>QRFJ01000605.1:251162-548198 GCA_006176705.1 Cocos nucifera | reverse complement strand
GTTTGTGTGCAATGGTGGTGCTATCAGCTGGAAGAGTTTCAAGCAAATCATGATAGCAGATTCCACCATGAAAGCAGAATATATCGTTGCATCAGAGGCTGCGAAGGAAGCATTCTGGTACAAAAAGTTTGCTGCAGAAATCGGAGTAATGCCATCATATGTCATTCCTCTATACTGCGAAGGAAGAACACTGAACTTCTATGAAATGTATCCTTAAGTACTTGAGAAGAACTAAGGATATATTGTTGGTCTTTGGTAATGGAGAACTCCAAGTCTAGGGGTATACGGACTCGAACTTTATGTCCAATGTAGATGATCGAAAGTCAACATCTGAGAGTCTATTTTTGTGTGATGATGGAGCTATCAGTTGAAAAAGTTTCAAGCAGACAATGATAGTAGATTCCACCATGGAGGCAGAATATATCGCTGCATCAAAAGCTGCATAGGAGGCATTCTGGTATAAGAAGTTTACCGCAAAGATTGAAGTGATGCCATCAGATGCCATTCCTCTGTACTGCGACAACAATGGCGCCATAGCCCTTACTAAGGAGCCAAGGTATCACCAAAAATCTAAGCACATTGAGTGGTGATACTACCTCATCCGCAATTACCTCGAGAAGGGTTATGTCGAGGTTAAGAGAGTCGACCCCGCAGATAATGTAGCAGACCCACTTACAAAGTCGTTGGGCCAGTAGAAGATCGAAACCCACCTTGAGAAGATGAAACTTAGACTTGTAGCCAATTGACTTTAGGGCAAGTGGGAGATTGTTAGATATATGTGCCCTAGAAGCCAGAATTGGCTAACACTTGTGATACACTTCTAGGGGCAAAATTATAATTTTGATTATAAACAATAAAATGGGTTATTTTCTATCACGTATGTGTATTTAGTGTCTGTGATACATCCTTTGAGTTAATGTTAATGATGATTCATATTTTCAAGAGTTGAAAATTTAAGACATGAATAATCATTATTAACTCATAAAATGCTCCCGACCATAGGATCATCACGAGGATGGTGATTGATCCAAAAGGTTGGTGTACAATCGCTTCTCTTTTGTAGATGAATCTTGAGTCTACAGTGTGGAGACATCGGAGCAAGAGAATAGGTACTCGTTAGAGGATAAGGGCACCGAGTGTGACCACCTCGAGTAGTCATTAGGAAGTCTACCTGCTCGTCAATGACTGGCTAGATGATGTAGTAGTGTGTCTGGTTCTTTGACCTGAGGTGCATCGGTAGTTTACCTTGAGGGTGTTATAGTTTGACTACACCATTACTCGGTCTCCTAGCCATACGGAACCCTGAGGTGTATGTTGGCTATAGCATGTTCATTGTAGGAACTGGATAGCATCAAGATGGAATCTATCTACCTCGGTGGTAGAGGAGCAGCCCTATGATGATCATGAGAATCAAGTCCAGAAGCCCATGGCCATGGCAGAGTGAAATAATAGAAAGAGTTTCTATTTAGCTTTTCACACCGGACTGAATCAATTGATTACATCATATGACAGAAACTAGGGTTTGACGAGTTCACCTTAACCCTAATCTGATCGGGGCTCAAGATAGAAGAACTTAATCACACAGGTAGCTGCACCAAGAGGTTCGCATTCAGCTCTGATGGGTTGCCACCATATACTGCTAGGTGTCACTGGTGGATTTTGGGAGCAATTAGAATGATTTAGATGATCGATCATTCTAGCTGTTCGAATCAGAAGAGTTCTGATCCATCGAAAGGAGTTTCGATGATGTCGATGATAGAGATCATGACATATCCCATTACCATATAGAACTGAACCTAACTAGATCACACAAACAAGGGTTTGAATCTGGTGATCATCAATTGAACTGATCCAATTCAATTGATCTGAATGAGATTCAATTAGGTTCAAGAAAATCGTGCTAGCACTCGATTGAACCTAACGTTCTTCTTTTACTATCATAAATAAGTTATCCTGACTGAGCCAAAGGAGTTTGTGCTCGATCAGAGGCCTTCACTTGGTCTGACTGGAGCTTGTCCAAGTCAGAAAAGGTTGTCTTATTTTGTAAGACATTACCTACCATTTTTGGTCACCTACCATTTCTCGTCCTTTGACTTTGGTCAAAAGTTGACCTTTGACTGGTCAAATGTTGACCATTGACACTTTGACTTCTATCCATGTGTCATGCACCTATTGGAGAGCTGGTGGGGGCTTGTCCCCCTACGAGAACCTAGCAAGGAGGAGGGTGCACACCACCCCTGGCATGTGCCCAAGCAGGAGGCGCCCAGGAGTTCCTGTTGGATAGGGACTCCATCTCCTTTTTGGATTCCAATTACACTCCTCCTAAGAACCAAGTTTGACTGGTCTTTGGCACCATCTAAGGAGGAATCCAAGGAATTCTATTCCCACCAATCAGATTTAAATCTGATTTCACAAAGAGTCATGATTGGTTGGGAAGAAGAGGAGTTGGATCATAGATAGTCTATAAATAAAACCCTACGCCCAATGCAAGAAGAAGAAGAAAATCTCCATGCCCAAGGCTGCCTCTCTCCTCCTCCTCCATGCCAAGCCCACCTTCTCCTTCTCCTTTCCATGCCCAAAGGAGTTTGGGACCTTAGTTGGTGCAATCCAGATGAGAGAAAGGCAACAGAAAGCTAGAAGGCTGCGCTGCTACAAAGGACAACTGCTGATCTTCGAAAGATGTTTTGAAGATCCTCCATATCAGATCCAGATCTAATTTTTGGAGACGTGATAAAGAAGAAGAGGATCTCTAGATCCAGCCTAAGTAGATATCAGTAGAGGTCAGGCATTTGCGTGGCTAGATCTAGAACCTTCCACTGCTTACAAGATCATCAACGAATAATAGGATTACCCACTTCAAGGTAAATTAAATTTGATTTAATTTATTTAAATTTATTTTAATTATTAAAATAATAAGAATCAGATCTGAAACATCCTAGATCTAATCTAGATTAAAAAAAAAATTTTGAAATATATCTCTTGATCCGATCAAATCTGAACGAACCTGGTCCAGAAAATCAGAATTTTCCTTCAGGAAGGAGCCTCACCAATGATGAAGAGAAGAAGGAAAGAGAGAGATCGAGCGTGCATGGGAGGAAAGAAAAAATTTAAAGATTTTTAACCTAACCTACGGTAGTGGTTATCGAACCACAACCATAGATCTATGGTAGCGGTTATCAAACCGCTGCCATAGATCTATGACAGCGGTTATCCAAAATTGCTACCATAAATCTACGGCAGCGGTTCTATAATCGCTACTATAGATCTATAGCAATGGTTCGATAAAACCACTGCCATAGGTGAAAAATAATTTTTTTTCTTATTTTTTCTCTAAATATTATATAATTTTAAAATTTAATGCCCATCTTCATCGTTCATTATCTAAATAATTATTATTAGAGTATCATCGCAAAAGGTTGCCTCGATCCGATGGCCCTAGCTTTATCGATCATAAAAATTTGATTTCAATGATCATGAACAATGATGTGATGATCTGATAGATAAAGATCTCTGATGGATCCAAAAACTTGAAATGATGATCTTGATAATATTTGTAGCATACTATCAAAGTTTTACTTTAATCAGATATCATTATCATGGTTAATTTAGTACGAAATGATTTCGACCGTTAAATTAGAAATAAACGATCAAAGAGTTAAACGACATTCGATTATGAGATATTTTTTAGTTAAATGATCTTTGTTATAATTTTAAATATTTTATATGATGATAATAGTAAAATTTAAATTACTTTTGTATAAACTATTTATGTTAAGCAGATATTGCAAAAGCACGAGCATAACAACTAGTGAGATTTCAAAATGGTTATCAGGAGATGTATAGTTTTAGATCGTTCTTCATCTCACGAGTTGAATTTTATAATCATCATCATAAAAAAATAATTAAAATAGTAGCCAATATGATTTATAAAAAAAAATTACCTCATAATCGAATATCGTTTGATCCTTTGATCAATTGTTTATCATTTAATAGTCGAAACTAATCTATACTAAATTGACCAAGATAACGATATCTGATTGAAGTAAAACTTTGATAGTATGCTACAAATATCATCGAGATTATCGTTGCAGGTTTTTGAATCTATCAGAGGTCTTCATCTATCAGATCATCGCATCATCGTTCGTGATCGTCGAAATTAAATTTTTTTGATCGACGAAGCTAGGGCCATCAGATTGAGGCGATCTTTTGCGAAGACACTCTAATGATAATTAATTCAATAATGAATGGTGAAGATGGATTTTAAATTTTAAAATTATATAATATTTAAATATATATATATATGGCAGCGGTTATAATTAACCGCTGTAATAAATCAGATTATAGCAGTGGTTCCTACTAACCGCTGCTATAGATCCGACTTATGATAATGGTTATAATGAACCACTGCTATAGATCGACCTATGATAGTGACTTTTTATAACCGCTACTATAGGTCTGACCTACGGCAGCGATTTTCTATAATTATTGCTATATATCGGACCTATAGCAGCGGTTACAAAAATCGCTACCATAGGTCCGACCTATGGCAGTGGTTAACGAAAACCGCTGCCATAGTAAGCACTGCCATAGGCCATTTTTGTAGTAGTGAACCCTCATCTTTTTCTAGCTCTTGCTCGATGCCTTTCCTTTCCTCTTGCGGGCCGAGAGCCCCCTTGTAAGCATCTCGACCATCTAGACGTCTATTTCTGCAATAAAGAAAAGACAAGTGCAGTCAGAGAAAAGAAAGAGAAAGAAAAAGAATAATCCACAACTTCGATCGTCTACCTATTGGATTCAAGGGACTGAGGCCAAAGCTGAATAGAGTTTGTTCTTTTATTAGCTCGAACACAAGAGGAGCTCGAAAATCTTTAATTTTGCTAACCGACTCCCAGTCTTCTTTTTCTAATTTCGGAGCTCGACGGACAGAATCCCTAAGATTTCCCCAAGGTGGAAGTCCTAAGTCTAAGGTCGGGCAAGAAATGAAGATGAATTTTTCTTTCCAGTTATGGATAGAGGAAGGAGCACTCATGAGTAATCCCTTCTTGCCGAACTAGGGTGAAACATACCATCAATCCTTTGCAGTAGGGTGATGCTTAAAGGTAAAGTAAGTTTAGAAGAGCAAAATAGTGAGTTGAACTTTGACAGATATGTAGAGAGCAAGAAATCCGATTATAAACATAAAAGAGTTCGGCACTACAGAAGCTAAAGAGATATCTAGAAAATAGAAAAGAGCTATAATAAACGTAGGGAGAGAAAGCCTTAATATGGCGTGGAAGTTCTTCAAATACAAATAGAACTGACCTAGAGGAGGAGCACAAGCTTGGCTACTCGATCCAGAAAGTTCCCACTCATATTTAACAGGCATTCCGTACTGGATCTTGATCAATGGTAGATCATTTGCGATTAGAGAGCAAGGGATAGTTCCCGGTATGAAATTTGGCTGAGGTGCTGTAGGTTCAGATTTCATTTTGGTCTCAGGGTTTTGGGAGTTTGGGTCAACCGGACTCCTAGAACCACTAGAACAAGAAACTTTAGACAACATCTAGATCAAATAAAATTCAATAAAATCTTTAAAAACCTAGAGGAAAAGGGATAGAGAAACCCTAAAAAAGAAACATGGCAAAAACCCACCTTGAAGAATCTAGGGAGGTTCACAAAAAATATATGGAAAAGCCCAAAAATCGAGAGGACAAGGATGAGGGATTGACCTAGATTGATAAAAAAAACCTAGGAAAAAGACCAAGAGAGATGGAGAATAGTCAAGAGGAACGTCAACGGCTAGAGATGCCATAAGAGAATAGGAAAAACAATGATGGAGCACTCGGGGATGATGGAATATGGGAAAAGAGAGGAAGAAGAAGTGCACAATTAAAGGTGAGAGGCCACAAAAGAAGGAGAAATTTAAATAGGAGAACAGAACCAAAGGAGGTTATGATTGCAGGAGTCCTTTGACTAACCTTGGCCCACCATGCATCCCACTTGCACCCGCCGCCTGATGGAACAATAATTATGCCGTACTTTGAGCTCTGCAATAGATGGGTTTTCGAGGGAATTTATCTTCTCAATATTTAACCTCAGCACCAATTCGAAAAAAGACAAAAAGTTCTACTCCCTGAGAGTGAGAAGCTGGCAAAGGACTTCGACTGCAACAACTTATTTGTACTCCCTTCTTTCAAAATTTGAACCCAAAAGTAGGGGGACAAGTGTTGGGGGTAGAACGATCCCCATCGAAGTCCTTGGCCAAGATCCTTAGCCATCGACCTCCCTCCTACTAAAATTCATCGACCTTTCAAGCGATGAGTTCGCACTGCAGAACTTCTCAAAAGCACATAGAAGTCCAGCAATAAGATCTTGAACAGTAAAGAAGAACTACTATTATACTAACCTTGCCTTTTGACTAGAAATGAATGACAGGCTTAGGCCCTAGTTACACTCCTTCAATCGCACTCCTTTTGAATGAACTCCTTCAGTCGCACTCCTTCTGGATGAACTCCTCCAGTCGCACTCCTTTTGGACAAACTCCTCCAGTCGTACTTCTTTTAGACAAACTCCTCCAGTCATACTCCTTCTGGACGAACTCGTTCTAGCTGGCAAGCAAACTCCTCTCAGTCGATCTCCATCCAGTCGAATTTCTTCCAATCGCCTAGAAGGATCTCGTCATCCATATGAATTCAGCTCCTAACTAAACACACACCAACCTGCACATGGATGACCTTAGAGAAGTCCGAACTCCTCTGAAACTATTATGATTTAAAGCCCTTCACTATCAATATCTATTCCATCCGAACCTTGACTATTAAATCTCAACAGACTGGTACATTATGACAATGGACAGCACTCTCCATAATAAACTCCACATGACTCTGAGTAGCCTACTATCAGATAATTATGACTGTCACCATTAGTTTGTCACATGCTCTATCTCTAAAAGGAACCTTTTAAATACATTTTCCCCAAACTCTCTTCTCCTTCCCATCACTCTACTTCTTTGTTTCCTAAGCACTCCATTCCAATTGGCCAAAAAATTAACTTGAGCATCGAAGGATCCTGCCGGAGCCACCCACCTTTGATTTGGATTTTGTTTTATAGGTCCCATCAGCAGCCTCATCTTCTCGACTCCAGTCACCTTCGCTGTCCTCATAGATTTCCGTACCAACACACAGCTTATTGGTTATGTTCTTCCCTATATAAGTGTTCTCCAGTCTCGTCCAAAGCCCCTTTGCCGTGATATCTGTACAAACTTCGAGCAACACCTAATCGGCCAGGCATATTCTGATTATGCTAAAAGTAATTTACTCCAACTCTTCCTAGTCCTCAATACTAATCCTTTATGGCCTTTATCTTACCAAGACCTTATAGATCCTCTTCTGAACCAATAAGTTTTTTATCCTTTGTTCCCATAAAGTATATTCCCCTTTCCATTGAACTTCTTGAAATCTACCTTGAATCTACTTAATCCCATGACTACAATCAAGTCAAGAGCAAAATCCTAACATCCTTCTTCGATCTCACACTAATAAAACTATCCTTCATAAAAGATCTATATGCCATAGATCCTCCTTTCAATCTTTTGTATCACCTCTCCTTTGTGTAACAACTCTCCACCTCAATCTAGACATAACCACGAAGAAAACAAGAAGATTTTGGGATAAAATCTAGTGCAGTAGATCCTGGATGTAGAAACTCTAGGTGTCTTTCTTTCTTCCATGCAACCCCACTCTGATACCAATTGTTAGGAATAAGATCCTCTCACAAACCAGCATGGCCACTAGTGATTAGCCAGCAATAAGGAAAGGATTCCTAGAATTAACGTGGAAGCATAAATAATGGTTTTGAGAAAGAAAAAGAGAGAACAAGAGAACAAGAGGTTTTCAAAAGAAAAGAGCTTTAATTCAATATTTTTTAGTATTACAATATTCTTGACCTATTTCTCATATAAATACTATACAATAGGATCAAGCTTCAAACTCAAAGAAAAACTCTCCAAATCCAAACAAACCCACATACAAAATTGATCCCACAATACTGAGCCAACCCAGTCTCAGTCTGAGCCGACTAACCTATGACTGCATCGGCTCACAAAATCATGAAGCCAACTAAGTTGTGTATCAAGCCAGTAGTCCCAAAAATACTATTTGTAATCTGAATTTTTCTAGGATATAGACATGTTGGAACAATCGGTACAACTCTGATACCAATTATTGTGCCTATGACTGCTTGAAATCATAGCCATAGATCCAACCTCTTGCGCGAACCTGAGTATTAATCCAAAAACATGAAGAAGAGCAAAAGTTGATGACAACACCTAGGACTTGGCATTGGAACCAGAGAGAAAAGAGTTAGGGAGAAAAGCTCTGTATTGATTCCACTCATTGTAAAGGTTATAATACCTAAGTTTATACACCTTAGGATTTCTGCTATACCACATGAACCCTAATAAATCAAAACTCCAGCTAAAAGACTCTCCTAGGCTAATCTAATACATGAAAGAACTCACTAAGTCCATGTACACCCATGTCTTCCATGCTTTCATCCCCTGGAGCTAAACCCGATCTATACATGAGTTAGCCACCCTTAAGACTTTATTGGAGCAGGTGTTAAGACTCCTTTGATTAATCCCAATCTAATACTAAATAGAAAATCCATCCTATTCTGTACGCCACTGTCGAGCTGGCTCTATCAATAGCCAAGCTGGCTCGACTACATCTCGTTCGAATCCTATCTTTTATCTGCCTGAGATAGCCAGCTCGACTGCATCTTAAGCCAGCTCGGTCTCAGCCCAAGCCAGCTCGACTGTGTATCTGAGCCAACCTACCTGTATATCAATCCTTTATCTTGGTTGATTCTTCTCCTGACTTCGGTCCTTTGCTCCATCTTGTATTCTAGGTTTTCAGAGCACCTACCATGCCCCCTCAAAGTCCTCACACCTGAATCTCGAGTCCATGCAGGGCTATAGGCCGCCTTCACCCTTAGGACAACTCCTATCCTAGCCCTAGGACTCACGCCCATCCTAGTCTCCTAAAGCCAAAACCCTAGCTCCTTCCATGGCCTTCCAAGGCTTAGGAGCACCATTCCAAATCCTATAATCTCCACCTTGGTGTGCTTAAGCCTTGGCACACCTGACAATATTCTCCTGCATGATCCCACTATCATTGCATGTCTTGATATCCACTTGTGCACATCTTGCCACTACCATCTTTCTTCAGCTGCTGAGCTTCCTTTGAGACCTTTAGGATGACCACCTCCATCGCTGAAGTCCTTGGCTTGTACCTATGCATCACCCTTGGAGTTATAGGCATCCTTCTATTTGGCAGTTGCATAATTTATCTTAGACTTTCATGAAGAATCTATAGCAATACTATGTCGGCGTCCGCTGCATACCCTGACATGTTCTTCTTAGAACTTTGCCTATCCTTTTGCATGCACTGCTCTACCTAGAACTGTGCATCTCCGGTATTGGTGCTAGAATATTGGTCCACCTGCACTCTTCCACTCTAAACTCATGTCAAAACTCTATCCACTAGTGAAGCCACCTCTACCTGGTGCTTCACCTAAAATCGAAGTCCCTTCGATGCTGCAAAAGCTAACTCTATAATCGAGTCCTCTAAGGCCAATCACTCAATGCTGTACTGCTGAACCTACCGCTGCACCTCAAACACTGTCACTACTCCTTCGGATCCACTACACTTCATAGATCCCTCCAAAATTATCTCAGATACACTGCACCCCGTAGGCTCCTTCGAAACCACCAAGAACTCATTCGACTCTTTACTTTCAGTGACTAAAATGATGGAATATGACTTTTCTCCTTCCTTACACTTCTTTCAAAGCGGACACCCCCATTTAAAGTATCCTACTTCACCACACTTGAAGCACTTCTTGGATCCCTTGCTACCCCTCTGCTCACCCTTCTCTTTCCTTTTCTTGGCCTCTCTAAAATCATGAGACCCTCCTGGAAGACTTCCTTCTTTGTCATCCATTCCTACTGCTCATTGGACCTTAGCACTGATATGATCTCCCCGTACACTAGTATCTCCTTACCATAAACCAACATCGTTACCAATAAATCGAAGCTCTCAGATAGAGAACATAGTAGCAATAAACTCTTGTCCTCCTCTTCGAGCTCCATCCCAATGTTGAGCAAGTCTATGCTCATCCGATCGAATCGCTGAATATGTCCTACAACATCCTCACCTTCCTGCATTCGAAGGATATATAGTTGCTTCTTTAGCACCAAATTATTGCACATATTCTTTTCTATGTATAACTGATGTAACCTAGACCATAAACCCTTAGATATCTTCTCCTCCAACACGTCATATAGTACCTCATCTACCAGATAAGTCCTAATCGTGGTATATGCCCTTTTCACCAAGGACTTTCACTCCTTGTCTATCATCCCCTCTAGTCTATCCTCCAAGATTGAATCCAATCTCATTTGAATCAACAAATTCTCTATCCTAATCTTTCACATCATAAAACTATTATTTCCATTAAACTTCTCAAATCCTACCTTCAACCTACTATTCTTAATGATCAAATCGAATAAAAAATAGACAACAAGTAGATCTAAAAAATTATCTTGACTAAGAATGGTGGACAGTAGCCCTTAGATCACTTCCTTCCTCACGAAGCCTGAAGAAATCCTTAGATCTAAATCTCACTACTGATCTCTACTAAAACATGATCTTCTTCCTCTTTCATGCTCAACTGGGCTTTGATACAAAGTATTGGAACAATCGGTACTACTCTGATACTAATTATAATGCCTATGGCTGCTCGAAGCCATAGTCATAGATTCGATCTCTTGTGTGAATCTGGGTGTCAATCCAGAAATATGAAGAAGAGCAAAAGTTGATAACAACACCTAGGGCTTGGTGTTGGAACCAGAGAGAAAAGAAAGAAGAAAGTTAGGAAGAAAAGCTCTGTATTGATTCCACTCATTGTAAAGGTTACAATACCTAAGTTTATATACCCTAGGATTTCTGCTATACCACATGAACTCTAATAAACCCAAACTCTAGTTGAAAAACTCTCCTAGGCTAATTAATGCAGGACAACCAAAAAAAAAAGACCAAGCTTTCTTTCGTTCATCAACAATAAATTACGTCCGACCATGGCACATTATTTCCAAGATAGATAATATAGTTGCCTATACTCTGCTCGGGAGGCATGACTGATTGACATGGGATCAAAGCACGATCAATCTAAATGATGCAGATGAATGCCATTTTAGAGATCAGTAAATAACTAATAATAATAAAGTAAATAAATAGGTAGCAGAAATTAAACATGCTCATGAATAATTATAAAAAAAATAAATAGAATGAAGGATAGCAAGAAATTAAGCCCACAAGAAAATTCAAAAATAATAAGAAGAATTTGGATCATGGTAGTCAAAAAACTATCCTAATTAGAGCTCTTAATCTTTTAACCAAGCAGATCTATCGATAAAGAACTAAATCTTTACCAACATCAGATCTGAAAAAATAGTAAAAATCAAAGATCAGTTAAGAAAAAATGAAAGTCTTTGTCAATATTTGATCTATAGAATAATAAATCACTCTTTCTCTCTCTACATGATAGATAAAAATTTTGGAGGAGATAGATCTTCTTTTGGTGGAATAGGCTTGTGTAGGTAGATGGTGAAGATGAATCGAGGTTGTAGGAACACTAGATCTCAAGAAGATGAAGGTTAAAGAGATAGAAAAAAAGTAGGCCTCACACCCTTCCCTCATGGGGCAATTTTGGATCTCACACCCCCTCCCTCTCGAAGTGATTGACATAAGTTTTTGTGGGTAAAATCATTCATACATTTATTATCTCCTTCATGAAAGATACATGGGTTTCTATAGGATCCTAGGGGTCCTATTTCTTTAGGAATCCTATTTTCTTTATAAGAAAAAAATCAATCCTTCCAACGAAAAAGTAAAATATTATGTATGGTTTCCAAATACAATAATATATCATATCCATCTTTTATGAAACCATAAAGAAGAAATCAGTCTTTTGACAAAATAAGTAAGAAATCAAAAACTCTTAAGGAATCCTAGAAAAGAAAAGAAACTCCATGTGGGCGCTTGATGCTTAGCACAACTGGTGCAGACACCAGAGCCACCAGAAGCCGACGACATAATTTAGATTCAATTTGGATTGAAGAAGACATATCATAATAATTCTACTTCAATTATTTATGGTGTCTGCACCAGTTCTCTTGGGGTGGGGAGAACTCGATCCTATCGAGTGTGGATCGATTCCACTCTGGTGATGCTCAAGCAAATCAGGATCAATATGCTGCAACTCTTCTCAAGTGATCCAGGTGTCCTCGGACTTTGGTTGATCTTGCCATCTAACTAAGTACTACTAATAACCTCGACTCCAGGTGGAGATGATCTACTCGTCCCAAATTCTCTCAATCTGATCATGCATTGACATTTTGGCTGGTGGACACTCAGAAATAGGCTTTCTCTCAAAGATTGGTTTAGGCTCAAATGGCTCATCAGGTATCCAAGTTGGCTCTTTATAGGTGATGAGATTTGCAATGTTAAAAGTAGAGCTAATCCCAAAAGTAGAGCTAATCCCAAAATTAGAAGGTAAGTCCACAACATATACATTCGATCCGATCTTTTTTAAAATCTTAAATAGACCTACTCCTCGAGCACATAACTTCTTGACGGTTTCTTATGGAAATCATTCAGGTCTCATTCAAACCATCACATAGTCTCCTTTCATAAACTCTTGAGCATGTCAATGAGAATCTACATTCTGTTTATAAACTTTATTACTAATACTAATTTTTTTACTAATTTCTTTATGTAAACTCTTGACATATTGTGCAAATGACTCTGCAGATTCAAAAATTCTAGTATGCATAAGAAGTGGGATAAGGTTTATTGGTTTTCTAGGTTGATATCCATGAACTACTTCAAAAGGACTCATGCCAATGGACCTATTAATAGAGCTATTATATGCAAATTCAGCTTGGGGCATTAAAAGATCCCAGTTACCCATATGTTCTCCAATTAAGCAATGCAATAAATTTTCAACTCCTATTGACCACTTTAGTTTGACCATCTATTTATGGGTGAAAGATAGAAAAAAATTTCAATTTTGTGCCTAGAAGGTGCCATAGGATTTTCCAAAAGTAGCTCATGAATCTAATATCCCTATTAGACACAATGGTTTTGGGCAATCCGTGCAATTTAACAATCTCATCAAAGTATATTCTTGCAACTTTTGAAGCATCAGACGTTTGGCAACAGGGCAAAAAAATGGGCCATTTTTGAAAACCTATCTACAACCACTAGAATAGAATCATGCTTTCTAACTGTCTTAAGTGAGTCTAAAATAAAATTCATACTAACATCTTGCCCAAGACAATCTGGAATAGGCAAGGGTGTGTATAGGCCAGTGTTCTATTTTCTTTGTTTGGCTACAGCACACGTTCTACACTGGGTAATAATTCAAGCAACATCTCTTTTTAGGCTTGGCCAAAAGAACTGAACTTCTACCAACTTTATGGTTTTATTCCTACCAAAGTGTCTAGCTAATCCTCCAGCATGTAGTTTCCAAACTAGAAAATCTCTTAAAGATGTACGAGGAATACACAGCCTAGCTTCTCTAAACAAGTAACCATCCTGAAGGGTATATTCACTGTATTCTCTAGATGATCCTTTTTGTAAAGTGATAAGTACACTATCAAAATCTGGACACTCCTCATAATTACTTTTAATCTTTTCAAAACTAATAACCTCTACACTAACCATGGATAACAAAGTATGATGATGACTTAGGGCATCAGTAGTGCAATTCTCTACGCCCGCACGGTGTTTCAAAATAAAAGTATAGGCTTGCAAAAACTCGATCCACTACCATGTCTATGATTCAATTTCTTTTGAGAATTTAGAAATCGGAGGGCTTCATGATTTGAGTATAAAATAAATTCTTGTAGTGGTAGGTAATGTCTTCAGTATCTTAGGGCTTGGACTATCGCAAAAAACTTCTTATCGTAGATAGAATATTTTACTTTAAAATCATCAAGTTTCTCGCTAAAATATGCTACCGGATGACCTTCTTGACTAAGGATACCACCAATCCCAACTCCTGATACATCACATGCTATTTCAAAATCCTTAGAAAAACTGGGTAGATGTAAGACTGGGGCATGGGTCATTTTATCCTTAATGTCTAGAAAGGCTCCATTGGCTACTTTAGTCTATTCAAAATCTCTCTTTCTAATGTAGTCAGTGATGGAAGCGGCTATGGTGCTAAACCCTTTTATGAACCTACGATAAAAGATTGCTAATCCATGAAAACTCTGCACATCATGCACACTCTTGGGTACCGGCCACTTAACTATTGCTCTAATCTTTTTAAGATCGACAGACACACCATCAGGAATAACAATAAAACCTAAGAAGATGATACAATCTTTCTTAGGATTGGCATATAGGCTTTCTACTCTAAGAACTTGGTATACTTTTCAAAGATGATCTAAATGGTCCTTCCTAGTTGACTATAGATCAAAATATCATCAAAGTACATGACCACAAACTCTCCTATAAACGGTCATAATACCTGGGTCATCAATCTCATGAAAGTACTAAGGGCATTGAATAACCCAAATGGCATCACCATCCACTCATATAAACCATCTTTTGTCTTAAAAGCAGTTTTCTACTCATCTTACGATCTAATTCTTACTTGATGGTAACCACTTTTGAAATCAATCTTAGAGAAAACGGTAGCTCCAGCCATCATATCTAGCATGTCATCTAACCTAAGGATCGAGAAATGGTACTTAATGGTGATCTTATTAATGGCACGGCTATGTATGCATATCCTTCATATACCATTCTTCTTTGGAGTCAATAGTGCAGAAATTGCACAAGGACTTAAACTTTCTCTCACAAATTTCTTTTTCATCAACTCTCCAACTTGCCTTTGCAGCTCAGCATGCTTAGTGGGGTTCAGCCTATAATAGGACAAATTGGGTAGGATAGATCCAGGTACCAAATCAATGGTATGTTGAATATTTCTCATGGGCGATAAGTGATCCAGAAGATCTTCAGGGAAGACATCATGGAATTCACTAAGAAGGCTGACTACTTCCTTGGGATGATCTACCTTAGGATCCTCATGAACTTCTCTCGCAGCAAGCATCCAAATTGGTGATCCATTACTCATGGTCATCTCTAATTCCTTAGCACCTATTAGATGGAGGCTTTTCTTTTTGAAGTTTTCTTTTGGTCCATCGCCTATCTTTTTATTGGTAGCCTTAGGTGCGAAAGAATTGATCGTGATCTTCTTACCCTTATAAGTGAAACTACAGGAGTTGGTTTGGCCATAAATCATAACATCATTATCAAATAACCAAGGCCGACCTAATATGAAACTTTCGACTTTCATGGATAAGACATCGCACCAAATATGATCCTGATAAGAATGGAGCTGGATGGGAACATGACATCTAAGTTCAATGAGAATAGAAGAAGAATATATCCAAGACACACGGTATGGGCTGGGATGATCTATAGGAGCTAATCCTAATGACTTAACCATGTCGGTGGAGATTGCATTAATATAGCTACCATTATTTATGATCACCTTACAAATTTTATCGCTAAATTTTATGAAGGTATAAAAAATAGAGGTCCTACGCCAGTCTTCACTTCCTTAGTCTGTGCTAGAACATACCTAATAACTTCAAGTCTAAGGTCTGACTCTGGTGCAACAAAACTTAGGATGTCCTCAGTACTCTCAAATTGCTTGACTAAGTCTGGATCAGCTTCATAAACTTCCTCTTCAATATTTTCTAGAGCTTTCTCTTCTAATTCTTCCATAAAGAAAGATTGATTAGGACATTATGCAGCAAAATGACCATAACCTATGAGGATTTATGGTGCTCCCAAGCCTTGGGAGGCCACGGGAGGAGTCAGGGGATTGGCTCCGGAGATTCTAGGGGCTTGCTTGGTGCTTCGAAGATCTGAGACACAAGGTAAAGCAAGAAACTAAAATCAGAGAATCAAGACTGCAGAAAGGAGATTTTCTGTAGGTTAGCCGGCTCAGTCCAAAATTAGGTCGGTAAGTCTCAGAGCATAGGTAAAATAAAGAGCTACATATTTGGGACTGCTGGCATGACGTAGGACTAGATTGTCTCAGTTTCAGACTAAGTCGATTCAGTGAAACTTAGCTAACTTAGTGCTAAAACTGAGTCGGCTTAGTATGCGGGCAGAGTTACGTGAGAGTCTATTTTAGGCTAGGGTCTGGGTTGATCCTAGGGGTCTTAAGGCCTAGTTTGAGAGGTCTTAAGGGGGCTAATTCATATATGGGTCAGATCTAGATCCAGAGGATGAGAGCATGGAAGACATGGGTGTTCATGGGCTCGATGAGTGCTTTCATGTATTGGGTTAGCCGGAGAGTTTTTTGGTTGGGCCTAATGGCTATGTATAAATACATAGATTATATTAGAATTTTCAAGGTTGGAATCAATACAGACCTTTTCTCTCTCAACTCTCTTCTTCTCTTCTCTCTAGAGTTTCCGCCCTAGGGTTCTTGAAGAAGGCCTAGAGAAGGGGGGCATCTCCCTCAAGCCCAAGGAGGGAGGTGCCCCATCACAGATCCAGGTGGATGATCGATGGTGTACTGCCCATAGAGAATGTCACAAGTTCTTTTAGGTATATGCTAAAGATCAGGAGCATTTGCAATATGATATCGGTGCTTGTGATATCAAGGATGATTGGTATTCGAGCGATATTATCGGTCTATAATTTGGTATCAGAGCTAGGTGATGCCTAGAATATTATGGACGATAAAATGGTATTAGAGCTAAATTTCAGAGCCTGATGGTGCATGGAAGGAAAGAAGAAGTTGTACAAGATGAAATCAAAAATCTGCATAAGGATTCCATGGTATGACTCAAATCTATCTTATTATTATAATGGTTTGGCCAACCAGGAGTGGTGAGTTGAAGGTGGAGGTTGAGAGGATTAATGAAATGAAATTTTTTTGGGGTGGAAAGATTTGGTGCATGATTTGCTGATCGATCTTGGTAGAAAGATCGGGGTGTATGACGATTATGTGACAGATAGGGAGCGCTGGAGTGCTATAGTAGCACTTCCCTAGAGATGCAGGACTGAGAGAGGCTCGGTGATGCAGCAGTCGAGGGAGGTATCTCAGTAGAGAGCATCAGGATTCTTTAGGAAGATGGGCAGTGTAAGGCTGTTGAAGAGAGACTTTCCAAGGGGTAATGATCGAAGGAAGACTGAAGAAGCGACTATACATCCTTCATTATCTGGAAGGCGAGAAAGTAGTCAGAGATGTATTCAGTAGTTCGATCAGAGCATGGATTTGCGAAGCCTTGGGAGTGATGGAGATGGATGATCTATGGAGGTCCAGCAGGTTAGGGCTATGCTACCATAGAGCAGCATAGAGATGAGTCAAGGAGAGTTGGAGTGCTGTGGGAGTGCTGGTGTGCTACAAGAGTGCTTTCCTGAAGTTACAAGGACTGAGAGAGGCTCGGCGGTGCAGCAGTCGAGGAGTGTATCTCAGTAAAGGGTGTCAGGAGCTTCTCAGGGAGATCGAGAGTAGGTCTTAGTGAGAGTTAGAAGGTCTCAAAAAGTGCCAGAAGGTCTCAGATAGTTGAAAGTATCATGGATAAAGTTTCTTCTACAGGGGCATAAGAAAGAGTCATGGTTCAGGTGGAGGATGGTTCTCTAGGTACAACTAAAGTGATGGCTGGTTAGGGGCAGAAGAGAAGGACTAGGATGAAATTCTCTAGGATTCAGTCATTGGATTCAGAAGAGTTGGATGAACTCTTAGATTTTGGAGGTGCCTGCGGATTGTGAAGGTATCTAAGATAGTTTCGAAGGAGTCTGTGGAGCGTGGAGGGTTTGAAGGGGCAACGACGGTGTTCGAGATATAGCGACAGGCTTAGCAGTGCAGCATTAAGTGATTGACCTCAAGGGACTCAGTGATAGAGTCAACTTCTGTGGCATCTAATAGACTTTGGATATAGGTGGAGCTCCAGAGAGGTGGCTTCATAATTGGACAGAAATTTGACATGAGTTCAGAGCAGAGCGGTGTGGGAGGATCGATATCCTAGCACCAGCAACGAAGATACATAGTTCCAGATGGACCAACATGTATAGGAGAACAGACGTAGTTCTAAGGAGACATGTAAGGGTTTACAACAAGTGCAAGTATGAGAAAGTTGCAGGTTCTCTAGGAAAGTCTAGGAAAAATGACATAGCTGCTAAGCAGAAGGGATCCTACAATTTCACGATGGTGCAGAGGTGCAAGCCAAGGTCTTTAGTGATGGAGGCGATCATCCCAAAAGCCTCAAGAGTGCATAATAGCTGAAGAGGATTGGCAGAGGCAATGTTTGCACAAAGGACTGTCGAGTGTGTAAGGACAATAGGATCGTGCAAGAGGTCATTGTCGAGAGGTTTCCTAAGGCTTGGGAGCACCAAGGTGGAGATTGTGAGGATTTGTGGTGCTCCAAAGCCTTAGGAGGCCACGGGAGGAGTCAGGGGGTTGGCTCCAAAAATTCTTGGGGCTTGGTTAGTACTTCAAAGACCTGGAACACAAGGTGAAGTAAGAAATCAAAGTCGAAAAATCAAGACTACAGAAAGAAGATTTTCTACAAGTTAGCCAGCTCAGTCCAAAACTGGATCGGCTAAGTCTTAGAGCATAGACAAAATAAAGAGCTACGCATTTGGGATTGCTGGCATGACACAGGATTGGGCCGGCTTAATTTTAGACTGAGCCGACCCAGTGGAACTTAGCCACCTCAGTGCTGAGACTGAGCCGACTCAGTGTGCGGGCAGAGTTATGCGAGGGTCTATTTTGGGCTAGGGTTTGGGTTGATCCTAGGGGTCTTAAGGCCTAGTTTGAGAGGTCTTAAGGGGGCTAATTCATGTATGGGTCGAGTCTAAATCCAGAGGATGAGAGCATGGGAGACATGGGTGTACATGGGCTCGGTGAGTGCTTTCATGTATTGGATTAGTCAAAAAGTTTTTTGGTCGAGCCTAATGGCTATATATAAATACATAGGTTTTATTAGGGTTTTTAAGATTGGAATCAATACAGACCTTTTCTCCCTCAACTCTCTTCTTCTCTTCTCTCTGGAGTTGCCATCCTAGGGTTCTTGAAGAAGGCCTAGAGAAGGGGGCATCTTCCTCAAGCCCAAGGAGGGAGGCACCCCATCATAGATTCAGGTGGAGGATCGATGGTGTGCTGCCCATAGAGAACATCACAGGTTTCTTCTGATCCATCCTAAAGGTCAGGAGCTTCCACAACATGATATCGGTGCTTGTGATGTCAAGGATGATTGGCGTTCGAGCGATATCATGGGTCTATAATTTGGTATCAGAGCTAGGTGATGCCTGAAACGTTGTGGACAACAATATAACCATGGCACTTGAACAATGGGATTGAGAACTACTTCCCTTATATAACTCTGCTACAACTCCTTTTTCTTTCTCTTCTTTTCTCACAATAGGATTTGTATGTGGAGGTCCATTACTAGGAGCCTGGTTAGTATTGGGTCTTGATCTAGAAGAAGTTATTCGGTTAGATTCAAGATGACGGGTAGTTGAATACCTAGAGAATCTCTCAAAGTCCATGGCAAGTTAATAAGCTTATTCTAATGTGGTTACTTCTCGCAAAAAGAGTTCACACTGGATATTCTCTCATAATCCAGCTCTAAATCTAGACAAGGTAATAATTCTATCTTCAATTACTCCACATCTTATGAGGTACTCATTAAATGTCATGATGTACTCAGTGACTGATCTATTTCTTTGAGTAAGTCTCTGCCACTGATCTAAAAGTCTTTGTTGATAGGAGGTGGGAAGGTATTTTTCTCAAAGTTTCTTTTTCATTTTATCCTAGGTTTCTATCGGATCTTGTCTTCTCTGGTTGAGAAGATGCTCAACACTTTTTCAATAAAGTCGAGCTTGCCTAACCAACTTCATCCTAGCAAATCTAACTCTCCTTGCTTTAGACATTTCGTATCCAAATAATGGTCCATGCTCAATTCTCAATCTAAGTATTCTCTCGGATCTAGATAACCATCAAAACTTGGAGCTTCGATCTTCATATTTCTAAAGACATGCTCATCCTGATCGAACTGGTTATAGTATGGGCATGCTGCTTTAGGTCGATCTAGGTCTAGATTCCTTCTTCTCTATCCTATAGGTAGTTGGGAAGACTCAGGTTCATGTTGTCTTTGCCTAGTTTCTTCTAGTACTACTATTCTTTCACTTATGGTTTTCATAAAATCTTTCATGTCATCAAACTTCTCGGTTAGGGCATTAATGATGCCTGTTGTATTAAGATCCATATTGGTACTGGGTGAAAAAGTAGGATATTGGTACTGAAAACCTAATTTAATGGTCATGCAAGTTCAAGATGCAGGAATAAGATGCAGTAAGAAAGAGAAAAAAAAATGCTGGAAAGTAAATTATGAAATTTAAAATGCAAAAATTTAACTTACAGGTATTTAAATTGCAGAATTTAAACTAAAGTCCTAACCAATCTGGCTCTGATACTAAATTGAAGTAGGACAACCAAAAAAAAAAGAAAAGACCAAGCTTTCTTCCATTCGTCAATAACAAATCATGTTCGATCGTGGCATATTATTTATAGGACAGACAGTATAGTCGCCTACACTCTACTCAGGAGGCGTGACTGATTGACATGGGACCAAAGCATGATTAATCTAAATGATGCAGATGAATGTCATTTTAGAGATCAATAAACAACTAGCAATAATAAAGTAAATAAATAGATAGCAAAAATTAAACATGCTCATGAATAATTATAAAAAGAAAAATATAAATGGAATGAAGGATAGCAAGAAATTAAGTCCGCAAAAAAATTCAGAAAAAATAAGAAGAATTCAGATCATGGTAGTTAAGAAACTACCCTGATTATGACTCTTAATCTTTTAACCAAGTAGATCTATCAATAAAGAACTGGGTCTTTACCAACATCAGATCTAAAAAAAAAGTAAAAAATCAAAGATCAGTGAAGAAGAAATGAAGATCCTTATCAACATTTGATCTATAGAATAATAGATCACTCTTTCTCTCTCTACATGATAGATAAAAATTTGAAGGAGATAGATCTTCTTTTGGTGGAATAGGCTTGTGTAGGTAGATGGTGAAGATGAATCGAAATTGTAGGAACACTAGGTCTCAAGATGATGAAGGTTAAAGAGATAGAAAAAAAATGGGCCTCACACCCTCTCCTCGTGGGGCGATCTTGGGTCTCACACCCCCACCCTCTCAGAGCAATTGACATAAGTATTTGTGGATAAAATCATTCATACATTTATCGTCTCCTTCATGAAAGATACATGGGTTTATATAGGACCCTAGGGGTCTTATTTCTTTAGGAATCTTATTTTCTTTACAAGAAAAAAATCAATCCTTCCAACAAAAAAGTAAAATATTATGTATAATTTTCAAAAATAATAATATATCATATCTATCTTTTATGGAACCATAAGGAAGAAATTAGCCTTTTAACAAAATAAGTAAAAAATCAAGAACTCTTAAGAAATCCTAGGAAAGAAAAGAAACTCCATGTGGGTGCTTGATGCTTGGCACAACTTGGCATGAGGATCCTTGGGCATGGCACATGCTGGCGTGTGTATTTCCTCCCTGGGCATGTGGAGGATGGTGGCTCCAAAGATGACATGGACCAAACTTGCTTCTTTATGATAGTCTCTTTCTAAATAAAGCTCAATCCAAAATAAACTCAAGTATGGTTCTATGAATCCAAAACTAAATGCATCAAAAGAACTAACTGACTAAATCAAAAGGACTAGAACTAAATAACTGAAGTAGAGTTATTCTGATATGGCTTCTTCAATCCAAATTGAATCTAAATTATATCATTCGCTTCTGATGGCTCTGGTGTTCGCACCACTAATCTAATATATGAAAGCACTCACTAAGTCCATGTACACCCATGTCTTCCATGCTCTCATCTCCTAGATCTAAACCCGACCCAAACTTGAGTTAGCTACCCTTAAGACCTTATTCGACCATGCCTTAAGACCCCTTTGATTAATCCCAATCCAAGACCAAACAAAAAAATCCATCCTATTCTCTATGCCAATGTCAAGCCGACTCTATCAATAGTTGAGCTAGCTCAACTGCGTCTTGTCCAAATCTTGTCTTCTGTCTGCCTGAGATAGCTAGCTCGACTGCATGCCGAGCCAGCTCGATCTTAACTCAAGCTGGCTCAACTGCATATCTGAGCCAGCCAGCCTGTGTATCAGCCCTTTATCTTAGTTGATTCTTCTCCTGACTTTGGTTCTTTGCTCTACCTTATGTCCCAAGTTTTTGGAGCACCTATCAAGCAAGATTCTCACACCTGAATCTCGAGTTCGTGCAAGACTACACACCATCTTCACCCCTAAGACAATTCCTATCCTAGCTTTAGGACTCACGCCTATCCTAGTCTTCTAGAGCCAATATCCTGGCTCCTCCCGTGGCCTCCCTAAAGAAAAATCAGCATTTTCTGCCATAGGATCGTTTAGATCCGATCAGATCTATAGAGATATTTCAAATTTTTTTCTAACAAATTCTAATTAGATCTAAGAGTTCTTAAATCTGATCTTATTAATCTAATATTAAAAATAATATTAAAATAGAAATAGGAACATCAGATGTTATCTTTAGGGCAAACCACTTTTACCCTATCAATGATCTGTCATTGCTCAGGGTTCTAGATCTAGCCATGCAAGCACCTGGCCTCTACTAGTGTCCACTCAAGTAGGATCTATATGTGCTCTCCTTCTGGATCTAATCTCCAAAAATTAGACTTGAATCTGATTTGTACAACCTTCAAAATAATGTTGAAGGCAGCGCGCTCGTCTCACGAACACATTGTCTCTTTCCTTTGGAACCTTATGCCAATTGCCTTGGATCTTCTTCTGGAATTTTGCCCACCTATTTGGCATGGAGAAGAGAGAGAGGGGGAGGAAGAAGGGGCATGGAGATAGAGGGGGTGGCAGCACTTTGGTGTGGTGGAAACAATTCTGAACCCTTTTTTAACCCTAGGCGTAGGAGGGGTTTAGATAAACCTCCATGCGCCATGCAGCGCCATGCAACCTCAACGAATCAGATTGTTGATTTAATTAAATCTTAATCTGATTGGTTAAGTGATGTCACCTAATCCAATTTGGTTAAAGACCCCTCAAATCCTTCATAAGTGGTGCCATTAATGGATAAACACAAAAGGGTGGGTGCCAGATATTTGATCCTATCAAAACCCTAGAGTTCCAAGTTCATGGGACTCTCTCCTTTATGCGCATGCCCTATGGGGGCCGACCCTTCCTCCTTTTCTTCATGAGAAGACCATAGGGACATGTGCCCTAGATAAAACATAGGGAGCGCATGCCTCCTCTCTTTTCTTTCTGGCATATGGGTCAACGTTTGACCCACATGTCTTGATAGGGACAAGAAATAGCAGGTGGCAATAGGAATTAACAGGTATTATCTTATTTTTATCTGATAGATTAAGATCATTCTTTTCTAATCTAGACAAGCTCTAGTTAGACAAGGACAAACCCATATAGGGTTTTCTGATGAGCCCAAACCAATTTGGCTCAGTCGAGATGAACCAAAAGGACTATAGAAGGAGAAAATTAGGCTCAATCGTGTGCTAGCATAATTTTTTTGAACCTAATTAGATCTAATCCAAATCGATCAAACTGGGTTAGCTCAATTGATCACATCCAGATCTAAATTCTTATTTGTGTAATCCAGTTAGGTTCAGTTCTATATGGTAATGAAATATGTCGCCATCTCCATCATCGACATCATTGAAACACCTTACGATGGACCAGAACTTTTTCGATTTATACAATTAGAATGATTGATCATCAAGATCATTCGAATTATTTTCAAAATCCATCAGTGATATCTAGCAGTATATGATGGCAACCCATTAGAACTGAAAGCAAACCTCTTGGTATAGTTACCTATGTGATTGGGTTCTTCTATCTTGAGCCCCGACAGGATTAGAATTAAGGTAAACTCGTCAAACCCAACATCCATCATATGAGTCAATCATTCAATTTGAGTTCGATATGAAATCCTAATAGAAATTCTTTCTATCATCTTTACACTGCTATGGCCATGGGCTTATGGACTCAATCTCATAATCATCATAGGGCTACTCCTCATCTACCGAGGTAGATAGATCCCTTATTAGTGCAATCCAATTCCTACAATGAACATGCTATAGCCAACATACACCTCAGTGTTTCGAATGGCTAGGAGATCGAGTTATAGTGTAGTCAAACTATAATACCCTCAAGATGAACTATCGAAGCATCTCAGATCAAAGAATCAGACATACCACTATAGCATCGAGCCAATCATCAATGAGAAGGTAGACTCCCTTATGACTGCTCGAGGTGGTCACACTCAATGCCCTCCTCTAACGAGTATCTATATTCTCACTTCGGTGTCTCCACACCGTAGACTCAAGATTCATCTATTCTAAGAAAGCAATCATATACTAACCTTCCAAATCAATCACCATCCTCGTGATGATCCTACGATCGGGAGTAGTTTGTGAGTTAATTATGACAACACATGCCTTAAATTTTCAACTCTTAAAAATATGAATTTTCATTACCATTAACTCAAGGGATGTGTCACAAACACTATGTACATAATGTGATAGAATAAAAATAATTTTTTATTAATTTTAAGTTAAAATTATAAAATTATTCTTAGAAGTGTATTATAAGTGTCAGCCAATTTGGATTCTAGGGCACACATCTAACAAACTTTCACTTGACCTAAAATCAATTGACTACAAATCTAAGTCCCATCTTCTCAAGGTGGGCTTTGATCTTCTGCTATCCTAATAGCTTCGTTAGTGGGTCAGCCGTATTGTCTACGGTGTTGACTCTCTTAACCTCGACATATCCCTTCTCAAGGTAATCGTGGATCAGGTGGAATCGCCGCTCAATGTGCTTGAAGTTTTTATGAGACTCCTTAGCAAGGGCTATAGTGCCATTATTATCGCAGTATAGAGGGACGGCATCCGATGGCATCACTCCTGCTCTATGGTGAACTTCTTGTACCAAAATGCCTTCTTTGTAGCTCTGATGTAGCGATATACTCTGCTTCCATGGTGGAATCTGCTATCATGGTTTGCTTGAAACTCTTCCAGCTAACAGCACCACTATTGCACATAAATAGACTACCAGATGCCAACTTTCAATCATCTATATCAGACATAAAGTCTGAGTCTATATATCCCTGGACCTGGAGCTCTCTATTACCAAAAACTAAGAATATATCCTTAGTCCTTCTCAAGCACTTAAGGATACATTTCACAGAAGTCCAATACTCTTCATCTGGATTCGACTGATACCTGCTCGTGACACTCACAGCATGGGCGATATCAAGTCATGTACATAGCATGACATACATGAGGCTCCCTATTGTCGAAGTATAAGGGATCTTGCTCATGAGTTCAATCTCCTCAGGTGTGCTAGGACATATTTTCTTAGATAGATGTATACCATATCTGAAGGGCACCAATCCCTTCTTGGAGTTTTTGATGCTGAACCTTTTCAGCACTTTCTCTATGTACATCTTTTGTGAAAGACCCAGCATCCTATTCGATCTATTCTTATAGACCTTAATTTCTAGAATAAAGGATGCTTCTCCTAAGTCTTTCATAGAGAACTCTTTAGATAACCATATTTTGACCGTAGTCAACATGGAAATATCATTCCTAATTAGGAGGATGTCATCCACGTACAATACGAGAAAGATAATAGTGCTTCCACTGATCTTTTTGAGCATACATGATTTCTCCTCATTTTTGATGAAACCAAATGATTTGATCACATCATTAAAATGAGCATTCCAGCCCTGAGATGCTTGCTTAAGTCCATATATGGATCTTTGTAGCTTGCATACCTTGTGATCACCATCACTGGATGTGAAATCGAGCGACTGTTTCATATAGATATCTTTCTCAAGATATTCATTTAAGAATGCCATTTTTAAGTCCATCTGCTATATTTCATAATTAAAATAGGCTACAATAGCAAGCAATGAGTGGATGGATTTAAGCATGACTACTAGCGAAAAGATGTTTTGATAGTCAATGCCTTCGCACTAACTATATCCTTGCTATGAGCCTAGCTTTGAATGTCTCTATATTTTCATTGGCACCTATCTTTCTCTTGAATATTCATTTACACCCAATAGATACTATACCTTCAAGTAGATCTACCAAGGTCTAGACTTGGTTTGAGTGCATTGAGTCAATCTCTGACTTCAGTGCCTCTAACTATTTCTTGCAGTCGATATCTAATATCGCCTCATCATAGGTTTAAAGATCATCACCATAAATCCTATTTTTCATGAGAAACATTTTTTCTACATCCTCTAAAATAATATCTAAGTATCTTTCAGGAGGAAGAAAAATTCTATTCGACCTATGAAGTGGAGGAAGTTGTATTTGAACTGGCTTAATCTAATTGGGTTCCATAGGTTTCTTAGCTCATTGCTGATCGGAGACCTTCTGCTCGAGCTTGATCTATCTTCTAATGCCATCATCTTGAATAAATTATTTTTCAAGAAAAATGGCATGTGGACTCACAATCATATTATGGTCTTCTGAAAGATAGAAGTAATATCCTAATGACTCTTTAGGATATACAATAAATTGAGCTCTAAAAGACCTAGACTCTAACTTGTCTGCCTACTATCTCTTGATATGGGTTGGACAATCTCAAATTCTGATGTGACTCAGACTTGATTTCTTACCATGCCATGTCTCATACGGTATGGTAGGAATGGTTTTAGAAGGAACACAATTTAGTAAGTATATTGCGGTCATTAGACTATGTCTCCAAAAAAAATTAGAAAGGTTCATAAAGCTCATCATAGATCAGACCATATCCAATAGGGTCTGATTTCTCTATTCTAAAATTTCACTGAGTTGAGGCATTCTAGGTGGAGTCCATTGTAAGACTATGCCATTATTTTTGAGATAGTCTAGGAATTTCTGACTAAGGTATTCACCTCCTCGATCAAATCGAAGAATCTTAATGAATTATTTTATTTATTTTTTCACTTCATGTCTGAATTTCTTGAACCTTTCAAAGATTTCAAATTTATGTTGCATCAAATACACATATTCATATGGAGATAAATCATCGATAAAGGTGATGAAGTAGACATAATTATCTTAGGCTAGCACATCAAATGGGCTGCACACATCTATATGTACCAAGGCAAGTAGGCCTGTGGTCCTTTCTCCATGTCCTATAAAAGAGAGCTTGGTCATTTTGTCATGAAGATATGATTCACAAATCGGATATGACTCGAAAGTCAACGAACTCAATAGCCTGGATTTCTTCAATTTGTTAACCCTATCTTCTACTATATGACCTAGCCTAAGGTACCATAGATACCTATTATTTAGACTATCCCTAGGTCACTTTGATCCTATAGCATTCATGTTTTACTCGATATTAAAAATAGAAACATCAATATGTAATAGATAGAGACCATTAATCAGAAAACCACTTGTAATTTTATTTCTTTCAAAAAAAATATTACAATGGTCCTTAAGAAAACTAATTACATAGCCTTCCTATGCTAAACAAGAAGTAGAAATCAAATTTCTACTTACTGCAGGCATATAAAAATAGTCTCTAAGTACTAGATCTAATCCTGATGGTAGTCGAAGAGGGTAGGCTCCCATGGTGATAATAGCAATTCTTGCTCCATTTCTGATGTATAGGATCATCTCACCATCCCTCAACCTCCTGGTCTTCTCAAGATCCTATATAGAAGTGCACAAGTGAGCACTAGAACTAGAGTCAAGCACCCAACTAGATGCAAAAGAAATCGTAAGGTTAGATTCTATAACGAGCATATCTTTAGAAGGACCTACCTCCTTTTTATTCTTCAGACTGGTCAGGTATAAAGGATAGTTCCGCTTCCAATAGCCATCTGCATTGTAATGAAAATACTTTTCTTTATCGATGGTCTTCTTCTTCGACTCTCCCTTCTTCTTCTTTCCTTCATCTATCTTCTGCTTCTTTGCAGACTTCTTCTTCTTTCCAAAAGACTTTCTCTTGGAAGAAGTCCGCTCCATAGCAAGCACTGAGCCCTTTAAACTTTTCAAAGAAAGCTCAGTAGTAACCAGCATATTCATCAATTCAGCTAAAGTATATTATAGCTTATGCATATGGAAGTTCATGATGAACCGCCCATATGCATCAATCAAGGACTACAAGATCACATCAATCTGTAAGTCCCTATCTAGCTTGACATTGAGCTTCCCAAGCTCTTCTGAGTTCTTGATCATTATCAGATAATGATCTTGGACTGACTGCCCATCATGCATTTGAGCCTTAAAAAGTCTTCTTATGACTTGATACTTGTTGCACGACTCTCTTCATCAAACAACTCTTGTAGGCGAGCCAACATTTGGCAAGTAGTCTTGATGTCCTCATGTTAATGCTAAAGCTCATCAGACATCGAGCTCAACATATAGTACCTAGCTTTATTATCTTTATCTATCCATTTTTTCAGAAATGCTCACTATTCAATAGATGGATGGACTGGTGATAAACATATAAAATATATGTATAAAAGTATTAATTTATTAATTAATTTATCATTATTTCTTAAGAATTGATATTTTTATTTTATCTTTTCATAGAAAATAAGACTATGGATGAAAAGAGCTTAATTTATGGGTTGCAACAAAATAAATTTCACTTAAATCAGAGCTAAAATGAAAAAATTATGAAGCTTGGAAGATTTAAATAAAAGAAAAAAAGAAAAAAATAGTCCAGGTGGACCGGTCAGTCGGTCCATGGTTCCTATCATAGACCGGCTAGCTCAGTAGGCACGACAAACCACAGTGCACCATGTGGCAGACCTAGACCATTAAGGGGTTCACAAAAATTCCATCACGGCTCACAAGAGCAGAACGATAATTTTCTCAGGCAGAGCTCCGCATGATTGGTTGCAGCATCTGGTGCGATCGGTCTATGCGGTCTATAGGAACAATAACTGTGTGATCCGATGATAGGTGTTCGTTTCGATCACGATCCAACAGCCAGGAAGCGAGTCGGTGAAGATCCAATGGCTAGAATTCATCTCCAACTTAATTAAGGAAGATCCAGCGCCATCCAACTATCCAAATTCAATCTTAAGCTCAATCGAATGGCTGAAATTTAATTGAGACAAGTCTGATTTTGACCAAATCTGGACCATTAAGATCCGATCTGATGGTAGAAAATTACCATAGGCAGCAGAATCCGATTTAAACTCGATTTTCACTATTTTTCTCCAATCTTAACCTAATTCCTCTCCTTTTCTCTCTATAAAAACCTCCCTAAATCTTCCTAAAGCTCTGATAAGCCTCCCCTTGGAGGATTAGCCCCCTCCTAAGCTTCTCCAAGCCTCTCTCCTCTCCAAAACCACCAGCAAGCTATTTCTCTCCCTGAATCTCTCTCTCAAACCCTTCTTTCTTCAACAAACCATCACCAAAGCCTACATCTTCACCAAAGTTTCTCTCCTGCTCTGGATTCCTACAACTAGCTGCTGCTTAGGTTCTTCAATGAAGTTCAAGGATGAAGATATCAGCGAGAAGCTCCTCGATGTCCGACTGATCACCTAGTTCTCAGGAGATCATTGTGATCTTATTTTAATGATGTTTTTTATTTTTCATCTTTTGTATTTCTTTTTAATTTGCAATAAAGACTGTTTTTAGTTATAATATTTTTATGTCTTTATTTTCTTGTAATTAATCTGAAATAGTTTATTATCCTTGGGATGAGCCATGATCTATAGGTACGATTCATGCTCTTGGGATAGATTATATTCAAATTAATTCTTGATAGTATATCTAAATCAATTTAGACTAGCCTATAACTTTAAGAGACGGGCTATGATCTAAGGGTATGACCATACTCTCTAAGATAGGTTATATCTTTATTGGTTAGATATCAATTAAAGCATATTAAAAAGAGTACCAGCTGTTAGATAAGTAATCAATTGAAATCCTGAGAATCCATCTCCATACCTACAACTCCTCTTTAATTAATTTATTATTTAATTTGCTTTCTTAGTTAGCCTTTTAATTAATCAACTTTAAATTAATTCTAATCACTTTTAATTTATAATTTATATATAATCAATATGATCTCTATAGATTTGATCCTGATTCATCCTATCTATATAGTTTGAGTTAGGTTTTATTTTTGACCACCCACAACAGTGATCAAATTTTGGTGTCATTATCGGAGATCATGATTTAGTTGCTTTAAATAAATAAATAAAATTCAAAAAAAATAAAAATCTCAAGAAAAAAAATAAAAATTAAAAAAATTAAAAAAATTTATTGACACCGCATAAGCTGTTTAGGGTTTAGAGACTTAATCATAAAACCTAACAAGTAAATCTAATTAATTTAAATTTGTATGTTTCACTTTACTTGGACATCTTGACTTTTTGCATCTCATCATCATAAGACATATTAAGGGTGCTAAACCCAATTAAATAAGATAAGGTAGGGATTTGATCACCCTTCCTTAGCCCAAAATCCACAAACCTTCATATTGCATTGACCCAAATCCTAATTCTTAAAATCAATTAGACATTGGCCCCTAAGAACATCCGAGCTCATTAGGACAAGGAATCCTAAAAGTTGAACCGGGTTTGGGTTAGTCAATTCAATTGGTGTCTAAAGCAAGTGATTCAAGGATGACTAGGTCCAAAGGAAAGTGGTATATAATTGGTTCCGTTAGCTTATCTGGCCAAGCACAATTGGTATCTAAGGCAAGTAACGGAGGGACTCCCACCAACCTTATACTTATCTAGCCAATTGATTGGCTGATTCTTCACTTGGAGGGCTTGAAGGAGACCTTGGCAATTAGGAGCTGTCCAGATCTAGGATAACCCTTAGCTAGAATTGATTGCATAACTCGATTGCTAACCCACAAACATCAAACCTAATTAACCTCTTCGCATCTATTTATTAGATTTAGGACTCTCTAGGCTCTCATCTTTAGAATTTCTTTCATCTCTTTTTATCTTATTAAAAACAATCTACTACAAAAGAAATATATATATAAACTTAAAATTGTATTTGCTCTAAGGCATAATTATGGGATATTTACTTGGGCATTGTTCAATACAACCTAAAATTTAAATCCTAAATCTTGAAATCGGATGAACCCTTAGAACTAATAAACCTAAAATTATGGCTACATCCTTTCGCCAATCGAGAGAATATTTTACCCTTTTTTCTTATACCTATGACCCCTATACACCCATGTATGAACCTAATAGTGGTAGAATCTATGAGGTTGAAAACTCCATAAATATCTGCAATAAGATAGGTGAGCTATCCCAAAAACTTGACTATCTATTAAATATGAGACACTCTCCTGCCTCACCCTTGCATGTGTGTAACATATGTTCGAGTCCCAACTATCTGGTCAGTGAATGTCCAGCTGCATATTGATCTTGAAAATTTGTACATGAGCAGACTTACCCAACCCCAACTCAGACTAATTATTATAATCATTACTCCAATACGTACAATCTAGGTTGGGAAAACTGTTCAAATTTTTATGAGACATCACAACCAACAACTATTTATGAACCTAGTTATATGGAGGAAACTTATACGGCATACCAATATCAAAATATTCAACAATCCTCTTCAAGTGCCTATAGTTCAACATTTAAAGAGAATATTTTACACATGTTAGAAACTCATACTCAATCTATAGCCAAGATAGAAATCCAACTTAGTCAGCTTACTACTGCATTCAATAGTTGGGAGGAAGAAGAATTATCTAGTCAACCCATAAATGACCTAAGAGAGCGATATATGACTGAGAACCCCATTGTTCATGAAATCCTTATAGAATAGCCTAATATATAAATTAAAAATTATTTTAAGGTGGATGAACCTAAAGATGTAATTAACGAAGCTATCCCTAGAATTATTTCTCAAAACCCAGTGCATATACGTTTAGATCCTTTTGGGGTAGACGATTTTAATATAGATGAGTGTGCTGAAAATATGAATGCATTATTAGAGCCACCCAGTTTTAGCACCACTATCCTAGTGGTTGAGAAATATAAAATAATACCGGCTCCAATAGCTTTCTCTTTAGAATCACCACCTCCTTTAGAACTAAATCCTCCCTTGGTCACACCTAAGTATGCATGTTTAGAATTAAGTGACACCCTTTCGGTACTCATTACATCAGACTCAATCTTTACCCTAACATCTAAATTCATAAGTATACTAGAAGAACAAATAGAAAAAATTCTCAATAAACAAGAGTCCATGAATGGATTCATAAATTATTTTCTTAAAATTAGAAAAATAGAACTAAGTAAAAATGGGGCTTTGAGTTACTTTTTAAAGATTGATGAGAAATTATAGAAATTCATAAATAATAAAATCACAAGCCATCTTCTTGAGATTGGCAATCCAAAATTATTAAAATTTATCAATCCAATTTTTGATACTAGATAGGCAGAGTCATTTGGTCTGGCTGAAGATCTTAAACTTAGCACTTATTGAAAGGCAACCCATCATTTTATTTTTTTAGATTTTGCATTTTCTAGTTTTTATCTTTTTGTAGGAAACCAATAAAGATGATCGGCCTAAGTTTGAAGGAACACATCAAACATCCTATATGAACCTGATGGAATATTATGAAGGATCTGCAAACAATAAACTAGGTAGTACCCCTCCTTAATAAATATTTTTATTTTTCTCTTCTTCCATTAAGGATAATGGAAATTAAGTTGGGGGAAGAATAATTAACTTTAAAACTTGTGAGTCCTCAAGTATGATTTGAAATAATTAGTTTTATGTACTCAAAACTTTATTTTGATTAAAAGTTAATTAGACACCTAATCAATGAGTGATTAACAGTCTAGATAATTTTAGAGATACTGAAGAATAAAGTACTAAGAAAATCTAATAAATGGAAGGATTTAGATCAGACCAAATTTTAAGGGTGATTCTAGAACCTTCTTCTTACTTATCTCAATAAAGAATCTACTTCATGAGAGTTGGATCGAAAGGTCAAAATATGCAAAAGTCTCCCTTAATATTTATCAAAAAATAATAAAATAAAAATAAAATACTAGTTTTTCACTAAGTAATCGGGCCTCTTCGCCTAAGTAAGCATTGTGGCTCACGTAAAAAGATGGACAGTGTGAATAAAAAAATAGGTATAGCATTGTCTCACTGAGTAACCGGGCTTCTTCGCCTAAGTAAGCATTGTGGTTCGCATCAAAATGTGGGGATGCAAGAATTAAAAAAGAAAGAAAGAAAAGTAGATAATAAGGGGACTAAATTGTAAGAATGATAATAAATCTAGCTTACATCAAGTTAGAGGATTTAGAGAGTTAAGTGAAAAGTTGGTGAAAGAAGAGCTCTAAAAATTTTGATGGCTAAGACTCAACCATTAATTGGGTCGAATTGGTAATCCGATGATGTACCTCTTTAATGATCTAGCCAGGTATCAATTATCTTTAGGAGTGTCTAAACCTAACTTTTAATTCAAGGCTAAGTCAATATATATTACTAAGCTATATGCTTTATTTGAGGACAAGCAAAATTCAAGTTAGGGGATGTGATAAATATATAAAATATATGTATAAAAGTATTAATTTATTAATTAGTTTATCTTTATTTCTTAAGAATTCAAACTTTTATTTTATCTTTTGTAGAAAAGAAGACCATGGATAAAAGATCTCGATTTATAAGTTGCAACAAAATTAATTTCACTCAAATCAGAGCTAAAACAAAAAAGTTATGAAGCTTGGAAGATTTAAATAAAAGAAAAAAGAAAAAATAATAATCCATTGCATGGTAAACCAATCGATCAGTCCATGGTTCATGTCGCAGACTGGCCAGCTCAGCAGGCATGGTGAACCAAAGCACGCCAGGTGGCAGACCTAGACCCTTAAGGGTTCATGGAGGATAATTTTCTCAGGCAGAGCTCCATGTGATTGGTTGCGGCATCTAGTGCCGTCGATCTATGCGGTCTACAAACATAGTAACTACATGATCTGATGATAGGCATTCATCTCAATCAAGATCCAATGGTCCACGTCAATTCCTAATTTGATTCGAAGAGATTCGGATGATTTGCACGATCCAACGGCCAGGAAGTGAGTCGGTGAAGATCCAACAGCCAAAATTCATCTCCAACTTGATTAAGGAAGATCCAGCGCCATCCAATAGTCCAAATTCAATCTTAAGCTCGATCAAATGGCTAAAATTTAATCGGGATCCTATTTAAGCTATAGAAGTCTGATTTTGACCAAATCTGAACCATTGAGACCTTATCTGATGGCAGAAAATTACCACGGGCAGTAGAATCCAATTTAAACTCGATTTTCACTATTTTTCTCTGATCTTAATCTAATTCCTCTCCTTTTCTCTCTATAAAATCCTTTCTAAATCTCCCCAAAGCTCTGATAAGCCTTCCCTTAGGGGATTAGCCCATCCTAAGCTTCTCCAAGCCTCTCTCCTCTCCAAAACCACCAGCAAGCTATTTCTCTCCCTAATTCTCTCTCTCAAACCCTTCTTTCGTCAACCTTTTCTCTTTCTTTCTTCAACAAACCATCACCAAAGCATGCATCTTCATCAAAGTTTCTCTCTTGCTCCAGATTCCTGCAACCAGCTGCTGCCCAGGTTCTTCAGCAAAGTTCAAGGATGAAGATATCAATGAGAAGCTCCTCGATGTCTGGCTGATCACCTAGTTCTCAAGAGATCATTATGATCTTATTTTGATGGTATTTTTTATTTTCCATCTTTTGTATTTCTTTTTAATTTGCAATAAAGACTATTTTTAGTTATAATATTTTTATGTCTTTATTTTCTTATAATTAATCTGGAATAGTTTACTATCCTTAGGATGAGCCATAATCTATGGGTATAGTTCGTGCTCTTAGGATAGATTATATTCAAATTAATTTTTAGTATTATATCTAAATCAATTTAGACTAGCCTATAACTTTAAGGGATGGACTGTGATCTAAGAGTACAAGCCATACTCTCTAAGATAGATTATATCTTTATTGATTAGATATCAATTAAAGCATATTAAAAAGAATACCAGCTATTAGATAAGTGATCAATTAAAATCCTGAGAATCCATCTCCATGCCTGCAACTCCTCTTTAATTAATTTGCTATTTAATTTACTTTCTTAGTTAGCCTTTTAATTAATCAACTTTAAATTAATTCTAATCACTTTTAATTTATCGTTTAAATATAATTAATACGATCTCTATGGATTCGATCCTGATTCATCCTATCTATATAGTTTGAGTTAGGTTTTATTTTTGACCATCCACGATAGCAATCAGCTGGTAAGGTGGGGGGTCCTAATCCAATACATGAGTTAGCTTTTTGAAATCTAAAATAATTTTATAGTTCTAGAGATAATCCTTGTAATTTGGTCCGATCAGTCTGTGGATGTCTAGGATATAGGCTAGTGGATTGGATGTAGATATTTTTTTATAGAGAATCAAAGTTTGTGGTTAGATTTTATAATTAGACTTGATCAATTTATTTAGAAATTTTATTATTAAATAAATTTGGCTCTCACTATTTTCTCAGATCCCTACACTCCTTTGGCAGAGATGCAAAAATCTTTGCGATCATAGATTTCTAGTGGATGGTGCGGTCCCACCAACTAGCTCATCACCTTACCTAATAGTTATTGATGATGGTCAACTGATGAGTGGACAACTCTTGTCCAATGATTCTCTAATTATGGTGCACCCAAACCAGGTCTCTAATTCATGAAGCTGACCATGCCTGAAATATTATTCCACTCCTTAGTTAAGTCAGATCCATCATTTGCAAGAATTGGATTCCTGATTGGATCTCTCACCGTATCTGAAATATTGAGCCCAACCCATCCTCCAACCTATAGCATCCAATGCCTAATAGACATGGTTGCATCTTTTTGGTGCAACTGAACCACTGTAAGCAGCTAAGAATAATCAACCTCGAAAAGGGCCCGCATATCTATAATGGTGTAAGATCCATGACTTAATATTTGATGGAAAATATGCAAGGTCTCATGCTTGAATTTTAAAATTTTTTTGAAATAAATTACAGTGGAAGATGTAGATTGAACTATTTAATCTACAAAAGTATGTAATCTAATTACTAAACCCTACATCTAGGATCTATAACATATCATAATGCATACATAAATTTGAAAATAAATCAAGTAAGATTGGTATTGATCAAATCAATATCTAGATCTAGAATAGTTCTAAATCAAATCCTAGATTGCATCTAGATCAAGAAGAGATCAGATCTCTTACCTTTGCGTGGGTTGAGAACTTCATGGTTGATTTTATTGTAGTCTTTTGTTACTCAAAGCCATACACGTATCTGGCCTCTACAGGTAATCAACATGAAGCTACAAACACAGATCGATGGTTCGTCGAACGAAGATCTGCTCGAAGTGCTAGCTTCTCATGAATCCCTCCTGATGGTTAATCTAAAAATTATTCTTCTAATCTCTTGAAAACTCCAATAGATAAAGAACACAAGGAGAAATAAGGAAGAAATCCAATCCTTGGATCTCCCAAAAATCAAAAAATAAAATATAAAAAAAATATATATCTTAAGAGAAGATAGATCTTCTCTTTCAGGACATCAATGATTGATATCTTGAAAATATCACTATGTTAGGACAAGAAGAGATGCTCTCTTCTAGATTTTTTCGTGCTTCTAGATCTAACATTCTCTAATTTTTCTCATAGAAAAATCCCATAAATAAATAGAGAAGAAGGATTCTCAAAAAAATCCTAAAGGTCCGTTTGATTCAGGTATGTCAGATTATGGGGTAATCTGATAATTCATGAGAATTATTTACCTAAGAAAATGATTGCGGAGAAAAAAACATTTTACTATGTTTGGTTGGCGAAAAAATTACTCCAAAAAATGATACCAAAAAAGAATTATTACGTTTGGTTGGAGGTAATCCTACATAGAAATATGACAAAATTTATAAATATATCCTTCAATATAAAATAATTTTTTAATACTAAAATAGTATTATCATCTTCAATTAGTTTTTATATGATGACTATAATCACATGACCCTTTGCATAATGCCATCTCCATCTTAATTTTTTTACAAAAGCTTTTTATTGCATAATGCTATCTCCATCTCTTCCACTTTTCATACTAAACATGGTAATCTAACATGAGAATCATTTTTTCATGCCACATTGCCTCCAACCAAATGGCCCCTAAGAGAAGATCTTTCTTCTCTTCTTTTTCTCTCATCAGGACATGATCAGATCATGTGCAAAAAGGACCACCATGCCCCAACACCTTGGAGCACTTATCCCCACATCCTCTCCCTCTCTCTTTCAGATTTTTATCACATAAAAATATATAAAGAAATAAGAAGAAAAAAACTTAAAAGAAAAAACCAAGAGAAGATAATCTTCTCTTACCTTTGTCCCTTCAAGACATCAATTTTTGTTGTCTAGATGAAGACCTCTTCTCCAAGGAATAGAGCACCTCAACCTCCCACGCCAATCACCTTTCTCTCCTCTAATTTACCATGAAGAATCAGGTGGTTTCTCATGCACACACCCTCAAAAAGTGGCATCACACAATATATGTAAGACTAGGTCAAATGACCTAGTCAAAATCCATTCAAAAAAGGATGTTAGGGAGGCATCCAACCCTTGGACACCTCCACCTCTATTTTCAACATGGAAAACCAAAAGGGAATGCCCAAAAACCTGGAAAAAGGTGGGCAACAAAATAAGGTCGGCATTGGAGGAAAAAATAAAAGAAGAAGGAAGTGTTTTGGTCAAGAGGGACTCTATCAAATAGAATCCCATGCAATACAACTTTCCAAATTTGGTCCATTCAAATTTGATTCAAATATTATGGAATATAGGGTGTAGGAAAACATTCTTAGGCATGGAAACATCTCACAAAAATCTAGAAGCAAATATATGGGCGTCGGCTCTCTTAGGTGGCACAAGTGAGAAGATAGAATCCTAGTCTAACTACGATTCTCTTATAAACTAGCTCAAACTTAATAAAATCTTTTTCTAATTAGATTTGAGTCAACCTATTTAATAGATAATTCTAATCTAATTAAAAGTTAAATTAAATTATATTTAAATTTAGTTTAAATTCTAATCAAATTAGAAATTAAGTGCACTCAAATTTTAGTCTAACAAGAACTTGTTCACCCTTACAATTGACTTATCCAATAAACTAATTAAAATTAATTTAATTAAGTTTAAATTAGTTTTAATTAAATTTAATTTAATTATACTTAATCTCAGTCCAATAGTTCAATCAAATTGAGCTAATTAGCAATTCAATTGCTAATCGATCCTCCTGCAACACTTGCATTAGGTCAAACATCAATCATATTGATTGTTTGACCTTAGAATGATTCTCAATCATCGATCAACCATCTGATCAAGTTACAATCTCTTATGCGTGTGATCTCATAGATTTGAACCTAAGTCGGTAGCATAGAAACTAATTTTTATACCAATCGAAATAATCATCTAGCAATGGTACCTGACGTTCGGATAGGTCGAATGTATGCAAAACAACATTCTTAGAATCCTGACCTATGATTACCGTATAATTCATCCTTTTGACTAATAATTTTTAGGATGACATCGAGTTAGTTGTCAACACTTATACAAGTCATCCATACTATGTTTCAAAATTTTGCAAATCTCGTGACTCCTCATGAGGATTATCCAAGCTTAGGTTTTGCTAAATTGAAACACAGCGAGTCATTCTCTTCCTGAAGTTAATCAAAAGTGGTTAATTTTATCTTGATTCATACACTAACTTTATAAGTATTTTACTATACCCAAAAATCTTTCAAATCTGTATTAGAAATACAGGCAGTCCGGCATTAAAGTATAGTAAGTTGCTTGCACGTCATCATGGTGATCTCAGGTCGGAGGGATACCTATATCCATTGGTCTTAGCTAGCTACTCTTGACAGTAGAGTACTACTATGAGAATCGATTCCTTTGGACCCAGTTCAAGTTGAAGCCAGCATCCCTTGCCGACTTCATCGAAACAAAAAAAAAAAAGAACGAAGAAGACTCCCCATGGGAGTCTACTCCTTCCTCCCGACCAACTTCGAAATAGAGTCAGAATCCACCTTGGGGAGGAGTCTATATTAAGGGTTGAAGCCTTCTTCCTCTCCTCCATTAAAAAAAAAATAGAATAGAATAAAATAAAATAAATCCTAAATCCCTTCTTGAAATCCTCACGAATCCCCTCCAACTCTATATTAAGGGTTGAAGCCTTCCTCTCCTCCATTAAAAAAAAATAAAATAAAATAAAATAAAATAAATCCTAAATCTCTTCCTAAAATTTTCATGAAGAAACCCTAATCCTAAATCCTAGATCCCTAGGAAACCCTAATCCCAATTATAAAATCCTAGCTTACCTGTGCATGGGATTCGGGCAGAAGAATGTCGAATTCAGGCCGTCAGCCGTTGCCACCACCACCACAATCACCAGTAATCCCTTTTCCTTTCCCCTTCTTTCTTCTTTCTAGCTTTAGGATAGAGCTTTCCTCGGTGGGGTCCTCGATCGACCGCACCTCCGACCATCATTGCGCTGCTTCCCCCACCGGCCCTTTCCTTCTACGACTGCTCGATGATGCCTGAGAAGAAGATTGTGGTTCGATCTTGAGAAGAAATAGAGGAGAAAAAAGAAAGAAATGAAGAAAAAAAAGAAAAGAGAAAGAGAGAGAGATAGAGAGGTGGTTTAAGTAATTTAATTGGGTTGGACCCAATATAATTGAATCTAGATCAAACTAAGTCATATGGATCCAATTTAGAAATTAATCTAGACTAGGTCTGGGTTAAATTAAGAGATTTTCTAGTTATTTTAATTTCTTTTAAAATTAAAAATTAATTAAAATTATTTAATATGATAGAACTTTCAACATCAGAAGAGCATCGAATCTAGAGATCAATTTGAGATGACTATAGAATTTTGGGTTCAATTGTCGATAAGTTTTCTCTTATCTCTGGATTATCTTTATATATATATAATTATATATTTAAAAATTAGATTTTATATATTAATTATTTAAAAAAAATTATTGAGTTCAAAATTAGATAATTTTCTTATGATATGTGATTTAGAAAATTGGATCAAGTATGATATCACAATTGCATGATACTATTTTAGAAAATAAGTGATTTTCTTGCATTATGTGGCGTGATCTATTAATTAAAAATTAAGTATTTTCATCAATGCATGAATTTTAAATACTAGTTAATTTATATTATTCTTTTGGAGTATATGAAAATTATGTTGATACTATTATAAGATAACTATTTTTATTTAGGAAAATCTGATTGTGACGTAAGCATGAGAAAAATCCTCTAGTTGGACTATGATCTGGGTCTAGCCAACGGAACTGATCGTTGGCCACATGACAAAAATATATTTCTTCTGGGCCTAGCTAGTCAAGGTTGATCACTGGCAGAGTTAGTCCTTTTGGGCCTAGCCAATGCGGCTGATCACTAGTAACACGTTGATGGATCGGATGTTCTTCGTTCAGGACTAATCTCTTTACCTTATCATGGGACAAATCATGATCGTGTGAACTAGAGCTAGTATTTTTCTGGTATACATCGGAGGATCGGGTGTTCCGCATATAGGGACTAGACTCTTCTAGGCCTTATCATGGGGCTGATCGTAGTTGTAGTCATCGAAGGCTAAAAGAAGATTTTTTTTTTGAATTTTATTAATGGGCATGGCATGTTTTTAAAATAAAAATTATCTTGATGTATATTATTATTTAATTATTATATCTAAAAATTAATTATGCTTGATCCTTCAGAGATGATTGGTAAACTTACTGAGCCATAAAACTCACCTCCTTTTCTATTTTTATTTTTTAGATTCGAGAAGAGGGTATTGGGCCTAGGACTGAATAGTGAGGATGCCTTGCATATTCTTTAGGATTTTATCCTAAAGAGTGTGTGACATCACGTGCCAATCCGAGTGCTGGATTCGGTGCGAGATAGAGTGGTATCAGAGCTTAAGATTAAGGATATTAAGGACTATAGCTTAACTGATATTGAAGCTTAAGGTTATGATTAGTCAAAATTATGATTAGTAATACTTGAACTTAAGATTATGGTTCCTAAAAACTGTGAGTTAAGGAATATTTGAGTATAAGGTTATGATCATTAAGGATGTGATAGAGATAATTCATAAGGTTAGGATCTCAATGGATAATTTATACCTCAGATTATAATTTAAGGGCTTAATAAAACTATGATCTTATTGGTTTAAAAGTTATTTAGCAAACTCAAGATATTCAATAAATTAAATCAAAGTGCACAGTGGAAGCATGGTGATTTAAATCATTTAAAATTGATGTGAAACTTTGGTTTCAATGACAAGAGCTTCAAATTTCTTGTTCAGCAAGCGGTAGGAGGTCAAGGATGGGATAGAAATTTGGTTCACCTAAGCCTATTGACTTTGTAGTATGCTAATTTCGAGGATAAAATTATTTTGAGGGGAGAATGTGAAAATCGGTCCCTTTGGACCCGATTCAAGTTGAAGCCGGCATCCCTTGCCAACTTCACCAGAACAAAAAAAACAAAAAAAACAAAAAAATGAAGAAGACTCCCATGAGGAGTCTTCTCCTTCCTCTCAACCAACTCTGAAATGGAGTCAAAATCCACCTTGGGGAGGAGTGAAACTCCTCCCCTCCGTTCACTCCTTCCCTCTGACTCTATATTAAGGATCGAAGCCTTCTTCCTCTCCCATATTAAAAAAAATAGAATAAAATAAAATAAAATAAATCCTAAATCCCTTCCTAAAATCCTTACGATGAAACCCCAATTCTAAACCCTAGATCCCATCCTAGAAACCCTAATCCCAATTATAAAACCCTAGCTTACTTATGCATGGGATTCAGGTGGAAGAACATTGAATTCAAGCCGTCAACCACCACCGCCATCACCATAATTGCCGGCAATCCCTTTTTCTTTTCTCTTCTTTCTTCTTTCTAGCTTTAGGATAGAGCTTTCCTTGGTGGGGTCCTTGGTCGACCGCACCTTCGACCATCTTCACGCCGCTTCCCCCACCGGCCCTTTCTTTCTCCGACTTCTTGGTGACGCTTGAGAAGAAGACCGTGGTTCGATCTTGAGAAGAAATAGAGGGGAGAAAAGAAAGAAATGAAGAAAAGAAAGAAAAAGAGAAAGAGAGAGATAGAGAGGTGGTTTAAGTAATTTAATTGGGTTGGACCCAATACAATTGGATCTAGGTCAAACTAAGTCATATGGATCCAATTTATGAATCAATCTAGATTGGGTCTAGGTTAAATTAAGAGATTTCCTAGTTATTTTAATTTTTTTAGAATTAAAAATTAATTAAAATTATTTAATATGTTAGAACTTTCAACATCGAAAGAGCATCAGATTTAGAGATCAGTTTGAGATGACCATAGAATTTTGGGTTTAATTGTCGGTAAGTTTCCTCTTATCTCTGGATTATCTTTATATATGTAATTATATGTTTAAAAATTATATTTTATATATTAATTATTTTAAAAAAATATTGAAGTTCAAAATTAGATAATTTTTCTATGATATGTGATTTAGAAAATCAGATCAAGTATGATATCACAATTGCATGATACCTTTTTGGAAAATAAGTGATTTTCTTGCATTATGTGGCATGATCTATTAATTAAAAATTAAGTATTTTCATCAATGCATGAATTTTAAATACTAGTTAATTTATATTGTTCTTTCAGAGTATATGAAAATTATGTTGACACTATTACAAGATAACTATTTTTATTTAGAAAAAAATGATTGTGACATAAGCATGAGAAAAACCCTCTAGTTGGACTATGATCTGGGTCTAGCCAATGGGACTAATCATCGGCCACACGATAGAAATATGTTTCTTCTAGATCTAGTCAATCAGACTGATCGTTGGCAGAGTTAGTCCTTTTGGGTCTTGTCAGTAGGGCTGATCACTGGTAGTACACCGATGGATTGGATGTTCTTCATCCAGAACTAATCTCTTTTCCTTGTCATAGGACAAATCATGGCCGTATAAACTAGAGCTAGTATTTTTCTGGTACATGTCGAAGGATCGGATGTTCCATATATAGAGACTAGACTCTTCTAGGCCTTGTCATGGGGTTGATCGTGGCCGTAGTCATCGAAGACTAAGAGAATTTTTTTTTGAATTTTACTAATAGATAAGGCATATTTTTAAAATAAAAATTATCGTGATGTATATTATTGCTTAATTGTTATATTTAAAAATTAATTATGCTTGATCCTTCAAAGATGATTGGTAAACTTATTGAGCCGTAAAACTCACCTTCTTGTATGTTTTTACTTTTTAGATTCCAGAAGAGCGTATTGGGCCTGGGACTGAATAGTGAGGAGGCCTTGCATATTCTTTAAAGTTTTGCCCTAAGAAGTGTGTGGCATCACTTACCAATTTGAGTGCTGGATTTAGTGCGTGATAGAGTGGTATCAAAGCTTAGGATTAAGGATATTTGGAACTATAGCTTAACTGATATCGAAGCTTAAGGTTATGATTAATCAAAATTATGATTAGTAGTACTAGAACTTAAGATTATGATTCCTAAAAACTATGAGTTAAGGGATATTTGAGTATAAAGTTATAATCATCAAGGATGTGATAGAGATAATTCATAAGATTAGGATCTCAATGGATAATTTATACCTCAGATTATAATTTAAGGACTTAATCAAACTATGATCTTATTGGTTTAAAAGTTATTTAGCAAACTCAAGATATTTAGTGAATTAAATCAAAGTGCACAGCAGAAGCATGGTAATTTAAATCATTTAAAACTAATGTGAAACTTTGGTTTCAATGACAAGAGGTTCGAATTTCTTGTTCAGCAAGCGGTAGGAGGTCAAGGATGGGATAGAAATTTGGTTCACCTAAGCTTATTGACTTTATAGTATGCTAATTTTGAGGATAAAATTATTTTGAGGAGAGAATGTGAGAACCGATCCCTTTGGATCCGATTCAAGTTGAAGCTAGCATCCCTTGCCAACTTCACCAGAATAAAAAATAAAAAAAAAAGAATGAGGAGTCTTCTCCTTCCTCCCAACCAACTCCGAAATGGAGTCAAAATCCACCTTGGGGATGAGTGAAACTCCTCCCCTCCATTCACTCCTCCCCTCCGACTCTATATTAAGGATCGAAGCCTTCTTCCACTCCCACATTAAAAAAAAATAGAATAAAATAAATCCTAAATTCATTTCTGAAATCATCATGAAGATACCCCAATTCTAAACCCTAGATCCCATCCTAGAAACCCTAATCCCAATTACAAAACCCTAGCTTACTTGTGCATGGGATTCGAGTGAAAGAACATTGAATTTAGGCCATCAGCCACCATCGCCACTGCCATAATTGCCGACAATCCCTTTTTCTTTCCCCTTCTTTCTTCTTTCTAGCTTTAGGATAGAGCTTTCCTCGATGGGGTCCTCAATCGACCACACCTCTAGCCATCTTCGCTCCACTTCCCCCACCGGCCCTTTCCTTCTTCGGCTGCTTGGTGATGCCTGAGAAGAAGACCGTGGTTTGATCTTGAGAAGAAATAGAGGGGAGAAAAGAAAGAAAAGGAGAAAGAGAGAGATAGAGAGATAGAGAGGTGGTTTAAGTAATTTTATTGGTTTGGACCCAATATAATTGGATCTAGGTCAAACTAAGTCATATGGATCCAATTTAGGAATCAATCTAAACTGCGTCTAGGTTAAATTAAGAGATTTTCTAGTTGTTTTAATTTCTTTTAGAATTAAAAATTAATTAAAATTATTTAATATGTTAGAACTTTCAACATCAGAAGAGCATCGGATCTAGAGATCAATTTGAGTTGACCATAGAATTTTGGGTTTGATTGTCGGTAAGTTTTTTCTTATCTCTGAATTATCTTTATATATGTAATTATATATTTAAAAATTATATTTTATCTATTAATTATTTAAAAAAATTATTGATGTTCAAAATTAGATAATTTTTCTATGATATGTGATTTAGAAAATCGGATCAAGTATGATATCAGAATTTCATGATACCGTTTTGGAAAATAAGTGATTTTCTTGCATTATGTGGCATGATCTATTAATTAAAAATTAAGTATTTTCATCAATGCATAAATTTTAAATACTAGTTAATTTATATTGTTCTTTTGGAGTATATGAAAATTATGTTGACACTATTATAAGATAACTATTTTTATTTAGGAAAAAGTGATTGTGACATAAGCATGAGAAAAATTCTCAAGTTGAACTATGATCTGGGTCTAACCAATGGGACTGATCGTTGGCCACACGATAGAAATATGTTTCTTCTGGGCCTAGCCAGTCAGGCTGATCGCTGGTAGAGTTAGTCCTTCTGGATCTTGCCAGTGGGGCTGATCACTAGTAGCATGCCGATGGATCGAATGTTCTTCATTCAGGACTAATCTCTTTTTCTTGTCATGGGACAAATCATGGCTGTGTGAACTAGAGCTAGTAGTTTTTTGGTACATGTCGAAAGATCGGATGTTCCACATATAGGGACTAGACTCTTTTAGGCCTTGTCATGGGGCTAATCGTGGCCGTAGTCATCGAAGACTAAGAGAATTTTTTTTTGAATTTTATTAATAGGCAAGGCATGTTTTTAAAATAAAAATTATCTTGATGTATATTATTAATTAATTATTATATTTAAAAATTAATTATGCTTGATTATTTAGAGATGATTCGTAAACTTACTAAGCCGTAAAACTCACCTTCTTTTCTATTTTTATTTTTTAGATTCCAGAAGAGCATATTGGGCCTGGGAATGAATAGTGAGGAGGCCTTGCATATTCTTTAGAGTTTTGCCCTAAAGAGTGTGTGGCATCACTTGCCGATCCGAGTGCTGGATTTGGTGTGTGATAGAGTGGTATCAGAGCTTAGGATTAAGGATATTAGGGACTATAGCTTAACTGATATCGAAGCTTAAGGTTATGATTAGTGGTACTTGAACTTAAGATTATGATTCCTAAAGAATGTGAGTTAAGGGATATTTGAGCATAAGATTATGATCATTAAGGATGTGATAGAGATAATTCACAAGGTTTGGATCTCAATGGATAATTTATATCTCAGATTATAATTTATAGACTTAATCAAATTATGATCTTATTGGTTTAAAAGTTATTTACCAAACTCAAGATATTTAGTGGATTAAATTAGAGTGCACAACGGAAGCACGGTGATTTAAATCATTTAAAACTGATGTGAAACTTTGGTTTCAATGATAAGAGGTTCAAATTTCTTGTTCAGCAAGCAGTTAGAGGTCAAGGATGGGATAAAAATTTGGTTCACCTAAGCTTATTGACTTGTAGTATGTTAATTTCGAGGACAAAATTATTTTAAGAGGGAGAGAATGTGAGAACCGATCCCTTTAGACCCAGTTCAAGTTGAAGCCGGCATCCCTTGCAAACTTCATCAGAACAAAAAAAAAAGGAATGAAGAAGACTCCCATAAAGAGTCTTCTCCTTCCTCCCGACCAACTTTGAAATGGAGTCAGAATCCACCTTGGGGAGGAGTGAAACTCCTCCCCTCTGACTCTATATTAAGGATCGAAGCCTTCTTCCTCTCCCCCGTTAAAAAAATATCAAATAAAATAAAATAAAATAAAATAAATTCTAAATTCCTTCCTAAAATCCTCATGAAGAAATCCCAATCCTAAACCCTAGATCCCTTCCTAGAAACCCTAATCCCAATTATAGAAACCTAGCTTACCTGTGCGTGGGATTCGGGCGGAAGAACATTGAATTCAGGCTGTCAACCACTGCCGCCAATGCCACAATCATCGATAATCCCTTTTTCTTTCTCCTTTATTCTTCTTTCTAGCTTTAGGATAGAGCTTTCCTCGGTGGGGTCCTCGAGCGACCGCACCTCCGACCATCATCACGCTGCTTCCTCCACCGGCCCTTTCCTTCTCCGACTACTTGGTGATGCCTGAGAAGAAGACCGTGGTTAGGTCTTGAGAAGAAATAGAGGGAAGAAAAGAAAGAAATGAAGAAAAGAAAGAAAAAGAGAGAGAGAGAGAGAGAGAGAGAGGTGGTTTAAGTAATTTAATTGGGTTGGACCCAATACAATTGGACCTAGGTCAAACTAAGTCATATAGATCTAATTTAGGAATCAATCTAGACTGGGTCTAGGTTAAATTAAGAGATTTTTTAGTTATTTTAATTTCTTTTAGAATTAAAAATTAATTAAAATTATTTAATATGATAGAACTTTTAATATTGGAAGAGCATCAGATCTGGAGATCAGTTTGAGATGACCATAGAACTTTGGGTTCGATTGTCGGTAAGTTTCCTCTTATCTCTAGATTATCTTTATATATATATAATTATATATTTAAAATTTAGATTTTATATGTTAATTATTTAAAAAAATTATTGAAGTTTAAAATTAGATAATTTTATTATGATATATGATTTAGAAAATCGGATCAAGTATGATATCATAATTGCATAATACCATTTTAGAAAATAAGTGATTTCCTTGCATTATGTGGCATGATCTATTAATTGAAAATTAAGTATTTTCATCAATGCATGAATTTTAAATTCTAGTTAATTTATATTATTCTTTTGGAGTATATGAAAATTATGTTGACACTATTATAAGATAATTATTTTTATTTAAAAAAAAGTGATTGTGACATAAGTAAGAGAAAAATTCTTTAGTTAGATTATGATCTGGATCTAGTCAATAAGACTGATCGTTGGCCACACGACAGAAACATGTTTCTTCTAGGGCTAGCCAGTCGAGGCTAATCGCTGGCAGAGTTAGTCCTTCTGGGCCTAACCAGTGGGACTGATCACTGGTAGCATGCCGATGGATCGAGTGTTCTTCATTCAGGACTAATATTTTTATCTTGTCATAGGACAAATCTTTACCATGTGAATTAGAGCTAGTATTTTTCTGATACGCACCAAAGGATCAGATGTTCTGCATATAGGAACTAGACTCTTCTGGGCCTTATCACGAGATTGATCATAGTCATATTCATTGAAGATTAAAATAAGATTTTTTTGAATTTTACTAATGGGCATGGCATGTTTTTAAAATAAAAATTATCTTAATGTATATTATTACTTAACTATTATATTTAAAAATTAATTATGCTTGATCCTTCAGAGATGATTGGTAAACTTACTAAGCCATAAAACTCACCTCCTTTTCTATTTTTATTTTTCAAATTCTAGAAGAGCGTATTGGGCTTGGAACTGAATAGTGAGGTGGCCTTGCATATTCCTTAGGGTTTTGCCCTAAAGAGTGTGTGGCATCACATGCCGATCCGAGTGCTAGATTCAGTGCATGACAACTATATTGGTCACGTTTAATGCAGATGTACTCCTACATCTCACTTGGATGCCATACCAGTGTCTCCATACCAATGCATATGGCATACAACGACCTACACTCAATAAGTTATCATCCTTATTAATAACTTATCATTTGGTCATGAATAATTTAAGAATCATCCAATAAATCTTTTTTTTATCAATTGATTGTGGTTCTAAGAACTTCATCATAATTTAGAAGTTCATTTATAAAAGATAAAACTCTTGTGATGAACTAGCCAAATAACTATTATTATTAGATAATTCATATACAGGTTCCAATCATCTACAACTAAGATGATTGGCTTTATGACACATTTCCCAACAACATTCACTTGAACTAAAGCTAATCAAAAAGATATCAAATATCTTATCTTCCATTTGAGTTCGTAGAACTCCTTAATTTTGAGACCTTAGCAAATGGATCGATCAAGTTTTTTTTTCTATCGATCTTCTAAAGGTCGACATCATCCAGATCTAATATCTAAGGTAAAAATGATACAGAATATGCTGGTCCTTCAGTTCTTTAGCCTAAGCTATGGCTTCAGTGCTATGATAGGACTAGACCATCGGTGAAGGGTGCCACTCCCAACCTTCTAATGAATCTCAATAACTACACAGCTTACATGGCAGCATCATATGCCATGATGTACTCTACATCACTAACTGAATAGGCATAGTATCTTGCTTGAAAGCTTTCTAGCAGATTTCTTCTACAATTAGGGTATGACCCAACACTCTCTCACTATCATCTTGATCAAACTAAAAACTAGAATTAAAATATCTATAAATTTTAAGTCAGTATCTCCATATTTGAGTCACTAGATCTTAGTATTTTTCATATACTTAAGGATTATCTATACAATCTTCTAGTGGTTTTCACTTGGATCAAACTAGTATCTACTCACTACCCTTAGTGAGTATACCACATCTGATCTTGAACATGGAGAAATTAAATGACAGCCAAACCTTAATTTCTTGCAATGCTGGAATGCCATTCCTGATTAAGAAAATTCCATCCATAGATAACACAAGGAATAACACTACAAAATATTCTACCCACTTACAAATGCAGTTTATCTTTGTTCATAACAAAGACATATGTTCAAAATATTTGTTCGAACTTTGAGATGATAGCCAAATGGGCTTTATAGATCCTTACCTTCCCGTCTGCACTACTCTGATCCTTTTGAAAATTCATTCACATCCAATGGATTTTATCCCTTTAGGTGAATCAACTAGTGTCCACACACTACTAATTTTCATGGACTCTAATTTAGATTTAATGGCTCCAAGCCACTTCTCAGAGGCAGACCGCTGCATAGCATCCATATAGGTGATCGGATCCTTATTATTCTCATCAAGCTTAATAGAATTACCATCCCAGATCTAGATACTGAAGTATCTATCTAGTTGATGAGGTACTCTATCGGATCTCCTTAATGGTGCCAAATAAATGGGCTCCAGATTTGATCTAATCAAATCTGGTTCTGTAGGTTTACTAGATTATGTCAGTTCTTTTCTATCAGTCAAATTTTTTCAAGTTCAACTTGATAGGCTTCAGTTCCTTTTCTAAGAAACTTATTTTCAAAAGGAATGCCCTACTACTGATGAACATCTTATGTTCTTCAGCATGGTAGAATCAATAACCCTTAAACACCTATTGAACCAAGATCCATGTTTATCTATGTGCAAACCTATGACATAGGTTGATCAACCCCAAACCTAAAGGTGAGAGAGTCTAGGTCTTTGCTCGATCCATATCCTATATGGAGTCTTTACAATAGATTTACTTAGTATAAATTTTTAGAGTAAAACAAGTAGTCATAGGAGCACCACCCTGAAATAGGTAGACTAGTGAATCCTATGATGGATTGAACCATGTCTAACAAAATTTAATTTCTTCTTTCCGATACACTATATTCTGAAAAGGAGTCCACTGAGAAAAAATCCTATTCTCTCCTAAATATGCCACAAACTTACTAGATAAGTATTTGCCTCTTCGATTTGATCGAAGAGTTCCAATACCATTTTTAGTTTATTTTTCTATTTCATTACAAAATCATTTGAACATTTCAAATGATTCAGGATAGACGCACCCATGCCCAAATAGATTGTCTGTAATAAAATATTGATATCTTCCTCTGGCACTTAAGTTCATAGGTCCACATATATCACTATGTACGGGACTTAGAACTTTATCGACTCCTTCATCTTTTCTAATATAAGATGACTTTGTCATCTTTATAAGAAAATAAGACTCACAGGTCATTAATGATTCACAATCATTGATTTCGAGGTTTTTCTCTCAAGCTAGCCTATTTATCCTATTCTTATCAAAGATAGACATCCATGACATAATCTAACTTGGGTGTTTATTAAATGTATACATTATACTTAATAGGCTATATTAATGTTAAATATCATTTCTTAATTATTCATATATTATTATAATATTATTTATAATAATATCATAATAATTTTTTTATTGATAAATAATAACCATCTCTGACCAAAAGGCCAATAGAGATCATATTTATCATAAATGATGACAATAGTGATAATCACTCAAAATGACATCTTTTGAAAATAGGCTTGACAATTCCTAAAGCTAAGATTGGAACAAGACTTCCTTCCCTATTTTCCAAAAATCTCTCACCATTTTCAAACATTCCACTTATCTAAAGTCCTTGCAACGAATTGCATATAAGACTACTGGTATCTAATATCTAGATAGTAGAATTACATATAGAGAAATTTCAAGGTGTTATCATATAACATCCTTGATAAGCAACTTTTGCTCCTTTCTCTTGTTCAGTCTGTTTATGATCAAGAAAAGCAAAATAATTCTTCTTCCTATGATCTTACTTCTAAAAGTAGAAGCACTATGCCTGATTTGAGTTAATATTGGACTAATTATTTTAACTAGGCTTATAAGCCCCAATATGAACCCATTCGTACTGCTGAACCAAATTCAATATTTGATACCAATTATCAAAATTGGATTCCATAAGTCATCACTATCTAATAGTGATTAGAGCAATTAAAATTTAGCCTTAATTTAAGAATAGAGAATAATGACCTATTGTATATGAATTATTTTAAGCCTAGAGACTTAAGCTTTAGTCTAAAGGTTCTCCCACTATTTTATTCAAATTGATAGCCTCTACCTCTAATTTGGAGAATTACTTTAATTTTCTAGTAGGTACTAGAATCCACATAGACTACACACAAGCCCAACTTTGGTCGGTTAACCCATGTGCATCTACGAGTAGGTTCATTAACCAATTATTTCTCCAAACAACTTCTAGTAATTTAATTTTATCCCAGAAACCTAATCAATAGATTTTGGCCTCTACTATAAAGATTCAATTAGGTTCAACTATTAATATGACCATACTTAGTGCATCTAACCAACGAATGATTAAGCCAAACTTTAGTTGGTCAACCTAACCACCATTAAAGAGACACTTCCAAGTTATCATATTATGAATAATAATTCTATTAGTCAATAAACACCAGGCCTTTAGGCCTCTAATGATTATTGAGTTAATGAACCCATTATCACCCAACTTAATGGAAGGCGATGACTTAGTTATCTCCATAACTTTATCATTTTAAGAACCTAATAATTTTAGAGGATTTATAATTTATTTATGATTTAAGGATAGAAAAGACATTGACCAATTTGCTCCTACTGACTTCACCAAGTCAAGTCCTCCTACTGACTTCTTAAGTCTTTAACAAGGACTAGGATCAATATCAGTCCATGGGTACTTAGATTAGTCTTACTAAATAAAATTAATCTCACTGATTTTCTATGTGATATGGTTTAGCACCAATCAATGAGCAACCTAATCAAAAGCTGATTAGCCACATTGGCTAGGTAAGTGAGATTGGTGGAAGGATCTGCCAAGATTTGCCTTAGATACTATCAGAAATGGTCAGATAAGTAGACTGCCAATTAAAAACCATCGATCTGAAAATGCTAGACTTATCTTAGACATCAATTGATTTGTCAATTTTGATGTGCTCTACCTAAAGACTCGGGCTCAGCCACTGAGCCATGATCATAGTCTATTTGTTAGATGTATGGACTTTGATCAACTACAACTATTAAATTGATCTATAAAAAAGAAATGACCTAATTCTAATTAACTATTAATTAGGTTTGATCAATTTTTTAACTTAGTCCATATTTAATCTAACCCTAGATCTAAAATGACCTGATCAAAGCTAACCCATTAACCTTTAATCCATATTTTATGAAATTATCTTAGGATCTTCAAATCATAAATCTAGATCCTAAATAATTACTTAATTCTTAATTAAGTTCAAGACTAATGGATTTGGATTTATGAAACTTCAGAACTAATTTTTGATTTGATCATTTAAAATATTTTCAAATTATAAATAGTTTATATTGAATCATGTTCGATACATGGTTTTATATCTAATTTATTTTAATATTTCGATCATATCCTAAGATTTTGAATATAGAATTTATAGAAAATAAGTTCATAATTTAAATTCTATAAAACTTATATGTCATACATATGCAAACTACATTCAAAAAAAGCTACATATCAATATATGCAACATGAAGATCTAGATCAAAATATGAAAAATATCATATGGATCTCATCTAAATAATCAAAATCAGATCATAAATCATTTAATTTTAAATTTAAAATTTAAAAATAAATCATAAATTATTTTAGATCTTATCTAACATATTTATAATTTTGGTTATTCAAGTCAGCATATACTAGGACAACCTCTCCACTGTAAGTGATAAACCTTACAGCAGAACAACCTTATTATTAGTATGTACAATCCGATATTATTTAATCTAATCTAAATAATCTAAAATAAATATAACATCTATTTATTTTAGATTTAGAATTAAAAAAATAAATCATAAATTTACTTAGATCTAATCTAACTTATTCATGATTTAATTTTATAGATCAGCACATACTATGACAATCTCTCCACTATAAAGGATAAACCTTACAGCAGGACAACCTTATATCAGTATGTATGATCTTAAGAGTTTTATTTTTAAAATTTTTTAATGTAAACATGATCATGTTATAAAAGAACCTAGATACTCTGATATTACTGATGAAAAATATGCAGGGTTTTATGCTTGAATTTTAAAATTTTTCAAAATAAATTACAGTGGAAGATGTAGATTAAACTACTTAATCTACAAAAGTATGTAGTCTAATTACTAAACCCTATATCTAAGATCTATAACATGTCATAATGCATACATAAATCTAAAAATAAATTAAGGTTGACATTGATCAAATCAATACCGAAATCTAGAATAGTTCTAGATCAAACCCTAGATCGCATCTAGGTCAAGAAGAGATCAGATCTCTTATCTTCATGTGGGTTGAGAACTCTACGATTGATTTCATTATAGTCTTTTATTGCTCAAAGCTATACACACATCTGACCTCTACAGGTAATCCATATGAAGTAGTAAACATAGTTCAAAGATTTTTCGAACGAAGATCCACTCGAAGTGCTAGCTTCTTGCAGATCCTTCCTGATGGTTAATCTAAAAATTATTCTTCTGATCTCTTGGATACTTCAAGAGATAAAGAACACAAGAAGGAATAAGAAAGAAATTCAATCCTTAGATTTTTTAAAAACTAAAAAATAAAATATAGAAAAAAATATCCTAAGAGAAGATAGATCTTCTCTTTCAGGATATCAATGATTGATACTCTGAAAACATCTCTATGATAGAACAAGAGGAGACCTCCTCTAAATTTTTTCATACTTCCAAATCTAACATTTTCTAATTTTTTTCATAGAAAAATCCCATAAATAAATAGAAAAGAAGGATTCTTAAAGAAATTCTAAGAGAAGACCTTTCTTCTCTTCTTCTTCTCTCATCAGAATATGATCAGATCATATCTAAGAAGAACAACCATGCTCCTATTAGATATATATGCCCCAGAAGCCAGAATTGGCTGACACTTGTAATACACTTCTAGGGGCAAAATTATAATTTTGATTATAAACAATAAAATAGGTTATTTTCTATCACATATGTGTATTTAGTGTCTATGATACATCCTTTGAGTTAATGATAATGATAATTCATATTTTCAAGAGTTGAAAATTTAAGACATGAATAATTATTATTAACTCATAAAATGCTCTTGACCATAGGATCATCATGTGGATGGTGATTGATCCAGAAGGTTGGTGTATAATCGCTTCTCTTTAGTAGATGAGTCTTGAGTCTATGGTATGGTGACACCGTAGCGAGAGTACAGGTACTTGTTAGAAAATGAGGGCATTGAGTGTGACCACCTCGAGTAGTCATTAGGAAGTCTACCTTTTCGTCAATGACTGACTCGATGCTGCAGTAGTGTGTCTGATTCTTTGACCTGAGGTGCATCGGTAGTTCATCTTGAGGGTGTTATAGTTTGACTACACCATTACTTGGTCTCCTAGCCATATGAAACCATGAGGTGTATGTTGGCTATAGCATGTTCATTGTAGGAACTGGATAGCATCAAGATGGAATCTATCTACCTCGGTGGTAGAGAAGCAGCCCTATGATGATCATGAGAATCAAGTCTAGAAGCCCATGGCCATGGCAGAGTGAAATAATAGAAAGAGTTTCTATTTAGCTTTTTACATCAGATCTGAATCGATTGATTACATCATATGATAGAAACTAGGGTTTGACGAGTTCACCTTAACCCTAATCTGATCGGAGCTCAAGATAGAAAAACTTAATCACACAGGTAGCTGCACCAAGAGGTTTGCATTCAGCTCTGATGGGTTGCCACCATATACTGCTAGGTATCACTGATGGATTTTGGGAGCAATTAGAATGATTTAGATGATTGATCATTCTAGCTATTCGAATCAGAAGAGTTCTGATCCATCGAAAGGAGTTTCGATGATGTCGATGATAGAGATCATGACATATCCCATTACCATACAGAACTGAACCTAACTGGGTCACACAAACAAGGGTTTGAATCTAGTGATCATCAATTGAACTGATCCAGTTCAATTGATCTGAATGAGATTCAATTAGGTTCAAGGAAATCGTGCTAGCACTCGATTGAACCTAACGTTCTTCTTTTACTATCATAAATAGTTATCCTTGACTGAGCCAAAGGAGTTTGTGCTCGATCAGAGGCCTTCACTTTGTCTGACTGGAGCTTGTCCAGGTCAAAAAAGGGTTGTCTTATTTTGTAAGATAATACCTGCCATTTTTTGTCACCTGCCATTTCTTGTCCTTTGACTTTGGTCAAAAGTTGACCTTTGACTGGTCAAATATTGACGATTGATACTTTGACTTCTATCCATGTGTCATGCACCTATTGAAGAGCTAGTGGGAGCTTGTCCCGCTACTAGAACCTGGCAAGAAGGAGGGCACATGCCACCCTTGGCGTGTGCCCAAGCAGGAGGCGCCTAGGAGTCCCTGTTGGACAGGGACTCCATCTCCTTTTTGGATTCTAATTAGACTCCTAAGAACCAAGTTTGACTAGTCTTAAGCACCATCTAAGGAGGAATCCAAGGGACTCTATTCCCACCAATCAGATTTAGATCTGATTTCACAAAGGGTTGTGATTGGTTGGGAAGAAGAGGAGTTGGATCACGCATAGTCTATAAATAAGATCTTGCGCCCAACCCAAAGTGCAATTTGATCTAAAAATTCCCGACGCCCAAGGCTGCCTCTCTCCTCCTCCTCCATGCCAAGCCCACCTTCTCCCTCTCCTCTCCATGCCCAAAGTAGTTTGGGACCTTAGTTGGTGCAATCCAAATGAGAGAAAGGCGATAGAAAGCTAGAAGGCTGCACTGCTGCAAAGGACAACTGCTGATCTTCGAAAGGTATTTTGAAGATCCTCCAGATCAGATTCAGATCTAATTTTTGGAGATGTGATAGAGAAGAAGAGGATCTCTAGATCCAACCTGAGTGGATACTGATAGAGGTCAGGCACTTGCATGGCTAAATCTAGAATCTTTCGCTGCTTATAGGATCATCAATGGGTAATAGGATTACCCTACGTCAAGATAAATTAAATTTGATTTAATTTATTTAAATTTATTTTAATTATTCAAATAATAAGAATTAGATCTAAAATATCCCAGATCTAATCTAAATCAAAGAAAAAAGAAATTTTGAAATATATCTCTTGATCTGATCAGATCTGAACGAACCTGATCCGAAAAATTAGGATTTTCCTTCAACTGGTATCAGAGCCAAGGTTCTAAAGTATTTAGATCTGATTTCAAATTTATTTTAATCAAAAAATAAATGATTTCAGATGTCATATAATATATGATCAGATCTAAAATTAGAAAAATTAAAATTAAATAATTTAGATCTAAGATTAAAAAATATGCATGACTAGTTCTAAAATAGAATAGTTCTGTAGAATAGTTTTGCATATTTTTAATTTAATTTGATTAAATCATATTTTAGATCTATTTATTTACTATTTTTTGATATTATAATTATTATAATATTATCTAAAAAATAGTAAAATAAAAATTATTTAATTTTAACATCATATGAGATATGATTGATGCATGTCCAGACTAGTTGTAGAATAGTTCTACATAGTTGTCTAGATTAGAGTTTATTTTGATAAGATCAATTTAAATCTAATTTTTTATATTATTATGAGATAATTTAGATATAAAAATATGCATGATTCAATACATGAGATGTATGCAAAATATGCCATGATTAGATCTAATTTGTATATGAGATATATGATATAGATCTAAAACTATTTTGTAGTATTGCATGTTCCTGATTAAGGCGTTCCTCTTGGCCGTCCGATCATAAGAATGAAGAAGGATTTAAAGGCCCTCTCCTCCCATCCGATGGGATATTCTTATGACATGTAGGGGTGCTGCACGTTCATCCTTAATCAGAAATCCAAAACTTTCTTTCTGCAAAATCCTAGATCCTGAAACCCTAGGATTTATTGTGCATATTTTGTTTATGAACCCTACTTAATTAAAAATTAAGATTATAAAATATTAATTAGATCTAAAATTAAAAATTTCATATCTAAGACATATTCATAATACTGGGTTCGAACTTGGATAGCTCAATTAGGTCTAAGCAGTTGATCAAATCAAATCAAGAGTTGGTTAGATGGGATCAACGATGCTTAAATTGACCAGCCTAATAGGATTAAATCTGGGTCAAGATCAAGTCACGATCAAGCAAGATCTATTTAGGCTCAGAGGTTAGAGTCTGGATTGTAGGCTAACCCAATTGGTTCTAGCTCAACAATTTAGTGTCTAAGGTAAGTTTGTCACATACGATTGACTGGTTTTAATTGGGAGCTACTCGACTTGAATGCGTTCTTGTACGAGTTAATGGCATATCTCTTTCACGATCTCACTTATCTGATCATATCTGTTGACACAGTTCTGATATGAGATGGTCAATAATCCGAGCTAACCCATGCCACTAGGTTAGTCATAATTGTTATGGCTATGACAAGTCTAGTTTAATGAGACTTGAATCAATTCTCCCTAAGAAAAGATTAAGTCTGAGGTCTTCCACCATTGTTGATGTGCGAGCCCTTCCCAGGGTTGATTGTTCTCAGCTGGATATAGTGGCTAAGTTGCACCGAAAAGACGCAACCACGTCTATTAGGCATTGGATGCTATGGGCTGGATGATGAGTTGGGCTCAATATTCTGGATACGGTGAGAGACTCAATTAGGAATCTAGTCTGTGCAAATGGTGGGTCTGACTTAACTAAGGAGTGGATCAATATTTCAGATACGATGAGATTCATGAATTAGAGATCAAGTTTGGGTGCATCATGATTAGAGAATCATTGAACAAGAGTTGTTCACTCATTGGCTAATCCATCACCAATAACTGTTAGGTGAGGTGATGAGTCAGTTGGTGAGACCGCACCACCCACTAGAAATCATTAATCATGGAGATTTTTGCATCTCTATAGAGGGAGTGTAGGGATCCAAGAAAATAGTGGGAGCTAATTTGTTTAAAAATAAAATCTCTAAACAAATTGATCAAGTCATAATTACAATATCTAACTAGAATCTTGGACTCTCTACAGAAAAATGCCTGCCTCCAACCCATTGGCATGTATCCTGGACACACATAGACTGACCAGACCCAATTATAAAGATTGGCTCAGGAACTACAAAATAGTTTTGGGTTCTGAGAAGTTAACCCATGTATTGGATCAGGATCCTCCCACCTTACCAGCCCGTCCGTCCACTGAATAGAAGCATCACTGGAAAAATGGATAGACGAAGATAATAAGGCCAGATATTACATGTTGGGCTCGATGTTTGATAAGCTCTAGCACCAACATGAAGATATCGGAACTGCTCATCAAATGTTGGCTCACTTGCAAGAGATGTTTGGTGAGCAGAGTCGCACAGCCAAGTATCAAGTCACGAAATGACTTTTTAAGGCTAAGATGCATGATGGGCAGTCAGTCCAAGATCACTGTCTGATGATGATCAAGGACTTAGAAGAGCTTGAGAAGCTTGGTGTGAAGTTAGATCTGGATCTGCAGAACGATGTTATTCTACAATCCTTGACTGATGCATATGGGCAATTCATCATGAATTACCACATGCATAAACTTCAAAATTCCTTGGCCAAATTAATAAACATGCTGGTCACCGCTGAGCTTTCTATAAAAGGTTCTAAAAGCTTAGTTCTTACTATGAAATGGACTTCTTCCAAAAGAAAGTCTTATGAAAAGAAAAAAAAGTCTGCGAAAAAGCAGAAGGTGGAAGGAGCAAAGAAGAAGAAGGCAGTACCGAAGAAGAAGGCCGATGTCAAAAAAATGTTTCCATTGCAACAGCGACGGCCATTGGAAGTGGAACTGCCCTACTTACCTGGCCACCCTGAAGAACAAGAAGGAAGGTCCTTCTGGAGGTATGCTCATTATTGAGTCTAACCTTATGGTTTCTTCTGCATCCAGTTGGGTGCTTGACTCTGGTTCTAGTGATTACCTTCTTTAAGGATCATTGTAACATTCTTTATGAAAGAAATAAAATTGCAAATGGTTTCCTTATTAATGATCTTTATCAGCTACATATTGATGTACCTATTTTAACTATCGAGCAAAACGTGAATGCCAAACGACCTAGGGATAGTCCAAACGATAGATATCTATGGCACCTGAGATTAGGTCATATAGCAGAAGATAGGATCAACAAATTAGAAGAAAAATGGGCTATTGAGTCCATTGACTTTCCGAGTCATATCCAACTTGCGAATCTTGTCTTCAAGGCAAAATGACTAAACTCCCTTTTGTAGGACATGGGGAAAGGGCCACAGATCTCCTTGCCCTAGTACATACTGATGTGTGCGGCCCATTTGATGTGCTGGCTAGAGGCAATTTTATCTACTTCATTACCTTTACCAATGATCTATCTAGGTATGGGATATGTGTATCTTATGAGACACAAGTCTGAAGCTTTTGAAAAGTTCAAAGAATTTAGACATGAAGTAGAAAAATAAACTAAAAAACCCATTAAGGTTCTTCGATCAGATTGAGGAGGTGAATATCTTAGTCAGAAATTCCTAGACTATCTCAAGAAAAATGGCATAGTCTCTCAATGGACTCCACCAGGAACACCTCAACTCAATGGGCTTTCAGAATGGAGAAATCGGACTCTATTGGATATGGTCCGATCCATGATGAGCTTCACAGACCTTCCTGATTTTCTTTGGGGATATTCATTGTTAACTTCAATTTATCTACTGAATAGGGTTCCCTCTATGACCGTTCCTACCACACCGTATGAGATATGTGGCATGGTAAGAAACCAAGTCTGAGTCATCTCAGAATTTGGGGTTGTCCGGCTCATGTCAAAAGACAACAAGCGGACAAGTTAGAGTTTAGGTCCTTCAGAGCTCGATTCATAGGATATCCTAAAGAGTCATTAGGATACTATTTCTACATTCCAGAAGACCACAATGTGATTGTGAGTCGACATGCCATCTTTCTTGAAAAATAGTTTATTCAAGATAGCGGCATTGGAAAGCAGATTAAGCTTGATGAGAAAGTCTCACAAGTACAACGAGCTAAGGACCAATTGGAACCAAATCAGGTTGAGCCAATAAGAACACTACCTCCTCCACCTCGTAGATCGAAAAGAGTTTTTCGTCCCCTGAAAGATACTTAGGTATTATTTCAGAGGAAAGTAGAGAAAATGTTCCTCGTAGGTAATGGTGCTCATGGTGATGATCCCAAAACCTACAATGAGGCGATATCAGATATCGACTCCGAGAAATGGCTAGAGGCAATGCAGTCAGAAATTGACTCGATGCACTCAAACCAAGTCTGGACCTTGGTAGATCCACCAGAAGGTATAGTACCTATTGGGTGTAAATGGATCTTCAAGAGAAAGATTGGTGCAGATGGGAATGTGGAGACATTCAAGGCTAGACTAGTGGCAAAAGGTTATAGTCAATGCGAAGGCATTGACTATCAGGATACCTTTTCCCCAGTAGCTATGCTAAAATCCATCCGCACATTGCTTGCTGTTGCAGCCTATTTTGATTATGAAATATGGCAAATGGACGTGAAAATGGCATTCTTAAATGGATATCTTGAGGAAGATATCTATATGAAACAGCCGCTAGGTTTCACATCCAGTGATACTGATCACAAGGTTTGCAAGCTGCAAAGGTCCATATATGGACTTAAGCAAGCATCTCGGAGCTGGAACACTCGTTTCAATGATGTGATCAAAATAGTTTGGTTTCATCAAAAATGAAGAGGAACCATGTGTCTTCAAAAAGGTCAGTGGGAGCGCTGTTGTCTTCCTCGTATTGTACGTGGATGACATCCTCCTTATTGGAAAATGATATTCCCATGTTGACACAGTCAAAATGTGGTTGTCCAAGGAATTCTCCATGAAAGACCTAGGTGAAGCATCCTTTATTCTAGGAATTAAGGTCTATAGGGATAGACCGAATAGGATGCTAGGACTTTCACAGAAGATGTACATAGAGGAAGTACTAAAGAGGTTTAGTATGGAAAAACTCTAAGAGGGGATTAATACCCTTCAGACATGGTATTCATCTTTCCAAGAAGATGTGCCCTAGCACACCTGAGGAAATAGAATGCATGAGCAAGATCCCTTATGCTTCTGCAATAGGGAGCCTCATGTATGCCATGCTATGTACACGACCTGATATAGCCCATGCTGTGAGTGTCACAAGCAGATATCAGTCAAATCCAGGTGAAGAACACTGGACTTCTGTGAAATGTATCCTTAAGTACTTGAGAAGAACTAAGGATATGATGTTGGTCTTTGGTAATGGAGAACTCCAAGTCCAGGGATACACAGACTCGGATTTCATGTCCGATATAGATGATCGAAAGTCGACATCTGGGAGTCTGTTTGTGTGCAATGGTGGAGCTGTCAGCTAAAAGAGTTCCAAGCAAACGGTGATAGCAGATTCCACCATGGAAGCAGAATATATCGCTGCATCAGAGGCTGCGAAGGAAGCATTCTGGTACAAGAAGTTTGCTGCAGAAATTGGAGTAATGCCATCAGATGCCATTCCTCTATACTGCGACAACAATGGCGCCATAGCCCTTGCTAAGGAGCCAAGGTCTCACCAAAAATCCAAGCACATTGAGCGGCGATACCACCTCATCCGTGATTACCTCGAGAAGGGTTATGTCGAGGTCAAGAGAGTCGACTCCACAGATAATGTGGCAGACCCACTTACAAAGCCATTGGGCCAGCAGAAGATCGAAGCCCACCTTGAGAAGATGGGACTTAGACTTGTAGCCAATTGGCTTTAGGACAAGTGGGAGATTGTTAGATATATGTGCCCTAGAAGCCAGAATTGGCTGACACTTGTAATACACTTCTAGGGGCAAAATTATAATTTTGACTATAAATCAATAAAATGGGTTATTTTCTATCACATATGTGTATTTAGTGTCTGTGATACATCCTTTGAGTTAATGGTAATGATAATTCATATTTTTCAAGAGTTGAAAATTTAAGACATGAATAATCATTATTAACTCATAAAATGCTTCCGACCATAGGATCATCACGAGGATGGTGATTGATCCTGAAAGGTTGGTGTACAATCGCTTCTCTTTAGTAGATGAGTCTTGAGTCTACGGTGTGGAGACACCGGAGCGAGAGTACAGGTACTCGTTAGAGAACGAGGGCACTGAGCGTGACCACCTCGAGTAGTCATTAGGAAGTCTACCTTCTCGTCAATGACTGACTCGATGCTGCAGTAGTGTGTCTGGTTCTTTGACCTGAGGTGCATCGGACAGTTCACCTTGAGGGTGTTATAGTTTGACTACACCATTACTCGGTCTCCTAGCCATATGGAACCCTGAGGTGTATGTTGGCTATAGCATGTTCATTGTAGGAACTGGATTGCATCAAGATGGAATCTATCTACCTCGGTGGTAGAGGAGCAGCCCTATGATGATCATGAGAATCAAGTCCAGAAGCCCATGGCCATGGCAGAGTGAAATAATAGAAAGAGTTTCTATTTAGCTTTTCACATTGGACCTGAATCGAATGATTACATCATATGACAGAAACTAGGGTTTGACGAGTTCACCTTAACCCTAATCTGATCGGGGCTCAAGATAGAAGAACTTAATCACACAGGTAGCTGCACCAAGAGGTTCGCATTCAGCTCTGATGGGTTGCCACCATATACTGCTAGGTGTCACTGGTGGATTTTGGGAGCAATTAGAATGATTTAGATGATCGATCATTCTAGCTGTTCGAATCAGAAGAGTTCTGATCCATCGAAAGGAGTTTCGATGATGTCGATGATAGAGATCATGACATATCCCATTACCATACAGAACTGAACCTAACTGGGTCACACAAACAAGGGTTTGAATCTGGTGATCATCAATTGAACTGATCCAGTTCAATTGATCTGAATGAGATTCAATTAGGTTCAAGGAAATCGTGCTAGCACTCGATTGAACCTAACGTTCTTCTTTTACTATCATAAATAGTTGTCCTGACTGAGCCAAAGGAGTTTGTGCTCGATCAGAGGCCTTCACTTTGTCTGACTAGAGCTTGTCCAGGTCAGAAAAGGGTTGTCTTATTTTGTAAGATAATACCTACCATTTTTGGTCACCTGCCATTTCTCGTCCTTTGACTTTGGTCAAAAGTTGACCTTTGACTGGTCAAATGTTGACCATTGACACTTTGACTTCTGTCCACATGTCACGCACCTATTGGAGAGCTGGTGGGGGCTTGTCCTGCTGCCAGAACCTGGCAAGGAGTAGGGTGCACGCCACCCTTGGCGTGTGCCCAAGCAGGAGGCGCCCAGGAGTCCCTGTTAGATAGGGACTCCATCTCCTTTTTGGATTCTAATTAGACTCCTCCTAAGAATCAAGTTTGACTGATCTTAGGCACCATCTAAGGAGAAATCCAAGGGACTCTATTTCCATCAATTAGATTTAGATCTGATTTCACAAAGGGTTGTGATTGGTTGGGAAGAAGAGAAGTTGGATCACGCATAGTCTATAAATAAGACCCTACGCCCAACCCAAAGTGCAATTTGATCTAAAAATTCTCCATGCCCAAGGCTGCCTCTCTCCTCCTCCTCTACGCCAAGCCCACCTTCTCCCTCTCCTCACCATGCCCAAAGTAGTTTGGGATCTTAGTTGGTGTAATCCAGATGAGAGAAAGGCAACAGAAAGCTAGAATGTTGCGCTGCTGCAAAGGATAACTACTGATCTTCGAAAGATGTTTTGAAAATTCTTCAGATCAGATCCAGATCTAATTTTTGGAGACGTGATAGAGAAGATGAGGATCTCTAGATCCAGCCTGAGTTGATACCGATAGAGGCTAGGCACTTGCGTGGCTAGATCCAGAACCTTCCGTTGCTTATAGGATCATCAACGGGTAATAGGATTATCCTACGTCAAGGTAAATTTAATTTAATTTAATTTATCTAAATTTATTTTAATTATTAAAATAATAAGAATCAAATCTAAAACATCCCAGATATGATCTAGATTAAAGAAAAAAAATTTTGAAATATATCTCTTGATCCGATCAGATATGAACGAACCTCGTTCGGAAAATCAGGATTTTCTTTCAAATCCAACACCTTGGAGCACTCATCCCCACACCCTCTCCCTTTCTCTTTCAGTTTTTATCATATAAAAATATATAAAAAAATAAGAAGAAAAAAACTTTAAAAAAAAAATTAAGAGAAGACAATCTTCTCTTACCTTTGTCTCTTTAAGACATCAACTTTTGATGTCTTGATGAAGACCTCTTCTCCAACGAATATGGAACCTCAACCTCCCACATCAATCACCTTTCTCTCCTTTGATTTATCATGGAGAATTAGGTGGTTTCTCATGCACACGACCTCAAAAAGTGGCGTCGCACAATATATGTAAGACTAGGTCAAAAGACCTAGTCAAAACCCATTCAAAATAAGAAGTTAGGGAGGTGTCCAACCCTTGGATGCCTCCACCTCTATTTCCAATGAGGAAAACCAAAAGGGAATGCCCAAAAAACTGGATAAAAGTGGGTGACAACATAAGGTGGGCGTTGGAGGAAAAAATAAAAGAAGGAAGTGTTTTGGTCAAGAGGGACTCTATCAAATAGAATCCCATGCAAAACAACTTTCCAAATTTGATCCATTCAAATTTGATTGAAATATTCCAGAATATGGAGCATGGAAAAATATTCTTAGGTGTTGAAACATCTCACAAAAATTTGGAAGCAAATATGTGGGCGTGGGCTCTCTTAGGTGGCGCAAGTGCGAAGATGGAATCCTAGTCTAACTAGGATTCCCTTATACACTAGGTCAAACCTAATAAAATCCTTTTCTAATTATATTTGAGTCAACCTATTTAATAGGCAATCTTAATTCAATTAAAAGTCTAATTAAATTAGATTTAAATTATATTTAAATCTGATTTAATTTTTAATCAAATTAAAAATTAGATGCACTTAAGTCCTAGTCTAACAAAGACTTATTCTTCCTTGCAATTGGCTTATCCAATAAATTAATTAAACTTAATCCAATTAAATTTAAACTAATTATAATTAAATCTAATTTAATTAGACTTGATCTCAGCTTGATATCTCAATCAAATTGAGCTATTTAGCAATTCAATTGCTAATCGATCCTCCTGTAATATTTGTATTAGGTCAAACATCAATCATATTGATTGTTTGACCTTAGAATGATTCTCAATCATCGATCAATCATCTAATCAGGTTACAACCTCTCATGTGTATGATCCCATGGGTTTGAACCTAAGTTGCTTGCATAAGAACCGATTCCTATACCAATTAAAATGTTCATCTAGCAGTGGTATCCGATGTCCGAATAGTTCGAATGTATGTAAAGCAACATTCTTAGAACCTTGATCTATGGTTACTGTATAATTCATCTCTTTAACCAATAATGCTTAGGATGACATCGAGTTAGCTGTTAACACTCATATAAGTCATCCATATTGTATTTCAAAATTTTGCAAATGCCATGATTCTTCATGAGAATTATCTAGGCCTAGGTTTTGCTAAATTAAAATACAATGAGTTATTCTCTTCTTGAAATTAATCAGAAGTGATCAATTTCATCTTAATTCATACACTGACTCTATAAGTACTTGATTGTACCTAAAAATCTTTTGAACCTGTATTAGAAATACAGGCAGTCAAACATCAAAGTACAGTAAGTTGCTTGCAAGTCACCATGGTGATCTCAGATCGGAGAGACACTTATATCTATTGACCTTACCTAGCTACTTTTGACAGTAGAGTGCTACATTAGTCATGTTTAGTGCAGATGTCCTTCTACATCTCACCTGGATGCCATATCAGTATCTCCATACTACTTGGTTATAAGGACAACCTACGCATATGACACGCAAAGATCTACACTCGATAAGTTATCGTTCTTGTTAATAACTTATCATTTGATCGTGAATAGTTTAAGAATAATTCGATAAATTTTTTTTTATCAATTGATTATGGTTCTAAGAACTTCATCATAATTTAGGAGTTTATTTAAGAAAGATAGAACTTTTATGATGAACCAACCAAATAACTATTATTATTAGATAATTCATATACAGATTCCAATCATCTATAATTTTGATGATTGACTTTAGGATATATTTTTTAATAATATTTTCTTTAGAACATTTGATTTAGGTCTCTTAGACTTGACTTGACTTAGTCATAATAATTATGACTAACATAGTGGCATGGATAGCTTGAATTATTAGCCACCTCAAATCAGAACTAGGTCGATCCAAATGGCCAGGTAAGTGAGACAGATGGAAGGGATATGCCATTAACTCGATCAGAATATATTCAGATCGAGTAGCTTTCAATTAAAAATTAGTCAGTCGTATCTGCCAAACTTATCTTAGATACTAAAATGTTGAACCAGAATCAATCAGGCTAGCCTACAATCTTGGCTCAAATCATAGAGCCAAATTAGGTCTTGACTTGGTCGACCACATGTGACTGTGAGTCAACCTTGATCTAGACTTAATCCTATTAGGCTGATCAATTCTAAGCACTCTTGATTCTTCCTAACCAACTCTTGATTTGATTTGATCAACCGCTAGACCTAATTGAGCTACCCAAGCTCCAATCCAAATTTATGATGTCTTAGATCTAAAAATTCATAATTTTTAAATCTAATTGATTTTATAATCTTAATTCTTAATTAAATTTAGATTCATAAATAGAAACATACCAAAAATTCTAGGATTTTAGGATCTAGGATTTTATAAAAAATTAAATTTTTGATTTTTGATTAAGTCCAAACATGCAATATCCCTACATGCCATAACAGCATCCCATCGAATGAAAAGAGAGGACCTTTAAACCCTTCTCACTCTTATGCCCAGATGGCCAAGGAGAATGTCTTAATCTAAAATAATTCCTACACTACAAAATAATAAGATCTATAATATATATCACATATAAAATCATAGATCTAGTTATGCATGTTCTATATATATCTCATGTATCAATCATTAAATCAAATATGCATGCTTTCAGATCTGATATATAACATATAAAATTTAAAAAATAAAATTTTAAATTGATCATATTAAATAAAATTTATTTTAGATAATTCATAAAATTATTCTACAACTAGTCTAGACATGCGTCTATCATATCTCATATGAATAATTAAATATTTAATTTTTTTATTTTTTAGATCTAATTATAATATTTATAACATCAAAAAAATAAAAATAAAAAAAATTAAAATAAATATCTTATCATATCAAAAAGAAAAACTGTACTAGGCTACACATAGAATAATTTTACATCTAGTCTAGACAAGCATCTCATACATCATTGATATGAATCTAAAATTTTTAATTTTTTAATTTTAGATCTAATCATATATGATGTGACATCTAAAATTTTTTAATATCAAATCATAAAATATAATAAAAAATAGATCTAAAATAGATTTGAAGAACTGCAAATGCAGCTCTGATACTAATTGAAGAAAAATCAGCATTTTCCACCATAGGATCGTTCAGATCTGATCAAATATGTAGGGATATTTTAAAAATTTTTCTAACAAATTCTAATTAGATCTAAGAGTTCTTGGATCTAATCATATTAATTTGATATTAAAAATAATATTAAAATAAAAATAAAAACATTAGATGTTTTCTTTAGGATAAATCACTTTTACATTATCGATGATCTGTTGTTGCCCGGGGTTCTAAATCTAGCCATGCAAGCACCTGGCCTTTATCAGAGTCCACTCAGGTAGGATCTGGATGTGCTCTCCTTCTAGATTTGATCTCCAAAAATTAGATCTGGATGTGATTTGTAGAGCCTTTAAAATAATATTGAAAGCAGCGCGCTTATCTCACGAACATGTCGTCACTTTCCTTTTGAACCTTGCGCCAATTGCCTTGGATCTTCTTCCAGAATTTTGCCCAACTTGTTGGGCATGCAAAAGAGAGAGGAGGAAGAAGAAGGGGCATGGAGATAGAGGGGGCAGCAGCACTTTGGTGTGGTGGAAAAAATTTTGAACCCTTTTTTAACCCTAGGAGCAGGAGGAGTTTAATAAACCTCCATACGCCATGCAGTGCCATGCAGCCTCAACAAATCAGATTCATTGATTTAATCAGATTTTAATCTAATTGGCTAAGTGATGTCACCTAATCTAATTAGGTTAAAGATCCCTCAAACCCTCCATAAGTGGTGCCATAGATGGATAAACACAAAAGGATGGATGCCAGATATTTGATCCTATCAAAACCCTAGAGTCCCATGAACATGGGACTCTCTCCTTCGTGCGCATGCCCCATAGGGGCCAACCCTTCCTCCTTTTCTTCATGAGAAGACCATAAGGATATGCACCCTAGATAAAACATAAGGGGTGCACACCTCCTCTCATTTCTTTCCTGCATATGGGTCAATGTTTGACCCACATGTCTTGACAGGGATAAGAAATGGCAGGTGGTGACAAGAATTAATAGGTATTATTTTATTTCCATCTGATGGATTAAGATAATTCTTTTTTGATCTAGACAAGCTCTAGTCAGATAAGGACAAACCTATATAGGGTTTCCTAGTGAGCTCAAACCAATTTGGCTCAATTGAGACAAACCAGAGAGACTATAGAAGAAAAAAATTAGACTCAATCATGTGCTAGCACGATTTTCTTGAACCTAATTGAATCTAATCCAAATCAATCAAATTGGATTAGCTCAATTGATCACATCCAAATCCAAACTCTTGTTTGTGTGTTCTAGTTAGATTCAATTTCGTATGGTAATGAGATATGTCGCGATCTCCATCATCAACATCATCAAAATATCTTTTGATGGGTCAGAACTTTTTCGATTCATATAATTAGAATTATTGATCATCAAGATTATTCTAATTGCTTCCAAAATCCATCAGTGACAACTAGCAGTATATGGTGGCAACCCATCAGAACCAAAAGCAAATCTCTTGGTGCTGTTACCTATGTCATTAGATTTTTCTATCTTGAGCTTCGATAGGATTAGGGTTAAGGTGAACTCGTCAAACCCAACATCCATCATATGAGTTAATCATTCGATTTGAGTCTGATATGAGACCCTAATGGAAACTCTTTCTATCATCTTCACACTGCCATGGCTATGGGCTTATGGACTCAATCTCATGATCATCATAGGGCTACTCCTCATCAACCAAGGTACATAGATCCCCTATTGGTGCAATCCAATTCCTACAATGAACATGCTATAGCCAACATACACCTCAGAATTTCGAATGGCTAGGAGATTGAGTTATGGTATAGTCAAACTATAACACCCTCAAAGTAAACTATCGATGTACCTCAGATCAAAGAACTTGACACACCACTGCAGCATGGAGCCAGTCATCGATGAGAAGGTAGACTCCCTTATGACTGCTCGAGGTGGTCATGCTCGGTGCCCTCATTCTCTAACTAGTACCTATACTCTCGCTCTGATGTCTCCACACTGTAGACTCAAGACTTATCTATTCTAAGAAAGTAATCATTCATCGATCTTTCAGATCGATCACCATCCTCATGATGATTCTATGATCGAAAGCAGTTTATGAGTTAATTATGACAACATATATCTTAAATTTTCAACTCTTGAAAATATGAATTATCATTATCATTAACTCAAGGGATGTATCACAGACACTATGTATATAATGTGATAGAATAAAAATAATTTTTTATTAATTTTAATTTAAAATTATAAAATTGCTCTTAAAAGTATATTATAAGTATCAGCCAATCTAGCTTCTAAGGCACACATCTAACACTCCCAAGGCTTGGAAGTACCACACCAAATCCTATAAGCCAACCTGATCCTAAACTAAGTCAACTCAACTCCCAACTTAGCCAACTCAGTCTCAGGATGAGTCGGCTAAGTTTCTACAACTCTGCTTACCCAAGCTGATTTCTTTACTAGCTTGCTCCCATCATTCCATGATCTTTCTTCTCATGTTCTCAAGACTTGGGAGCACCACACCTAAGCTCACAACATCTAAGATCTATGATATCATAATGCATGAATAAATCTAAAAAAGAAATTAGATTGCTATTGATCATATCAATACCCTAGATCTAGAATACTTCTAGAAACCTTAGATCATATTTAGGTCAGAAAAGAGATCAGATCTCTTACCTTTGCACGGGTCGAAAATACCGCAACTAATATTTGATATTGTTCTAGTTGCTTGAAGCCACATAGTATGTCCAGCCTCTATAGATTATCCATGCGAAGTTGCTATGCAGATCGAAGGTTCGTCGAATGAAGATCCACTCGAAGGGCTAGCTTCTCATGGATCCCTCCTGATGGTCAATCTATAAAATATTCTTTAGATCTCTTGGATGCTCCAAGAGATGAAGATCTGAAGGAGGATTAGGAGATTCTTCTTTCTTATTTTTTTTGAAAAATAAGATCAGAAGAAAATATAATAAAACCTAGAGAAGAACCTTTCTTCTCTACAATCTTTTCTCTCACCAGGACAAACCCTATATTTATCCTAAAGAAGAAGTCATGCCCCAATAAGAGGAGACCCTCTCCTCACCACTTCCTCATGCCTCTTCTCTCTAATTTTTTCTTGGGATAATCTCTCATAACACAGACAAGAAGAGGCTTTCAAAAAGACCTAAGAGAAGACCTTCTTCTCTTCTTCCTTCTTCAACAGGACATCATGAAAGGATGTCTTATAGAAATCCCTCACGCCCACAATATTGGAGTGCCTAACCTCCCACGCCCCTCTCACCTTTCTCTCTAAATTTTTGTGTGCAAAATCCTAGTATTTTGATGCCTAAAAACTATCTTATAGGAGGAGATCCAAAGGAAGTAAACACTAGGTCAAAGACCTAGTCAAAAGAATCCAAAATAAGGTAGTTAAGGGGCATCCAACTCTTGGACGCCTCCCCCTAAATTTGTGGTGTGAGGACCAGGAAACCAATACACAAAATAAGAAGAAAAAGGGGTGACAAAAATTTGTGCGTGGCCTTTGAGTTGGCATTCTTCTTTTGTAGGGAGGATAAGGTCAAATCCTAGTCAAAGATGGAGTCTATGGAGGCATCCAACTCTTGGATGCCTCCTTGGCTTTTAACACGAAATAAATCATGCCAAGGGGAGTCAAGAGGATATGGAATATCCCAAAATATTAGGTGCACAAAAAAGAGGCAAGAATAATATGGAAAGACATGGAACAAATTTCCAGTAGAAAGAGTTTTAAACTTTTAAAACTCTATCTTCTTTTTCCTTGTTTGACTAATTCAAAATCTTTCCAAATCCATGAGACAAGGAGTGCATGGGCTATCCTAAGGCATGATGAATCTCATGCCAAAAAGAAATAAATATGGCATGGGGAGAATTAATTTTGGCATAAGAAAAGTATGAGAGTCCCAGTCCAACTGGGACTCCTCCTATTTGACTAGGTCAAAACTATTTTGAATCCAATTGAACTAGGATTAATGCAGCCTAATTAAAAGATGATCCTAGTCCAACTAGAAATCCAATTAAATCAAATCAAATCATATTTAAATCTGATTTAAATTTTAACTCAATTAGAAATTAGGTGCACTCAAGTTCTAGTCAAATCGGAAATCAATCTCCCTTATAATTGGCTTATCTTATAAATTAATTAGACTTGACCCAATCAAGTCCAAAATAATTCTAATTAAATCTAGTATAATTAGACTCAATCTTAACCTAATTACTTAATCAAATTGAGCTAATTAGCAATCTAATTGCTAATCAATCCTCTTGCAATACTTGCACTTGATTAATCATCAATCGCATTGATGATTCGATCATTGAACGATTCTCAATTATTGATCAACCATCTGATCATGTAGCAACTTTTAATATGTATGATATCATATGTTTGAACCTAATTTGGTAGCAAAGAAATCAAATTATTAGATCCTTAAAAATGAAATAGTTATATAGATAACTAAATCATAGCCTCCCATTAAGTTGAGTGATAATGGGTTCATTAGTATAATGATCATTGAAGGCCCAAAGGCCTGATGATTATTGACTAATGAAATTATCATTCATAAAATAATAATTTGATTAAATTTTTTTGATGGTGGTTAGGTTGGCTAACCAAAGATAAGCCTGATCATTTATTGGTTAGATAAGACCAAATGTGGTCATGTTAATGGTTGAACCTAACCAAACCTTTTTCAGTGGAGGCCAAAGCCTATTGATTAGATCTATGGGGCAAAATCAATGTTACTAGAAGTTGTTTAGAGAAACAATTGATTTTGAATCTACCATAGCTGCATATAGGTTGACCAACCAAAGTTGGGCTCATATATAGTCTATGTGGATTCTAGTATCCATTAAGGAATTAGAATAATTTCTCGAATTGGAGGTAGAGGCTACTAATTCATATAAAATAGTGGAAGAACCTTTAGACTGAAGTCCAAGTCTTTTGAATTAATAATTCATATACTAATTAGATTTAATTTTTTTTTTGTGCAGACATGTCCACTAACCTATCACTCCGGTCATTGTTAGACCATGACAAATTAATGGGATCCAACTACAATAGCTGGTATCATAAGTTAAAAATTATCCTAGAGCATGAGCAGATCCTTTATGTGGTAACGAATCGAGCACCTGAGGAGCCAGCCCCGAATGCTAGGAAAGCGGTCCGAGACACTTATCTAAAGTGGCTCAATGACCGCACCACCATTCGATGTATAATGCTGGTGGCAACGAATGACGAGTTTAACTATAGGTTTGAAAATGCTCAGTCATAGAAGATGCTTCAAATATTGAATGACTCTTTTGGCACGTCGGACAACATTGAAAGGCACAAAACAAGTTATGCCATTTTCAATGCTTGGATAAGGGATGGGGCCTCAGTCATTGATCATGTATTGTACATGATTGAGATGATTGAGCACCTTAGCAAGTTGGGCTTCCCTTACACGAGCAGCTCGGTAAGGATGCGATCCTTAATTCTTTGCCCAAGTCCTTCCTCCCCTTTCTAACTTATTTTAGAATGATAAAGCCTACAGTGAACTGCCACGGCTTGGTGGGATTGCTGCGAAACTTTGAGAAGGATCACAAACTCCATAAGGAGATGGTGAATGTAGTGGGAGGATCTTCTTCTGGTCATCGACCCTTTAAGAAAGGGAAGAAGAACAAGAAGAAGAAAAATAAGAACGTGCGGCCGCATGCTGGGACGACTGCATAGGATCAGGCCAAGAAGCACAAGCCCGACCAGAGGCAGGCAGAGTGCTTCTTCTATAAGAAGCAGGGGCACTGAAAGAGGAACTATCCTCCATACATTACCTCCCTGGATCCGAACAGATTAAGGAAAAAGCAAGTGGTTGCTAGGCAAGGTAATTATATGATAACATCTTGCAATTTTTTCTTATTTGATTCTACTGCCTGGGTATTAGATACTAAAAGTTCTTATCATATTTATAATTCTATGCAGTGCTTGCAGGTCAGTAGGAGATTTGATCAAGGTGAGAGATTCCTGAACGTTGGAGATGGAAGAAAAGTTTCAATTCTAGCTTTAGAAATCATGAACCTTATAATCAATTCAAATAAAGTTATTCTTAATGAATATCATTATTGTCCAACTTTCTTATTGAATATCATTTTTATAGGCCTTTTGGCCATGAATGATTTTGAAATATCAATAAAAAAAAAATTTATAATATCATTTTGAATGGTGTTGCAATTTTGATTGGACAATTGAATAACGAAATTTATTTACTTTCTATGCCTGTTAACGTGGTTCAATCCTCTAGTAAATGCACTAGAATTAGTGATGTGTCTGATGTCTATCTTTGGCACTATAGGCTAGGTCATATTAACAAGAATAGAATTAACATGTTAGCTCAAGAAGGAATTCTTAAGGTTAGTGATTATGAGTCACTTCTGACCTATGAGTCCTGTCTTCTTGGTAAGATGATCAAGTCATCTTTTACTAGAAAAGGTGAACGAGCCACTGAACTCTTAAGTTTAGTACATTCAGATGTATGTGGATCCATGAGCTCAAGTACCAGAGGTGGATATTTCTACTTCATAACCTTCATAGATAATCTATCGAGGTATGGATATGTCGATTAAATGAAGCATAAGTCAGAGTCGTTTGAAATGTTCAAACTATTTTGAAATAAGGTAAAAAAGCAAACTGAGAAGAGTATTAAAACTCTTCGATCTGACCAAGGGGGTGAGTACCTTTCCAATAAGTTTCTGATATATCTTGGGAAGAATAGAATTCTCTCTCAATGGACCCCTCCTGAAACACCATAACATAATGGTGTGTCTGAAAGGAGAAATCAAACCCTGTTGGACATGATTCGATCCATGATGGGATTTGCTGATTTACTGATCTTCCTATGGGGATATGCACTCGAGTCAGCTTGTTACATTCTAAATAGGATTCTGAGTAAATCAATCAATAAAATACCATGTGAAATATGGACAGGACGTAAGCTAATACTTTCACATCTTAGGATTTGGGGATGTCCGGCCTATGTCAAACGTTTGATGATAGACAAACTTAGACCTAGGTCTGATGAGTGTAGTTTTATAGGTTACCCAAAAGAAATCAAAGGATACTACTTCTTTCTTGCTGATGAGCAAAAAGTATTTGTCAGCCTTAAGGCAGTCTTTTTAGAAAAGGAGTTTCTTGGTGAAGGAACTAATGCCTCCAAGGTCAAACTTGATGAAGTATGATAGGTGAAAGAATGGACACAAGTTGTTGAACCTGAGCTAGATCTGATTAGACCAGACCCAGAATCCATTGTAGAAACATCCTTAAGGAGATCTGGTAGAGTACCACGTCAACCAAATAGATACTATGATTTTCTAGTCCGAGGCAGGGATCCTATCGATCTCGATGAGAACGATCAAGACCCAATCACCTATATAGATGTAATGCAGAGATCCGACTCTGAGAAATGGCTTAAGGCCATGAAATCCAAGATGAAATCCATGAAGATCAACGATGTATGGACATTGGTTGATCCATCCAAAGGGGTAAAATCCATTGGGTGTAAGTGGGTCTTCAAAAGAAAAAGAGGCACAGACGGAAAGATGGAGACCTATAAAGCCCATCTGGTTGCCAAGGGGTATCATCAATGTATGGTATTGACTATGATGAGACATTCTCTCCTATGGGAATGCTTAAATTCATTCAGATAATGCTTGCCATAAATGCCTATCTAGACTATGAATCTAGCAGATGGATGTGAAAATAGCTTTTCTAAATGGAGAGCTGGATAAAGAGGTGTATATATACAACTTGAAGGTTTCACGTTCATAGATGAGTCTAAAATGTGTGTGCTTCAGAGGTTCATTTATGGACTAAAACAGGCATCTTGGAGCTGGAACATACAATTTGATAGAACAATCAAAATTTATGGCTTCGTTAAGAACGAAGAAGAGTCCTGCATATACAAATGGGCTAATGGTCCAGTAATAGTATTTCTAGTATTATATGTGGATGACATTCTCTTAATCGAAAATGATATTCCTGCATTATAAGGAATAAAGATCTGGCTATCATCATAGTTCTTCATGAAAGATCTAGAAGAAGCTTCCTACATCCTAAGGATGAAGATCTATAGAAATAAATCTAAAAGGTTACTTGGATTGTCTCAGTCTACGTACATTGACACTGTGCTGAAACTGTTCAGCGTGAAAAATTCCAAGAAAGGCTATCTACCGATATGCCATGGAATTTTTCTTTCAAAGAAGGATTGTCCAACAACACCTCTAGACAGAGAGCATATGAATAGAATATCATATGCTTCAGCAGTAGATTCTATAATGTACGTCATGACATGTATGTGACCAAATGTGGCATACTCACTAGATGTAGTGAGTAGATACCAATCTAATCCAGGGGAGAATCACTGGAAGGTTGTTAAAGCCATCCTGAAGTATTTAAGAAATACTAAAGATCGGTGGCTTGTATATGGTGAATCGAACTAAAAACTTATGGAATTCATAGACTCTAGTTTTTAGTTCGATTATGATGATAGCAAGAGTGTGTCGGGATACATATTTACCCTTAATGATGGAGCCGTCTATTGGAAGAGTTCCAAGCAGCACACTATGGTCGATTCAGTTTATGAGGTTGAGTATGTCGCTACATTAGATGCTGCCAAAAAAATGGTGTGACTAAAAAAATTCATCACCAAGCTCGGAGTAGCATCCTTTCTTGATGGTCTAATTCTGCTCTATTGTGACAGCTCTGGAGCCATTGCTCAGGCGAAGAAACCAAAGGTACACCAGCGAATGAAGCATATTCTATGTCGCTACCATCTTATTTGAGAGATTGTGGATCAAGATGACGTCGACCTTCAAAAGATTGACGGAAAGGAGAACCTAGCTGACCCATTCACTAAAGCTATTATGATGATGGAGTTCGACAACTTTAAGTCGAAGATAGGTATTAGATATTGCACCGATTGACTTTAGTCCAAGTGGGAGATTGTTGGCAATGTGTCCCAAAGCCAATCGTCAGTCTATTGATGGTTGGGATATATATTTATAATTGTATATGAATTATAAATTAATAAAAATTATTTTGGCATTTTTTATCATAAATTTTATTGTCTTCTAATGAACTCCTGTGTTGTGATGAAATCCTTAGGACTATCTAGATTCGGCAAAGAAGGATTTATCATTTAGTCCTAAAAATAGTTTAGAACCAAATGATACGTTGTTACTTAGGATGGCAACGTTTATCAAGTATAGGTCGTTGTATGCCATATAGGTTGGTTATCCTCATAACCAAGGAGTACTGAGACACTGATATGGCATGCAAATAAGATGTATGGGTACATTTGCACTGAATGTGACCAACTTTGAGGCTTTTCTCCTATCAAGATTAGCTTCGATGGAATATGGATATAAATATCCCTTCAATCTGAGATCACCATGATGACTTCCAAGCAACTCATTGTGTTTGCCGGACTATCTAAATTTCTAATTCAATGATGAAAGATTTCTAGGCACAGTCAAGTACTTGTGGAGTCGGTGCATATATCAAAATGGGATTGACCACTCCTGATTTTAAAAGCTATGTTTAATTATATTTCAATTTAGCAAAATCTTAGCTAGGATAGTCTTAGTGAGGAGTCATGGGACTAATTACTTTGAGACACGACATGGATGTATTATCTAGGATTGACAGTCTAATCCTAAGTCATCTATTACATAGAGGTCATAGGGATAAATTATACGGTAACTATATTTGCATAGGTTCTGAATGTTGCGATTATGATTATTCGACCTATCCGGACATCGGGTACCATTGCTAGATGGTCACTTCGATTAGTATAGAAATTAGTTTTTGTGCTACGGCTTAGGTTCGGACCTGTGGGATCATACATATTAGGAGTTTTTACCTGATCTGACGGCTGATCAAGAGTTCTATTAGTCTGAGTCTCTATGGTCAAGAGTCCCACTGGACTGAGACTCTGTGACCAAGAGTCCTACTGGACTGGGACTCTGAGTCTGACTTATCTAGGACTCTCTGATTAAGAGTTTCATTGGTTTGAGACTCTGTGGTTAAAGAGTCCCACTAGACTGGGACTCTATGAATAAAAGTTCTACTAGACTAGGACTCTGAGTCCTACTTGTCTGGGACTCTCTGATCATGAGTTCTAATAATCTATGACACTGTGGTTAAGAGTCCCACTGGATTGGAACTCTATAACCAAGAGTCCGACTGGACTAAAAATCTGAGTCCTACTTATCTAAAATTTTTTGATCAAGAGTTCTATTAGTCTGAAACTCTATGATCGTGAGTTCGATTTATTTGGGACATTGGGTTCAAGAGTCCCATTGATTTAGGACTCTTCAAGAGTTTCATATTGATAGAACTCTATTACCCAGTAACCCATTCGATTTAGACTCAGATATTTTTTAGAAGATTAATTAGTAATTTGATTACTAATTAGCTTAATTTGATTGAGTGATAAGAATTTAATCAAGTCCAATTGAATTTGATTCGATTGGATTTGACCCGATCAGGTCATGAGATGACCTAATCGCTATGGGAGTTTTGATCCTGATTTGATCAGGATGTAGATCTAATTAATTTCTAATTTAATTAAAATTTTATTAGATTAAGCTAAGCCTAATTTGGTTGGATTTAATCTAATTTAATTGGGTCTAAATTAATTAGTTAGTTTGAAACCAATTAGGATCAAGTCAAATGAAGTTTGAATTCAAATTCTTCCATGCGCCCACCATTTTTGACTTTTTCACTCTGCTTCCCATGCCCTCCCTTTTATTTATCAAATATTTTTTGAGAAATAAAATATGCACATAGAAAAAGAGTCCTTCTACGTGTTAAACATAAGGGAGGGGGCGTTGGATAAGGATAAGAGGCTCATTTGATTTTTGAAATCAAGTAAGTGGTTAAAACCTCTCAACCACTTGATCCTTATCATTTTCCATGTAATTTTCCTATGGTATTCACATTAATAAATTATTAAAATTTTTTGCATGTAGGAGAAGGGACTAGCATTATATGATAAAAATTTTAGAGTATTTGGGCATCAATTCTAGGCGAAAAAAATCTTGGAGTGAAGGTGAATAGGATCCCATAGCACTTTACTTTTCCCTCATCCCTCTTTTCTCTTCTAATTTTTACCTCTAAGGATATCCTATTTTTAGATATAATTTTAATAGAGATTATAGATCTAAAAGTTATCTTTTCACAAAAACTTATTTCATGGAAAAACTCCACATAGAGAGGGAGTGATAGGATTTTTAGTATGTCAGGGTTTTGGGCTAAGTGAAATACTAGATTTGGGAATCTGGGTTTAGGTGGAGAGATCGAGTGCTGTGAGCATTGAATCGCCACCAAATTTGAAACACATCTTCATCATCATCCAATATTTATATTTTAATTTTTTAGAATATCTAAAAAATAAAAAAGTATATGATCGATTGGATCGATCATGATCAGCCATCGAAGACTCCGATGAAGATCTAGCACTCCAGTGGGGCTGATCGAGACCAGGAGCTTCATGTGGACCAACCATAGAGGTCAAACATGTGTGTAGCTATGACATGATACTAGAGCATTATCCGATGAACTCAGATTATGGTGATCGACTACCCATAAAAAGATATTATATTCTGAACAGTAGATGTAGTAAATAGTTTATTACATAGTTTTACTTTTAGATCTATTTATGCATGCATATTATGTTTAGATCCTAATGCGTAGGATTAAATAATCTGATATGATCAGTAGATAATTAATTAGATTAATTATTTTCTATTGTATCATTGCTATTTTTAAAATATTTTTTGAAAGTAGCATAGCAAATCCTGCACTATTTTCTTCAGGATTATCATGGAGCCTCTCTAGAAATTAGATTTCACATGAAAAAATACATGAGAAGGGCATGGAGAAAGGGAAGGTGGCACAAGAGAGGAGTCCTAGTCTAGTTAGGACTTCATACTTTGACTAGTTAAACTAAATCTTTAGCCCAATTAAAATAAATCTTAAAGCAACCTAATTAATGATATTTCTAATCCAATTAGACATTCAATTATATCATATTAAATCCAATATAATTTTAATTTATTTTTTTAATTAAATAAAAAATTAGATGCACTCAAGTTCTAGTTCAATTGGGATTGTTTTTTCTTATAATTGACTTATCCAATAAACCAATTAGACTTGATCTAATTAAATCCAAATCAAAACTAATTGAATCATATTTAATTAGACTTGATCTCAGCCCTTTAGCTTAATCAGATTGAGCCAATTAGTAAATTGATTGCTAATTGATCCTCCCACAATACTTGCACCACATCAATTATATTGAATGTTTAGTCCTAAAATGATTCTCAATCATTGATCAACCATCCAATCAGATCAAGACCTCTAATGTGTATGATCCTATAGGTTCGAACCTAGCCAGTAGCATAAAATAAATTTTTATACTAATTGAAGTGACTATCTAGCAATGGTATCCAACGGTCGATTAAGTCGAATGTATAAAGCAACACTTTTAGAACCCATGTGAATATGGTTTTTGTATAATTCATCCTCTTGACCATAAATGCTCATAGGATGACTCTGAGTTTAATTGTCAATCCTAAATAGGTCATCCATAGTATATTTCAAAATACCAAATCCATCTCATGGATTCTCCTGACCAAGGTTTTGCTAAATTAAAATACAGTAATGCATTTTCTCCAAACTCTTGGAGTGGTCAAATCCATCTTGATCATTCATCGACTTCGCAAGTACTTAACTGTACCTAAAAATCTTCTATTACTAAATTAAAAATTTAGATAGTCTGACACCAAAGTACAGTGAGTTACTTGTAAGCCACCATGGTGATCTTAAGTTCAAGAGATACTTATACCTATATCCCATCAAAGCAATTCTCGATAGAAGAATGCTCTGTAGTTGGTCACATTCAGTAACGATGTACCCCTACATCTCATCTGTATGTCATACCAGTGTCTCCACACTCTTTGGTTAAAAGGACAATCAACCTATATAGCATACAACGATCTACACTCGATAAATATTGTCATCTTGATTAACGACATATCATTTAGTCGCAAATATTTTTAAGGACTAATCGATAAATTCTTTCTTTATCGAATCTAAATAGTTCTAAGAACTTCATCATAACATAGGAGCTCATTAGAAGATATAGATTTATGATAAAATATACTAAAATAAATATTTTATTTATCAATAAATTATTTATATTTACAAAATAGCACAATCATCAATAAGATGATAATTGATTTTGGGACATATTTTTCAACAACTCCCACTTGTCCTAAAGTTACTCAGTATAGTATCTAATACCCATCTTCAACTTATGATTGTCGAACTCCTTTACCATCAAGGCTTTAGTGAGGGAGTCGGCTAGGTTCTTCTTTCCATCAATCTTTTGATGGTTGACGTTATCTTGATCCATGATCTTCCAGATCAGGTGGTAGCGATGCAGTATGTGCTTCATCCATTGGTGTGCCTTTGATTTCTTTGCTTGAGCAATTGCTCTAGTGCTGTCATAGTAGAATAGGACCGAACCATCAAAAAAAAGTGCTACTTCATGCTCGGTGATGAACTTTCTCAACCACATAGTTTCCTTCATAGCATCAGATGTCACGACATACTCCGCCTCACATACTGAGTCTATCATCGTGTACTGCTTGAAAATCTTCCAACAGATCCCTCTACCATTCATGATTAAGATATAACCCAATATACTCTTGCTATCATCATGGTTAGATTGAAAGTTGGAGTGTGTAAATCTTATAAGTTTCAGATCTGACTCATTATAGATCAGCCATTGGTTCTTAGTACTTCTCAAATACTTAAGGATGATTTTCACTACCTCTAGTAAATATGTCATATCTGATCTCGTATATGTCATGGCATATATAATAGATCCCACTACTAAAGCATATGGGATTCTACTCATACACTCTCTCTCTTCAAAAGTTATCTGATAATTTTTTTTAGAGAGAAAAATTTCATGGCCTATTGAAAGATTGTCCTTCTTGAAATTTTTTATACTGAACCTCTTCAGCACAGTATCTATATATGTGGACTTGGATAATCCAAGCATCCTCTTAGATCTATTTTTATAGATCTTTATCCCTAGAATGTAGGATGCTTCTCCCAAGTCCTTCATGGAGAACTAAGATGATAGCCATACTTTTATTCCTTATAGTATGGAGTCGTCATTCTCGATTAAGAGAATGTCATCCACATATAGGATAAGAAATATAACTACTAGACCATTTGCCTACTTATATATGCAGGACTCTTCTCCATTCTTAATGAAGCCATACATTTTGATCACCTTATCAAAATGCATGTTCTAATTCCAAGATGCTTGCTTCAATCCATAAATGGATCTCTGAAGCTTGCACACCTTGAACTCGTCTGCAGATGTAAATCCCTTAGATTATATCATATACACCTCTTCGATCAGTTTTCTATTTAGGAAAGTTATCTTTACATCCATCTGTCAAATCTCATAGTCTAGATGGGCAACTAATGCAAACATAATCTAAATGGATTTGAGCATTGCCATAGGAAAGAATATCTCATCATAGTAAATACTATAATGTTGATGATATCTTTTAGCAACCAAATGAGCTTTTTAGGTCTCTACGTTTTTGTCTACGCCCCTCTTTTTTTCAAGACTCATTTATACCCAATGAGTTTAATCCCTTCAGGTGGGTCAACTAATATCCATACATCATTGATCTTCATCGATTCTATCTCAAATTTCATGACCTCAAGCTACTTCTCGAAATCAGACCTCTACATTGCATCCATATTGATGATCAGATCCTCATCATTCTCATTAAGTTTGATAGGATTACCATCTTAAATTGAGAAATAATAGTATTTGCCCAGCTGATGGGGTACTCTACTAGATCACCTTAATGGTGCAGAGACATTAGGCTCCAAATTTATCTAATCAAATCCAATTCAGGTTCAGCTACTGGTGTCCATTCTTCTACTTATTGAACTTTCTTAAGTTCAACTTTAGAGATAACAGTTTCTTCACTGAAGAACTCTTTTTCTTAAAAGATTGTCTTATTGTTGATAAACACCTTTTGTTTTTTAGTATGGTAGAAGTAATAACCCCTAGTTTCCTTGGGGTACCCTACAAAAACATACACTTATCGGATCGGGGTCCAAGTTTATCTATATGCAAATGTTTGATTGAAGTCGAACACCCCAAACTTGAAGGTGAGATAGTGCAGGCCTACGCTCAGTCCATATCTCATATAGAGTCTTTGCAATAGATTTACTCAAAATATTATTCAATATAAAACATGCAGTCTCAAAAGCATCATCCCAAAATAAAACAGGCAGACTAGCGAATCCCATCATGGATTGAACCATGTTCAATAAAGTTTGATTCCTCCTTTCTAATATACCATTATACTATAGCATCCTTGGAGGAGTCCACTATGATAGAATCCCATTCTCTCCTAGATATGTTAAGAACTCACTGGATAGGTATTCACCTTCTTGATCTGATCGAAGAGTTTTAATATTTTTTTAGTTTATTTTTCTACTTCATCATAGAATCATTTGAACATTTCAAACAATTCAGACTTCTATTTCATAAGATACACATATCCATATCTAGATAGGTCATCAGTAAATGTAATGAAATAATAATATCCACCTCTAACAATAGTGTTCATAGATCCACATACATCACTATGTACGAGACTTAGAACTTTACTGGTTCGTTCATCATTTCTAGTAAAAGATGATTTTATCATCTTTCCTAAAAGATAGGATTCTCATATCGATAATGATTCAAAATCATTGACATGGAGGATTCTCTCTTTGGCTAACCTATTTATTCTATTCTTATTAATATGACTAAGCCTGCAATAACAAAGGTAGGCATTTATGATATTATCTAATTTAGGATGTTTATTAGTTGTGTACATTACGTTCACAGGCTACGATAAAATATAAATATCATTTCTTTACTATCCATGCATGATTATAACATTATTCATAATGACAATAATCTTCATTTATTAATAAATTATAACTAGCTTTAGCCAAAAGGCCAATAGAGATTATATTCATAAAAAAAGAGGGATAGTAATGAGAATCATCTAAAGAAATGACATTACCATTTGAAAATAAGTTCAACTATTCCCACAGCTAGAGCTAGAATAGATCTTCCATCTCCAACATTCAGGAATCATTCGTTATTTTCAAATTTTTTATTAACTTGAAGTCCTTGCAATGAATTATAAATATGTATTGGACTTTCAGTATCTAATACCCAGGTAGTAGTATCACAAATAGAGAGATTATAGGTGTTATCATATAACATACTTGATCAGCAATTTTTTGCTCTTTCTCTTGTTCAGCCTATTAGGATCATGGAAAGTGAGGTACTGAGGATAGTTCCTCTTCTAGTGCCCCTGCTTCTTATTGTAGAAGCACTTTACCTAATTTGGGTCAATCTTGGACCTTTTGTTTAGACCTAGCATAGAATCCCCAACACAAACCTCTTCATGCTACTAAACAATGTTCAACTTTCGATACTTATTATCGAAGTTGGGTCCTATAAGTATGCCACTGTCTAACAATGCACAGAGCAACTTAGGTTTTGTTGGGAACCATGGTACCACTCTGATACTATGTTATGGAAATCCTGAATCTTGAGCATGGACCTGATGAGACCTTTAACATTCTCTAAGGACAGCGAACCACCAATCCACCACTTAGATCTATGATGGGGCGCCTCCCTCCTAGGGCTTAAGAAAGGTGCCCTTCCTCTCTAGGTCTTCTTCAAGAACCCTAGGGTGGCAACACTAGAGAGACGAGAGAAAAAGAGATTGAGGGAGAAATCTAATCTATATTATGAAATTCTAATACAACCTATGTATTTATACATAGCTATTAGACCCGACCAAAAACTACCTGACTAATCTAATATATAAAAGCACTCACTAAGCCCATGTACACCCATGTCTCCCATGCTCTCATCCCCTGGATCTAAATTTGATCCATATATAAGTTAGCCACCTTAAGACCTTATAAACCAAGCCTTAAGACTCCTTGGATAAAATCCAATCCAAGACCAAACAGAAAAATCCCATCTAGTTCTATTCGCTATCATCAAGCCAGCTCCTTCGAAAGTTGAGCTAGCTCAACTACGCCTTGCTTGAATCCTATCTTCTATCTAGCTAGAGAGCCGACTCCACTCAAATCCTTCCCGAGCTAGCTCAATCTGAGTCAGCTCAACTGCGTATTTGAGCCATCCCACCTATGTATCAGCCCCTTATCTTGGCAAATTCTTCTTTCAGCTTTGGTCCTTTGCTCCACCTTATATCCCAGGTCTCTAGAGCACCTACCAAGTCTCTCAAGATTTTCACACTTGAACCTCAAGTCTGTGCAGGGCTACATGCCGTCTTCACCCTAGGATAACTTCCATCCTAGTCCTAGGACTCATACTCATTCTAGTATCTCGGAGCGAACATCCTAACTTCTCCTATGGCCTCCTAAAGTTTGGGAGCACCATAAATCCTAATAATCTCTACCTTGGTGCCTCAAACCTTGGAATACCTTGGCAGTGCCCTCCTATACAATTCCGTTGTCACTGCGCACCCTGATAGCCTCTTATGCAAATATCGCCTCCACCAATCCTCTTCAACTACTGAGCTCTCTTTGAGGCCTTTGGGATGACCACCTGCACTGCTGAAGAACTTGGCTTGCTCTTTTATACCATCCTAAAAATTGTAAGCATCCTTTTGCTTGGCAACTGCATCAATTATCCTGAACTTTTCTTGAGATCTCACAGCATTCCTGTACCGACACTTGCTGTATATTCTAACACGATCTCCCCATAACTTTGCCAATCTTTCCTATCATGCTACTCCACTTAGAACTGTACATCTTCAGTGTTAGTGTTGTAGGATTTGGTGTGGTCCTCCCAAGCTTTAGAAGGCCATGGGAGGAATCAGGGTGTTGGCTCCTAGAGACTAGGATGGGCGTAAGTCCTAAGGTAAGGACAGAAGTTATCCTAGGATGAAAGTAGCATGTAGCCCTGCACAGGCTCGAGGTTCAGGTGTGAGGACCATGAGGGGGCTTGGTAGGTACTCTAAAAATCTAAGACACAAGGTAGAGAAAAGGATCAAAGTCAGAAGAAGAATCAGCCAAGACAAAGGGCTGATATATAGGTTGGTTGGCTCGGATAGGTAGTCAAGCCGACTATCTCAGATAGATAGAAAATAGGATTCAGTGAGACATAGTCAAGCTAGCTCGACTATTGATAGAGCTTGCTCGATGATGGCATACAAAACATGATGGATTTTTTGTTTGGTCTTGGATTGAGATTAATCCATGGGGTCTTAAGGCCTGATCCAATAAGGTCTTAAGGATGGCTTGTTGGGAATTATATCCTAAAGCCAATCTAGGTTGTAGATGGTTGAGCTAAATATAATTATACTTAAATTACTAATAAATAAAATTATTATTTTGGTTTTTTCATCATTTTGTGCATCTTTCTATAAAGAACTCTTCTGTAATTAAGTTCTTAGGGCTATTTAGACTCGAGAAAGGAGGATTTATCCTTTAGTCCTTAAATTAGTTCACGACCAAATGATACATAGTTACTCAAAATGACAACAGATCGAGTGTAGGTCATTGTATGTCATAAGTGTTGGTTGTCCTATTAACCAAGAAGTTTGAAGATACTGTTATGGCATGCAGGTGAAGTGTAGGGGTACATTTTACTGAACATAATCCAATTGCAGAGCTCCCTATTATCAAGAGTTGCTCACGAAGGATATGGATATAAGTATCCTTTAGATCTGAGACCACCACGATGACTTGCAAGTAACTCACTGTACTTAGGTACCAGACTACCTGAATTTCTAATTTAGTGATGGAAGGCTACTAGGTGCAATCAAGTACTTGTGAAGTCGGTGTGTGTGTCAAGATGGGATTGACTCCTCCAAGTGTTGGAGCAAATGCATCACTTTATTTCAATTTAGCAAATCCTCGATCGGGGTGGTCCATGTGATGGACACTAAATTTTGAAATATAATATGGATGAATTTTTAGGGTTGGTAGTAAACCTTAGATTATTCTTTGAGTATTGAGGTCAAGAGGATGAATTATACAATAACCATATGCCACACGTTCGTCATTATTGCATTATGATTTTTTGACCTATCCGAACATCAGGTACTATTGCTAGATGGTCACATCGATTGGTATAAAAAATTAATTTTTGTGCTATCGACTTAGAAATCAAACCTATGGGGTCACATGCATAAGGAGTTCCTACTTGATCTGATGGCTGATCATGAGTCCTAATGACCTAGGACTCTATGGTCAAGAATTCCATTGAACTAGAACTCTATGACTAGGAGTCCTACTAGACTAAAACTTTATCTTTGTGGATCCCACTAGACTGGGACTCAGAGTCCTACTTGTCTGAGATTCTCTAATCAAGAGTCCCACTGGACTGGGACTCTGCGACCAAGAGTCCCACTAGACTAGGACTCTATCTTTGTGTATTCCATTAGACTAAAACTTAGAGTCCTACTTATCTGAAACTCTCTAATCAAGAATCCCACTAGTCTGAGACTCTGTGATCGCTAGTTCCATTCATTTGAGATACTGGGTTTAAGAGTTTCACTAGTTTGGGACTCTTCAAGAGTTTCATATTGGTGGGACTCTTTTGTTCGAACATCCATCCGATTAAAACTCTGATATTTTTAAAGAATTAATTAGCAATTTGATTACTAATTAGCTTAATTGGATTAAGAAATGAGGATTTGATCAAATCTAATTAAATTGGATTCAATTGGGTTTGATCCGATAAGGTCATAAGATGACCTAATCGCTATGAAAAATTTGATCCTGATTAGGACCTAGATCTAATTAATTTTTAATTTAATTAAAATTTTATTAGATTGATTTAAGCCTAATTTGGTTAAGTTTGATCTAATTTAATTAGGTTTAGAATTATTAGTTTGGTTGAAACCAATTAAGACAAATTCAAAGTAAGTTTGAATTTAAACTTTCTCCCTGCGCCACCTTGCTTTGACTTTTCCACTCTTGTCTCATGCCCCAAATTTTTTACATAAGTTTTTCTCTCATAAAAGAAGGTTTCTGCACCCCTCCTCTCATCTACTTTTGACCTAGTCCAAGTGTTGGACCAGTTCAAATAAACTTGAATTTTGAATTCAAGTTTTGGTTAGTTGGTTGAAACTTCCTATTCTTATCCTCTCCATGCATCAAACTCATTTCTCAAGCACACTTTATGTGTTTCTGAGTATAAGCACATAGAAGGAGAGTTCTTCTATGCATCAAATACTCTGGTTTGGCATTGGGAAGAGATAATCTCTACACTTGAATTTTGAATTCAAGTATTTAGTTGAAACCATCTAACCTCTTTCTCCCTTATCCAAACCTACACGCAAATCACACTATTAGCACACATTTAAAATTGTTTTTCATGTGGGCATGCATGGGTTTATGTGAAAGAAGGCTGAGGGGTGTGAGAGGGTTTCTTAGAGAGAGAAAATAAGAGTGGGGCGCATCCATTTGGGGTGGAAAAGTCAAACAAGGATTCTTGCGCTTAAAATCTTTACATGCCACTTCTTTTATTTTCTAATCTTTGGTCGCCCATCTAATAGGTGTTTTTAGAGAGGTGTATGATAGAGGGAGAGTCCCTTGATCCATGAAAAATTATTTCACAAGAAAATTCTAAAGAGAGAGGGTGTGAGAGGATCTTTGGTAATTAGGATTTTCAGTGAGTGCAAAACCCTAGAACTGGATCTCTGGGTTCGGGAGGAGAGATTGAGTGCTGTGAGTATCCGATCATCACCAAACTTCAAACACCGACTCATCATCCTCCATACTCGGTGTTCTAATTTTTTAGAGTATCTAAAAGATCAAAAAAAAGGTGATCGATTGGATCGATCATTATCAACCGTCGAAGGCTCCGGCGAGGAGCTAGCACTCTAATGGAGCTGGTCAGGATCAAAAGCTCCGTGTAGACCAACCGTAGAGATCGGATGAGTGTGCAACTATAGCATGATACCACAGCTTCTTTTAATGGATTCAAATTATGGAGATCAGCTATCCACACATAGGTATCAAGTTCTGAACTCCTATCAATCAATAGATTTGATTTGCTGATCAATCATATTTAAATTTTAAATTACATATTAGCATGTCTAGATTTTGAGTAGAATTTATTTGATTAGATCAATGCATGTAGTAGATTAATTTTAGATTAATCTAATTCTTTTGCTATTATATAATTCAAAAATATTTTGAAAATGCATGCTTTTACCCTGCTTAATTTTCTTCAATGGTATCAGAGCATTCCATGTTGCTTGACATGTCTAATATGTAATTAAAAATTAAATGTTAGTATATTTAATATGCTTAATTTAGATAACTTAGTAATCAAAAATGAATGAGCCACCAAGCCATCCGATCATAAGGGATAAGTATGGTTTAAAGGCCATGTCCTTCCATTCAGTAGGGATCCCTTATGACGGTAGGGGTGCCATCATGAACTCATTCATTAAGATGAACAGTGAAAGAACTTTAATGATTAAAATTATTTTAATTAAAAAAATTAAATATGAATGTATTTTAGATTAAATCTAAAAGATTGACTCATAGTTTAATTTTCATTATGTTTTATTTTATGTTTAAAACTAGCAATAGATTATTGTTTGAGAAATGAGCCAATCCATTTTTGAAATGAGTCAACCCATTTAAAAAATAAAAAATAAAAACTTTTTAAAATTTAAAAATTATTTTCAAAATGTCGAACCCTGACCCATCAATCCAAAAACTTAACTAAAAGAATTAAGTATTGTCTTCTAGATTCTAGAATTATGAATTAAAGATCCTAAGATAAAATCATAAGACTGTGGATTAAAGGATTAAATAAATTAGACCATTAATTGGGTTAGACCTAAGATTAGTTAAAGAATAGATTAATCTAGAGTAATTGATCAAATCTAACCAAGTATTGAATTAGATTAGATCAAGAATACTCTAGAATCAACTCCAATAGTTGTAGTTGGACAAGTCCATGTCTTTAACCAGACTAAGATGGACTTGATTCATGGCTACGCGGTTAAGTCCGAAATTACTAGATTGATCAGATTAAACCTAGTTAACCAGATGGTGTCTAAGATAAGTTTGACAATCTAGACTAGTGATTTTTAATTTGGAGCTACTCACACAGATTCGATCTTTGACGAGTTAATTGTTAGATATATGTGCCCTAGAAGCCAGAATTGGCTGACACTTGTAATACACTTCTAGGAGCAAAATTATAATTTTGACTATAATTAATGAAATGGGTTATTTTCTATCACACCTGTGTATTTAGTGTCTGTGATACATCCTTTGAGTTAATGGTAATGATAATTCATATTTTCAAGAGTTGAAAATTTAAGACATGAATAATCATTATTAACTCATAAACAGCTCCCGACCATAGGATCATCACGAGGATGGTGATTGATCCGGAAGGTTGGTGTACGATCGCTTCTCTTTAGTAGATGAGTCTTGAGTCTACGGTGTGGAGACACCGGAGCGAGAGTACAGGTACTCGTTAGAGAACGAGGGCACTGAGCGTGACCACCTCGAGTAGTCATTAGGGAGTCTACCTTCTCGTCAATGACTGACTCGATGCTGCAGTAGTGTGTCTGGTTCTTTGACCTGAGATGCATCGGCAGTTCACCTTGAGGGTGTTATAGTTTGACTACACCATTACTCGATCTCCTAGCCATATGGAACCCTGAGGTGTATGTTGGCTATAGCATGTTCATTGTAGGAACTGGATTGCATCAAGATGGGATCTATCTACCTCGGTGGTAGAGGAGCAGCCCTATGATAATCATGAGAATCAAGTCCTGAAGATCCATGGCCATGGCAGAGTGAAATAATAGAAAGAGTTTCTATTTAGATTTTCACATTGGACTCGAATCGAATGATTATATCATATGACAGAGACTAGGGTTTGACGAGTTTACCTTAACCCTAATCTGATCGGGGCTCAAGATAGAAGAACTTAATCACACAGGTAGCTGCACCAAGAGGTTCGCATTCAGCTCTGATGGGTTGCCACCATATACTGCTAGGTGTCACTGGTGGATTTTGGGAGCAATTAGAATGATTTAGATGATCGATCATTCTAGCTGTTCGAATCAGAAGAGTTCTGATCCATCGAAAGGAGTTTCGATGATGTCTATGATAGAGATCATGACATATCCCATTACCATACAGAACTGAACCTAACTGGGTCACACAAACAAGGGTTTGAATCTGGTGATCATCAATTGAACTGATCTAGTTCAATTGATCTGAATGAGATTCAATTAGGTTCAAGGAAATCGTGCTAGCACTCGATTGAACCTAACGTTCTTCTTTTACTATCATAAATAAGTTGTCCTGACTGAGCCAAAGGAGTTTGTGCTCAATCAGAGGCCTTCATATGGTCTAACTGGAGGTTGTCCAAGTTAGAGAAGGTTGTCTTATTTTATAAGACATTACCTGCCATTTTTGGTCACCTGCCATTTCTTGTTCTTTGACTTTGGTCAAAAGTCTACCTTTGACTGGTCAAACATTGACCATTGACACTTTGACTTTTGACCACATGTCATGCACCTATTGGAGAGCTGGTGGGGGCCTGTCCCCCTGCCAGAACCTGGCAAGGAGAAGGGTGCACGCCAAGGGTGGCATGAGCCCAAGTAGGAGGCGCCTAGGAGTCCTTGTTGGACAAGGACTCCATCTCCTTTTTGGATTCCAATTAGAGTTCTTCTAAGAACCAACTTTGACTGGTCTTAGGCACCCTCTAAGGAGGAATCCAGGGGTCTCTATTCCCACCAATCAGATTTAGATCTGATTTCATAAAGGGTTGTGATTGGTTGGGAGGAAGAGGAGTTGGATCACTCTTAGTCTATAAATAAGACCCTGCGCCCAACTCAGATTCTATAAGAATGCAATTCAATTGAGAAACCCCATGCCCCAAGGCTGCCTCTCCCCTCCTCCTCCATGCCATAGCTTCTTCTCCCCTTGCTCTCCACGTCCAAAAGGTGTTTTGGACTTTGGTTGGTGCGATTCAGATCAAGGAAAGGCGATCAAAAGTAAGAAGGCTGCGCTGCTGCAAAAGGACGACTGCAGATCTTCAAAAGAGTTTTGAAGATCCTCCAGATCAGATCTAGATCTGATTTTTGGAGGCGTGATAGAGAAGAAGAGGATCTCTAGATCCAACCCGAGTGGATACCGGTAGAGGCCAGGCGCTTGCGTGGCTAGATCTAGAACCTTCCGCTGCAATCAGGATCATCTACAGGGTAATAGGATTACCCAAATCAGGTAAATTAAATTTGATTTAATTTATCTTATTTTATTTTTCTTATTAAAATAATAAGAATCAAATCTAAAACATATCAAGATCTGATTGAGATCAAGAAAAAATTTTTGAAATATATCTCTTGATCTGATCAGATCTGAACGAACCTGGACCGGAAAATCAGGATTTTCCTTCATTAATGGCCTATCCCTTCCACTGATCTCACTTATCTGGCCGACATGGTCGATTGGGATTTGATTAGATCACTTGGTGATTCGGACTGACCCATCTCATTAGAAATCAGTTTGACTGATTTCAATCAGTAAGACTAAATAAGGTGCCCATGGACCTAAATTGATCCTAGTCCTAACCTATTAACTTAATAAAGTCAATGGGAGGACTTGACTTGATGAAGTCAGTAGAAAAAATTTGGTCCATATTCTTTCTATCCTTAAATCATATGTAAATTAAATCCTCTAAATTATTAGATCCTTAAAATGACTAAGTTATGGGGATAATCGAATCATAGCCTCCCATTAAGGTGAATAGTAATAAGTTCAATTTTCTGGGTGAACATTGGAGGTGCCTTACACTTGATGTTTATTTGGATATTGGAATTACTATACATCATATGATGAATAGGTCACACTCTCTTAATGATGATCAGGTTAGCTAGAGCTTTCCTCGAGCCTGATTATCATTGGTTTGATGCATCAAAGTCAATCATGTTAATGGTTGGACCTAACCAGACTTTTTTAGTGGAGGCCATAGCTGACTGATTTGACATCTGAGAAAAAACCTAAATACTAAAAATTATTTGGAGAAATAATTTATTGTGAACCTACCTATAGATGCACACGAGTTAGCCAGAGCTTTCTTCAGGCCCGTATGTAGTCTATGTGGATTCCAATACCCACTAAGGAGTTAGTGTAATTCCTCGAATTGGAGGTAGAGGCTACCAATTCATTAAAAATAATGGGAGAATCTTTAGACAAAGTTCAAGTTTTTAGGATTAATTAATTCGAGTACTAATAAGGTTTCGTGTTTTTCTTTCAGATAATTAGAATGGCTAGAGTTAGTCTGCTCCATTCACTGTTGGACAGTGGCAAGTGTTTAGGACCTAAGAACAAGGAGTCTACTGTTGACCCTAATAAGGCAGACCCAAAGAGAAATTATCCTCTTAACCCAAATAGGCTGAATAGAAAAAATTAGCAAATGGTTGCTGGTCAAGGCTATTATATGATAACATCTTGCAATTTCTCTATATATAATACATCTACCTAGGTTTAGATACCGAGAGTCCGATCATATATGCAATTCATTGCATGAACTTAAAATTGGTAGAAAATTTGAGAATGATGATAGATTTCTTAATATTGGGGATGGAAGTCAAGTTTTAGTCTTAGCATTAGGAACTCTTGAACTATTTTTCAAAAATAATAGTATCATTTTAAGTGATTGTCACTATTGTCCATCTTTTATGATGAACATAATATCCATTGGACTATCTAGGAGAGAATGAAATTCTCTCACAATGGATCCCTCCTAAAACACCACAACATAATGGTGTATCTGAAAGAAAAAATTGAATCCTATTGGACATGGCTCAATCCATGATGGGGTTTACAAATCTGCCAATTTCATTTTGGGGTTATGTACTAGAAACTGCCTATTTTATTTTTAATAATGTTTCGAGCAGGTCTGTTGCAAAGACTCCATATGAGATATGGACTGGGCGTAAGCTGACACTCTCTTACTTTAGAGTTTGGAGATGTTTGGCTTATGTTAAATATTTGTAGTCGAAAAAGCTTGGACCTAGGTCCGATAAATGCTTGTTCATAGGATATCCTAAGAAAACTAGAGATTATTACTTCTACCTTGCTGAAGAACAAAAGATGTTCATCGGTAATAGAGCAGCCTTTTTGGAAAAGGAGTTTCTTAGTGAAGGAACAACTGCCTCTGATGTTAAACTTAATGAAGTTCGATAGGTAGAAAAACTGACACATTCTAGTGAACCTGTAGAACTAGATTTGATAAGATCAAATTCAGAGCCTATTGAAATGGCACCAAGAAGATCCGATAGAGTACCATGTCAATCGGATAGATACTATGATTTCTTGGTCTGAGATGGTGATCCTATTGAACTCGATGAGAACAATGAGGATCCGATCACCTATATGGATGCCATGCAGAGGTCCAACTCCGATAAGTGGCTAGAAGCCATGAAGTCCGAAATGGAGTCTATGAAGGTCAATAGTGTATAGACACTAGTTGATCCACCTGAAGGGGTAAAATCCATTGGGTGTAAGTGGATTTTCAAAAGAAAATAGAATGCAGATAGGAAGGTGGAGATCTATAAAGCCCATCTGATTGTCAAAGGATATCATCAGCATTATGATATTGACTATGATGAGACGTTTTCTCCAGTGGAAATGCTCAAATTTATTCAGATTATGCTTGTGATAGCAGCATACCTAGACTATGAGATCTAGCAAATTGATGTGAAAATAGCTTTTCTAAATGGAGAGCTGGATGAAAAGGTCAATATGATACAGCCTGATGATTTCACATCTACAGACGAGTCTAAGGTGTGCAGGCTTCAAAGATCCATCTATGGATTGAAGCAGGCATCGCGGAGTTGCAACATGCATTTTGATAAAATAATCAAAACATATGACTTCATTAAAAATGGAGAAGAACTCTACATGTATAAATAGGCCAACAGTTCTATTATTGTATTTCTTGTACTGTATGTTGATGACATTCTCTTAATCGAAAATGACATTCCTACATTATAGAAAATAAAGGTTTGGCTGTCGTCTCAATTCTTCATGAAGAACTTGGGAGAAGCTTCCTACATCCTAGGGATAAAAATCTATAGTGATAGATCTAAAAGGTTGCTAAGATTATCCAACTCTACGTACATTGATACCATGCTGAAGAGGTTTAGCATGGGGAATTCCAAGAAGAGCTATCTCTCGATAGGTCATGAAATTTTGCTCTCAAAGAGAGATTGTTTGACAACTCCTCAAGAGAGAGTGCGTATGAGTAGAATACCATATGCTTCAGTAGTAGATTCTATTATGTATGCCATGATGTGTACAAGATCAGATGTGGCATACTCACTAGGGATAGTGAGCAAATACTAGTCTGACCTAGGTGAGAATCACTAGAAGGTTGTGAAGACAATCCTGAAGTATTTGAGAAATACCAAGGATCAGTAGCTCATCTATGAAGATACTGACTTGAATCTTGTGGGATATACTGATTCTAGTTTTCAATTAGATTATAATGATAGCAAAAGTGCATCAGGTTTTATGTTTATCCTAAATGGTGAAGCGGTCTACTGGAAGAGTTTCAAGCAGCACACTATAGCCGATTCTATGTGCGAGATGGAGTATGTTGCGATATCTGATGCTGCGAAGGAAGCTATATAGCTGCAGAAGTTCATTGACGAGTGAGGAGTGGCATCCTCCTTGGATGGTCTAGTTCTGCTATACTGTGACTGCACTAGAGTCATAGCTCAAGTGAAGGAGTCGGAGGCACATCAGCGCACCAAATATATTCTACGTCGCTATCATCTTGTATGAAAAATCATGGATCAAGGTGACGTCAAGCTTCAAAAAATCGATGAAAAGAAGAACGTGGCCGACCCCTTTATTAAAGCTCTAGGAATCAAAGAATTCGATAATTATAAATGAAAGATGGGTATTCGATACTATTTTGAGTGGCTTTAGTCTAAGTGGGAGTTGTTGGGAATTGTATCCTAAAGTCAATCATCTAGGTTGTAGATAATTGAGCTAAATATAATTGTACTTAAATTATTAATAAATAAAATTATTATTTTAGCTTTTTCATCACTTTGTGCATCTTTCTGTAATAAACTCTTCTATGATGAAGTCCTTAGGGCTATTTAGACTCAACAAAGAAGAATTTATCATTTAGTCCTTAAATTAGTTCGCAACCAAATGATATACTGTTACTTAGGACAACAATATATTGAGTGTAGGTCGTTGTATGCCATAAGTATTGGTTATCCTCTTAACCAAGAAGTATGAATGTACTATTATGGCATGCAGGTGAAGTGTAGGGGTATATTTCACTAAACATGACATAATTGCGGAGCTCCTTACTGTCAAGAGTTGCTTGCGAAGGATATGGATATAAGTATCCCTTAGACCTGAGATCACCATGATGACTTGCAAGCAACTCACTATACTTAGGTACTGGACTATCTGAATTTTTAATTTAGTGATGGAAGGCTACTGGGTGCAGTCAAGTACTTATGAAGTCGGTGTGTGTGTCAAGATGGGATTGACCCCTTCAAGTGTTGGAGCAAGTGCATCACTATATTTCAATTTAGCAAACCCTCAATTGAAATGGTCCATGTGATGGATACTAAATTTTGAAATACAATGTAGATGAATTTTTAAGATTGGCAGTAAACCCTAGATCATCCTTTCAGCATCGAGGTCAAGAGGATAAATTATACGATAACCATATGGCACAGGTTTGTCATTGTTGCATTATGATTTTTTGACCTATCTGAATGTTGGATACCATTGCTAAATGGTCACATCAATTGGTATAAAAAATCAATTCTTATACTATTAGCTTAGGAATCGAACCTATGGGGTCACACACATAAGGAGTTCCTACCTGATCTGATGGCTAATCATGAGTCTTGATGACCTAGGACTTTATGGTCAAGAGTTTCACTGAACTAGAACTCTATGATCAAAAGTCCCACTAGACTGGGACTCTATCTTTGTGGGTCCCACTAGACTGAAATTTAGAGTCCTACTTATTTGGGATTCTTTGATCAAGAGTCCAACTAGACTGGGACTCTATGACCAGGAGTCCCACTAGACTAGGACTCTACCTTTGTGCGTTCTACTAGACTGAGACTCAGAGTTCTACCTATTTGAAACTCTCTAATCAAGAATCCCACTAGTCTAGGACTCTATGATAGTGAGTTCCAATCATTTGGAATACTAGGTTCAAGAGTCCCACTGGTTTGGAACTCTTCAAAAGTTTCATGTTGATGGAACTCTATATTCGGACATCTATCCAATTGGGACTTTAATATTTTTGAAGGATTAATTAGTAATTTGATTGTTGATTAGCTCAATTTGATTGAGTAATGAGGATTTGATCAAATCTGATCGAATTGGATTCGATTAGATTTGATCCAATAAGGTCATGTGATAACTTTATCGCTATGGAAGATTTGATCCTGATTTGATCAGGACCTGGATCTAATTAATTTTTAATTTTATTAAGATTTTATTAGATTGGGTTAAGTCTAATTTGGTTGGGGTTTGATCTAATTTAATTAGGTCTAGAATTATTGGTTTGGTTGAAACCAATTAAGACAAATTCAAAGTAAGTTTGAATTTAAACTTCCCCCTACGCCACCTTGCTTTGACTTTTCCACTCTTGTCTCACACCCTAAATTTTTTACATAAGTTTTTCTCTCATAAAAGAAGGTTTTTGTGCCCCTCCTCTCATCTGCTTTTGACCTGGTCTAAGCATTGGACTAGTTCAAATAAACTTGAATTTTGAATTCAAGTTTTAGTTAGTTGGTTGAAACTTCCTATTCTTATCCTCTCCATGCATCAAACTCATTTCTCATGCACACTTTTGTGTGTTTCTGAGCATGGGCACGTAGAAGGAGAGTCCTTCTACGCATCAAACACTCTAGTTTGGCGTTGGGAAGAGATAATCTCTACACTTGAATTTTGAATTCAAGTGTTTAGTTGAAACCATCTAACCTCTTTCTCCCTTATCCAAACCTACACGCAAATCACACTATTAGCGCACATTTAAAATTGTTTTTCATGTGGGTGTGCATGGGTTTACATGAAAGAAGGCTGAGGGGCATGAGAGGATTTCTTAGAGAGAGAAAATCAGAGTGGGGCGCATCCATCTGGGGTGGAAAAGTCAAACCAAGATTCTTGCGCTTAAAATCTTTACATGCCACTTCTTTTATTTTCTAATCTTTGGTCGCCCATCTAATAGGTGTTTCTAGAGAAGTGTATGATAGAGGGAGAGTCCCTTGATCTGTGAAAAATTATTTCACAAGAAAATTCCAAAGAGAGAGGGCACGAGAGGATTTTCGATGAGTGCAAAACCCTAGAACTGGGTCTTTGGGTTCGAGTGGAGTGATTGAGTGCTGTGAGTACCCGATCATCACCAAACTTCAAACACCGACTCGTCATCCTCTATACTATATGTTTTAATTTTTTGGAGTGTTCGAGAGATTAGATTGAAGGTGATCGATTGAATCGATCACGATCAGCTGTCGAAAGTCCTGACAAGGAGCTAGCACTCCAATGGAGCTGGTCGGAACCAAGAGCTCTGTGTGGAACAACCATAGAGGTCGAATAAGTATGCGGCTATAGCATGACACCACAACTTCTTTTGGTGGATTTAGATTATGGAGATCAGCTATCCACGCACAGGTATCGAGTTTTGAACTCTTATCGATCAGTAGATTCGATTTGCTGATCGATCACATCTAAATTTTAAATTACATATTAGCATGTCTAGATCTTGAGTAGGGTTTATTTGATTAGATAAATGCATGTAGTAGATTAATTTTAGATTAATCTAATTCTTCCACTGCTATCTAATTCAAAAATATTTTGAAAATGCATGCTTTTATCCAGCTTGATTTCCTTCATGGCTAACTCATGTATGGATCAAGTTTAGATCCAGGGGATGAGAGCATGGGAGACATGGGTGTACATAGACTCAGTGAGTGCTTTCATGTATTGGATTAGCCTAGAAAAATTTTTCAACTAGAGTTTGAGTTTATTAGGGTTCATGTGGTATAGCAGAAATCCTAGGGTATATAAACCAAGTTATTGTAACCTTTACAAGGAGTAAAATCAATATAGAGCTTTTCTCCCTAACTCTTTTCTCTCTGATTTTAATGCCAAGCCCTAGGTGCCGCCATCAATTTTTGCTCTTCTCCATATTTTTGGATTAACACCTAGGTTTGCACAAGAGATCAAATCTACGATTGTGGTTTCAAGCAGCCATAGGCACAATAATTGGTATGAGAGTAGTATCGATTATTCCAATACTTGGTATCAGAGTCCAATTGAGCATAAAGAAGGAAGAAGATCAAGTTTCAATAGAAATCAATAGTGAGGCTTAGATCTAAGGATTTCTCCAGGCTTCATGAGGAAAAAATGATTTAAGAGTTGTTGTCCACCATTCCTAGTTAAAATAATTTTTTAGATCTACCTGTTGGTTGTTTTTTATTCGATTTGATCATGGAGAATAGTAGATTGAAGGTAGGATTTGAGAAGTTTGATGGAAAGGATAGTTTCACGATATGAAAGGTTAGGGTAGAGGATCTGCTAATTTAGATGAGGCTGAATTCGGCCTTGGAGGATAGACTGGAATAGATGATAGATAAGGAGTGGAAGACCTTGGCGAAAAGGGCATGTGCCATGATTAGAACTTGTCTGGTAGATGAGGTGTTGTATGGCATATTGAAGAAGAAGACATCCAAGGATTTATGGTCGAGGTTACATCAGTTGTACATGGAAAAAAATATGTGCAACAAGTTGGTGCTGAAGAAGCAACTATATAGTCTTTGGATGCAGGAGGGCGAGGATGTCATGGGACATATTCAGTGATTCGACCAGATGAGCATAGACTTGCTCGACATTAGGGTGGAGCTCAGAGGATAAGAGTTTATTGCTGCTATATTCGCTACCCGAGAGCTTCAATCCATTAGTGATGACACTGCTGTATGTAAGGAGATACTAGTGTACGAGGAGATTGTATCAGTGCTAAGATCCAACAAGCAGCGAAAATAGATGATGAAGAAGAAAGTCTTTCAGGAGGATCTCATGGTGTTAGAGAGGCCCAAGCAAGAAAAGTGAAGGGTCAGCAAAGGGGCAGCAAGGGATCCAAAAAGTGCTTCAAGTGTGGTGAAGTAGGGCACTTTAAGCGGGAGTGTCTACTTTGAAAGAAGTGCAAGAAAGGAGAAAAGTCAGATTTTATTATTTTAGTCACTAAAAGTGAAGAGTCGGATGAGCTCTTGGTGGTCTCGGAGGAGCCTGCAGGGTGCAGTATATCTAAAATGGTTTCGGAGGGATCCATAGAGTGAGGAGGGTCTAAAGGAGCAGCGATGGCATTCAAGGTGCAGCGGCAAGCACGGCAGTGTAGCATTGAATGGTTGGCCTCGAAGGACTAGGTTATAGAGTCAACTTCTGCGGCATTGAGGGGACTTTGATTTTAGGTGGAGCACTGAAAAGAGGTGGCTTCACTAGTGGAGAATATTTTGACACAAGTTCAGAGCGGAGGAGTGTAGAAGGACCAATATCCTAGCATCAATGTCGGAGATGCACAGTTCTAAGTAGAGTAGCACGTGTAGAAGGATAGGCAAAATTCTGAGGAGATCGTATCAGGATATGCAGCAAGCACCGGCATAGGATTGCTATAGATTCTTCATGAAAGTCTAGGACAAATGATACGGCTACCAAGCAGAATGGTGCCTACAACTCCAAAAGTGAAGCATAGGTGCAAGCCAAGGTCTTCAGCGGTAGAGGTAGTCATCCCAAAGGCCTCAAAGGGAGCCCAACAGTTGAAGAAAGATGGTAGTAGCAAGATGTGCATAAGTGGTTGTCAGGACATGCAACGATAGCAGGATCATTGCTAAGTGTAACAAGGCTTGGGTGCACCAAGTGGAGATTACAGGATTTGGTGTGGTGCTCCCAAGTCTTGGAAGGCCACGGGAGGAGCCAGGGTGTTGGCTCTAGGAGACTAGGATGGGCGTGAGTCCTAAGGCTAGGACAAGAGTTGTCCTAGGATGAAGGTGGCGTATAGCCCTGCACAGACTCGAGATTCAGATGTGAGGACCTTAAGGGGGCTTGGTAGATGCTTTAAAAACTTGGGACACAAGGTAGAGCAAAAGACCAAAGCCAGGAGAAGAATCAGCTAAGATAAAGAGCTGATACATAGGTGGGCTAGCTTGGATATGCAGTCGAGCTGGCTCGAACTAAGATCAAGCTGACTCAGGGTACAGTCGAGGCGGCTATCTTAGGTAGATAGAAGATAAAATTCGGACGAGATGCAGTCGAGCCAGCTCAATTATTGATAGAGCTGGCTCGATAGTGGCATACAGAATAGGATGGGTTTTCTATTTAGTCTTGGATTGAGATTAATCCAAGAGATCTTAAGGCCTAGTCCAATAAGGTCTTAAGGATGGCTAACTCATGTATAGGTCGGATTTAGTTCTAGGGGATGAGAGCATGGGAGACATGGGTGTATATGGACTTGGTGAGTACTTTTATATATTGGATTAGCCTAGAAAAGATTTTTAGTTGGAGTTTGAATTTATTAGGGTTCATGTGGTATAGCAGAAATCCTAGAGTATATAAACCTAGGTATTATAACCTTTACAAGAAGTGGAATCAATATAGAACTTTTCTCCCAAACTTTCTTCTCTTTTTTCTCTCTGGTTCCAACACCAAGCCCTAGGTGTCGCCCTCAACTTTTGCCCTTCTTTGTAAATCTGGATTAGCACTCAGGTGCAAGAGATCAGATCTATGACTATGGTTCCAAGTAGTCGTAGATATAATAATTGATATCAAAATAGTACCGATTGTTCCAACAAGTGCTAGAATATTGGTCCTTCTGCACTCCTCTACTCTGAACTCGTGTCACATCTCTCTTCACCAGTGAAGCAACCTCTATCCAGTACTCTACCTAAAATTGAAGTTCATCTAATGCCACAAAAGATCTTGACTCCATACCCAAATCCCGTGAGGCCAACCACTTAACGCTGCACTGCTGAGCCTACTGCTACACCTCAAACACCATCATTGTTTCTTCGAACCCTCCGCACTCTACAGACTCCTTCGAAGCCATCTCGGATACCTTCACAACCCACAGGCACCGCTGAAATCCAAGAGCTCATCCAACTCTTTAAACTAGCGATTGAATCTTAGAAAATTTCACTCTAGCCCTTCTCTTCTATCCCTGCACCAACCATCACATCAGTTGCACCTGGAGGAACTATAGCTCAAACCCTGTCCTGGGCTCAGACCCACATATCTCATCTTAAGGTTCCTGAGACCCCCATGGCTCTCGTTGAGACCTACTCACGATCTCCTTGAGATGCCTGCTAACACTCTCTGCCAAGGTACTTTTCTCGGCTGCTGCACTATCGAGCCTCTCAGTCCTATGCCTCCAGAAAAATGCTACTACAGCACTCCAGTGCTCCCTACCTCATCTCGACACCGCCTCCTTGTAGGTATCCGGATCCTCTCTTGCTGTATACAAACCATACTCCATCTAAACCATGACTCTCCCTGGTGCACCTACAGAAGAAATCTAATGCAAGATCAACCATCCAATCCTGACCAGCTAGACCTCCACCATCATAGCTCCTATCTTGGATACTCTACATGAAGGAATCAGACCAAGGGTTTCAAGGCTAGATCTTGAAACTTTTTCAAGATCAAGCAGCAAAAGATATAAATTAATTAAAATTAATTTTAATACCAGAGAATACCCTAGATCTAATGTCCTATTACATGATTATGGCATGACATTAAATCAAAAATTAAAGATAAGGAAGAAACTAAAATATGTTGATCACATCAATATGCATATACACTACATCTAATGCAGGTATAAAAAAAATAGATCAAATCTATTATCTATGTAAGTTAGACATTCTAACTTATTGATCCGGACTTAAGGATGATGTTGCAAGCCATACACACATCCAATCTCTAGGAGTCATCCACATAAGCCCATAAATCATGATCAAAAGTCCTGATGCAGGAAATTAGCATAGTATGCTAGTACTGTGCTAATCCTTCTTTGACAGTCGATCTGGTGCTTCCTTCTTCTGGATTTAGACTCTTCTAAAGATGAGAGAAAGGAAGAGAGATTATAGATTAGATATACTCTCAAATAATCTTAAAAAGGAGGAGGAAGAGAGATGAACAAAGCCCTAAAAGAAGACCCTCTTCTTCTCTATTCTCTCACCTAGACACCCAATTTTGTATCTATCAAATCCTCATGCCCCAACACTCTTTCTTCCTAATTTTTGCATGCCCAAAAGGTCTATCAATGGTCTAGAACAAATCCAAAAATCAACCTACAATTCATCCTATATAGAGAGATATAGAAGAGTCCTTGTTTGGTCAAACTCTTAAATTAGGAAAGACCAAAATAAGCAACTAGTTGGGGCGCCCAACACTTGGGCACTTGGGCGCCCCCTCCTATACTTTTGGCATGGACCACCATCAAATGTTGCACAAAATCCTCCTCTTTCCCATAAAAAAAATTAGAAAAATAAGGATGGTTGATGGCATGCATGGGAGGAATTTTAGTTTCCTAAAACTCTTTCAAAGGAAAATTCAAATCATATTCAAATTTCCTCCTTTGACCTGGTCCACAACAAATTTTCATAAGAGAAGGAGAGGGAGAGAAGGGGCATGCATGAGATACCTAGGAGAGGGGGTTCTTGTCACATAAAATAGAGGGAATAGGCATGGGGGAGTTGGGACTAAGATGGCGCAAGGAGAGAAGTTCCTAGTTTTACTAGAATTTTTATTTTGACTTGGTCAAATATGATTTCTCAAACCAAGTCAAACCAAAATTAATTCAATCTAATTAAATTAGATTCTAAACTAATTAAAAATTTAATTAAATTAGATTAAGTTATATTTAATTTTGATTTAATTTTCTAATCAAATTAGAAAATTAGGTTGACCCAAGTTCTAGTTGAACTAGGACTAGTTCTTCCTTATACTTGGCTTATTCAATAAATCAATTAGACTTGATCCAATTAAGTCCAAACTAAATCTAATTAAATTATATTCAATTAGACTTAATCTCAATCCTTTATCTTAATTAAATTAGGCCAATTAGTAATCAAATTGCTAATCAATCCTCCTACAATACTTGCACTAGGCTAAATATCAATCGTATTAATCGTTTAACCTTAGAATGATTCTTAATCATTGATCAACCATCCGATTGAATTATAAACTCTAATGTGTATGACCTCATAGATTCGAACCTAAGCCCATAGCATAGGAATAAACTTTTGTACCAATCGAAGTAACCATCTAGCAATGATACTCGACGATCGGATAGGTCGAATGTATAGAACAACATCCTTAGAATCTAAGTGGATATAGTTTTCATATAATTCATCCCCTTAACCAAAATATTAGTAGAACACCTCAGAGTTCAACTATCAACTCTGATCAAGCTATCCACATTATATTTCAAAATACTAAATCCATCTCATGGATTATCCTGGCCAAGAATTTACTATATTAAAATATAGTGATGCATTCTTCTCCAACTCTTGGTGTGATCAATTCCATCTTGATCACACACCAATTTTGTAGGTACTTGACTATGCCCAGAAGCCTTTCGTTACTGAATTAGAAATTCAGTTAGTCTGGTACCAAAGTATAGTGAGTTACTTACAAGTCATTGGTGTGAGAATTTATGATGCTCCCAAGCCTTGGGAGGCCATAGGAGGAGTTAGGATATTGGCTCTGGAGATTCTAGGGGCTTGGTTGGTGCTTCGGAAACCTAAGATTCAAGGTGAAGTAAGAAATCAAAGTCAAAGAATCAAGACTATAGAAAGAAGATTTTCTGCAGGTTAGTCGGCTTAGTCCAAAATTGGATCGACTAAATCTCAGTGCATAGATAAAATTGAGAGCTATGCGTTCGAGACTGCTGGCATGACACAGAACAAAGTTGGCTTAGTTTCAGACTGAGCCGACCTAGTAGAACTTAGCTGGCTCAGTGCTGGGACTGAGCCAGCTTAGTGCGCGGGTAGAGTTATATGAGGATCTATTTTGGGCTAGGGTCTGGGTTGATCCTAGAGGTCTTAAGATCTGATTTGAGAGGTCTTAAAAGGGCTAACTCATGTATGGGTCAGATCTAGATCTAAAGAATGAGAGCATGGGAGACATAAATGTACATGGGCTCAGTGAGTACTTTCATGTATTGGATTAGCCAGAGAGTTTTTTGTTTGGGCCTAATGGCTATGTATAAATACATAAATTATATTAGGATTTCATTATGTTGTGAATGCTGTAGAATACAGACCTTTTCTCTCTTAATTCTCTCTTCTTCTCTTCTCTCTAGAGTTGTCACCCCAGGATTTTTGAAGAAGCCCTAGAGAATGGGGCATCTTCCTCAAGCCCAAGGAGGGAGGCATGTCATCATAGATTTAGGTGGAGAGTTAGTGGTTTGCTGCCCATAGAGAACATCATAGGTTCCTTCAGGTTCATGTAAAGATCAGGAGCTTCTGCAATATGGTATCGATGCTTGTGATGTCAAGGATGATTGGCATTCGAATGATATTATGGGTCTATAATTTGGTATCAGAGCTAGATGATACCTGAGACATTATGGATGGCAATATGGTTTCGAAACTAGGTTTTAGAGTTTGATGGTGCATGAAAAGAGCTAGATTTCAGAGTCTGATGGTGCATGGAAGGGAAGGAGAACTCATACAAGGTGAAATTAGAAATCTGCACAAGGATTTCATGGTATGTCTCAAATCTATCTTGTTGTTGTGGTGGTTTGGCCAACTAGGAGCAGTGGGTTGAAGGTGGAAGTTGAGAGGATTAACGAAAAGGAATTTTCCTAGTATGAAAGAATTTGGTGCATGATTTGTTGATCGATCTTGGTGGAAAGGTTGGGGTGTATGATGGTTATGTCACAAACAGGGAGCGCTGGAGTGCTGTAGTAGCATTTTTCTAAAGATGCAGGGCTGAGAGAGGCTCGGCAATGCAACAGCCGATGAAGGTATCTCAATAGAGAGCATCAAAATTTTCTAAGAAGATGGATAGTGTAGGACTATTGAAGAGAGGTTTTCCAAGGGGTAATGATCAAAGGAAGGCTGAAGAAGCGACTATACATCCTTTGATGTCAGGAAGGCGAAAAAATAGTTGGAGATGTATTCAGCGGTTCAACCAAAGCATGGATTTATGAAGCCTTGAGAGTGATGGAGATGGATGATCCATGAAGATCCAGCAAGTTAGGGTTAGGCGGCTATAGAGCAGCACAGAGATGAGTCAGGGAGCACTAAAGTGCTGTAGTAGCACTTCTCTAGAGGCACGAGACTAAGAGAGGCTCGATGGTGCAGTAGTCAAGGAGTGTATCTCAGCAAAGAGTGTCAGTGGTATCTCAGGGAGATCGAATGCAGATCTTAGGAAGAGCTAGGGGGTCTCAAAGAGTGCTAGGAGGTCTCAGGCAGCTGGAAGTATCATAGATCAGGTTTCTTCTATAGGAGCACTAGGGAGAGTCATGATTCTGATGGAGGATGATTCTCTAAGCGCAACTAAAGTGATGGCTAGTGCAGAGATAGAAGAGAAGGACTAGGGTGGAATTTCCTAGGGTTCAGTCATTGGATTTAGAAAGTTGGATAAGCTCTTAGATTTTAGAGGTGCCCGTGGGTTGCGGAGGTATCCGAGATGGCTTCGAAGAGGGCCGCGGAGCATGGAGGATTCGAAGGGGTAGCGACAATATTCGAGGTACAGTGGAAGGCTTAGTAGTGCAACATTGAATGGTTGACCTCGAGGGACTCGATGATAGAGTCAGCTTCTGCAGCATCAGATGGACTTTGGATATAGGTGAAGTTTCAAAGTGGTGGCTTCACAATTAGAGAGAAATTTGACATGAGTTCAGAGCAAAGAGGTGTGGGAGGATCGATATCCAAACACCAGCATCAATGATGCACAGTTTCAGGTGGAGCGACATGTATAGGAGGATAGGCATAGTTCTAAGAAGACCATGTCAGGATTTGCAATAAGTACCGATATAGGAACATTGTGGGTTCTCCAAAAAAGTCCAGAAAAAGTGATGCAGCTGCTAAGCAGAAGGGATCCTACAATTTTAGGATAGTACAGAGGTGCAAGCCAAGGTCTTCAGTGGTGGAGGCAGTCATCCCAAAGGCCTCAAGGGTGCACAACAACTGAACAGAATTGATGGAGGCGATAATTGTACAAGGGGCTGTCGAGTGTGTAGGAACAGTGGGATCGTACAAGAGGTCATTACTGAGGGGTTTGCTAAGGCTTGGAAGCACCAAGGTGGAGATTATGAGAATTTATGGTGCTCCCAAGCCTTAGGAGGCCACGGGAGGAGTCAAGGTGTTGGCTCTGGAGATTCCAGGGGCTTGGTTGGAGCTTCAGAGACCTAGGATTGAAGATGAAGTAAGAAACCAAAGCCAGAGAATCAAGACTTTAGAAAGAAGATTTTCTGTAGTTAGCCAGCTTAGTTCAAAACTGGGTCTGCTAAGTCTCAGTGCATAAGCAAAATAGAAAGCTGCACATTCAGGACTGTTGGCATGGTACAGAACTGAGCCAACTTAGTTTCAGACTGAGCCGACCCAATGAAACTTAGCCGACTCAGTGCTGAGACTGAGCGGGCTCAGTACGCGAGTAGAGTTACGCGAGGATCTATTTTGGGCTAGGGTCTGGGTTGATCCTAGGGGTCTTAAGGCCTGGTTTGAGATGTCTTAAGGGGACTAACTCATGTATGGATTGGGTCTAGATCTAGAGGATGAGAGCATGGAAGACATGGGTGTACATAGACTCAGTGAGTGCTTTCATGTATTGGATTAGCCAGGGAGTTTTTTGGTCAGGCCTAATGGTTATGTATAAATACATAGATTGTATTAGGATTTTATTATGCTGTGAATGCTGTGGAATATAGATATTTTCGCCCTCAATTCTCTCTTCTACTCTTCTCTCTAGAGTTGCCACCCCTGGATTCTTAAAGAAGCCTTAGAGAAGGGGGCATCTTCCTCAAGCCCAAGGAGGGAGGCGCCGCATCATAGATCTAGGTGGAGGGTTAGTGGTTTGCTGCCCATAGAGAACGTCACATATTCCTTCAGGTCTGTGCTAAAGATCAGAAGCTTCCGCAATATGGTATCGGTACTTGTGATATCAAGGATGATTGGCATTCGAGCAATATCATGGGTCTATAATTTGGTATCAGAGCTAGGTGATGCCTGAAACATTGTGGATGGCAATAACTAGATAATCTCAGGTCTAAGGGATACATATACCTATATCCCATCAAAAACATTCTCGACAGTAAAATGCTCTAGAATTGATCATGTTGAATGATGATGTATCCTTACATCTCACTTGTATGTCATACCAGTGTCTCCATACTTTCTGATTAAGAGACAATCAATCTATACGGCATACAGCGACCTATGCTCGATAGATGCGATCGTTCTTATTAACAACCTATCATTTAGTCGTGAATAGTTTTAAGGACTAATTGATAAATCCTCTCTTTATCGAACCTAAATAATTCTAAGGACTTCATCACAACAATGGAGTTCATTAGAAGATGAAAACTTATAATGAAAATGCCAAAAAAATATTTTATTAATTAATAAATTAATTATAATTACAATATAGCTCAACCGTCAATAGATTGATGATTGGCTTTAGGATATATTTTCCAACAACTCTGATTTATTCTAAAGCCTCTTGGTATATTATCTAATACCCATCTTGGACTTATGATTGTCGAACTCCTATATCGCTAGAGCTTTAGTGAAGGGGTCGGTCAGGTTCTTCTTTCCATCAATCTTCTGAAAATCGACATCACCTCGATCCATGATCTCTCGGACTAGATGGAAGCGATGCAAGATATGCTTCGTCCGCTGGTGTGCCTTTGACTCCTTCGCCTGAGCTATGGCACTAGTGCTATCACAGTAGAGCAGGACCGAACTATCTAGGGAGGGTGCTACTCCAAGCTTGGTGATAAACTTTTTCAGCCACACAGCTTTCTTCGCAGCATCTAATGCTACAATGTACTCTGCCTCACAAATAGAGTCTTCCATAGTATGCTGCTTGAAACTCTTCCTGCAGATGGCTCCACCATTCAGAGTAAAGATATATCCTGACGTGCTTCTACTATTATCATGGTCAGATTGAAAGCTGAAGTCTGTAAACCACATAAGTTTCAGATCTGACTCGCCATAAACCAACCATTGGTTCTTAGTATTTCTCAAATACTTAAGGATGGCTTTAACCACTAAAAAATGATTTTCTCTAGGCTCAAACTGGTATCTACTCACTACTCCTAGTGAGTATGTCATGTCTGATCTCGTACATGTTATGGTGTACATGATAAATCACACTATCGAAGCATATGGGATTCTACTTATATGCTTTCTCTCTTCAAAAGTTGTCAGACAATTCTTCTCAGAGAGAAATTCCATGGCCTATCAGGAGATAGCCCTTTTTGGTATTATCTATGCTGAATCTCTTCAGCACAGTATCTATGTACGTGAACTGGGATAACCCAAGCATCCTTTTAGATTTATCCCTATAGATCTTTATTCTTAGGATGTAAGATGCTTCACCCAAGTCCTTCATGGAGAACTATGATGACAACCAAACTTTTATTTCCTACAGTACAGGAATGTCATTTTCGATTAAGAAAATGTCATCCACGTACAAGATATGAAATACCACTGCTAGATTATTTGTCCACTTATAAATGCAGGACTCTTCTTCGTTCTTAATAAAGCCATACATTTCGATCATCTTATCAAAATGCATGTTTCAACTTTGAGATGCCTGCTTCAATCCATAAATGAATCTCTAAAGCTTGCACACCTTGAACTCATCTATGGATGTGAATCCCTCGGGTTGTATCATATATACTTCTTCAACTAGCTCTCCATTTAGAAAAGCTGTCTTCACATTCATCTGCTACATCTTATAGTCCAGATGGGCAGCTATCGCAAGCATTATCCGAATGGATTTGAGCATTGCGACAAGGGAGAATATCTCATCATAGTCAATACCATAACGTTGATAATACCTTTGGCAACCAGATGGGCTTTATAGATCTCCACCTTTCAGTCTGCATCCCTTTTTCTTTTGAAGATCCATTTACATCCAATGGATTTAACCCCTTCGGATGGGTCAACCAATGTCCACAGATCATTGACCTTCATGAACTCCATTTCAAATTTCATAACCTCAAGCTATTTCTCAAAATTGGATCTCTGCATAGCATTCATACAAGTGATCAGATTCTCATCATTCTCATCAAGTTTGATGGGATTACCATCTCGAACCAAGAAACTATAGTATCTATCTGAACAATGCGGTACTCTATCAGATCATCTTAATGGTGTACGTACATTAGGCTCCGGATCTGATCTAATCAAATCCGACTTAGGTTCAGCTATAGGTGTCGATTTTTCTACCTATTGAACTTCATCAAGTTAACCTTAGAGGCAACAGTTCCTTCACTAAGAAACTTCTTTTTCAAAAAGATTGCCTTAAGACTGATGAACATCTTTTGTTCATTAGCATGATAAAAATAGTATCTTTTGGTCTCTTTTGGGTACCCTATAAATATGCACTTGTCAGACCTAGGTCCAAGTTTATCTATAACTAACCATTTGATATAAGCTGGGCACCCCCAAACCCTAAGGTGTGAATGTGCTGGCTTACGCCCTTTCTATATCTCATATGGAGTCTAAACTACAGACTTACTTGGAACCCTATTTAACAAATAACAAGCCGATTCGAGTGCATATCTCTAGAAGAATATCGGCAAGCTGGCAAAATTCATCATGGATCAGACCATATCTAATAGAATCTAATTTCTTCTTTCAGATACACCATTATGCTATGGTGTTCCTAGAGGAATCCATTGGGAGAGAATCTCATTCTCTCCTAGATATGTGAGAAACTTATCAAAAAGGTATTTTCTTTCTTGATCAAACTGAAGAGTTTTAATACTCTTCCTAGTTTATTTTTTTACTTCACTTCAAAATCATTTGAATATTTCAAATGAATCTAACTTATATTTCATCATATAGACATCCATATCTAGACAGATCATCTGTAAAAGTGATGAAGTAGAAATATCCATCTCTAGCACTTGTGCTCATTGGTCCACATACATCAATATGTACTAGACCTAAAAGCTCAGTGGCTCTCTTACCTTTTTCAGTAAAGGATGACTTGATTATTTTACCAAGAAGACATGACTTATGGTTGGAAGTGACTCACAATCACTAACTTTGTGGATTCTCTCTTGAGTCAACTTATTTATCATGTTCTTGTTTATATGATCTAGTCTATAATATCATAAATAGATATCTGACATACTATCTAATCTAGGATGCTTGCCAATTGAATAGACTACGATAATAGGTTGTGATAGCATATACACATCATTGTTCAAATATCCATAGAAAACAGTAATACCATTCATAATGATATTACAAACTTATTTCTTTATTAAAATTTCATAATCATTTTTTATCAGAAGGCCTACGGAAATAATATTTTAAAAAAAATTGGAACAAAAATGATAATCACTAAGAATAATGGTATGAAACTTAAATACAAGTTTTAGGATTCCTAAAGCTAGAACTAGAACTGGTCTTCCATCTCCAACGTTTAGAAACTTTTTGCCTTGCTCAAATCTCCTACTAACCTGCAACCCCTACAATAAATTGCAAATATGGTAAGGACTATCAGTATCCAATATCCAGTTAGTAATATCATAAATAAAAAAACTGCAAGGAGTTATCATATAAATACCTTGCCCAGCAACGGCTTACTTCTTTCTTTGCCTGTTCGGATCTAGAGAGGTAATATACTAAGGATAGTTCCTCTTTCAGTGCTCCTGCTTCTTACAAAAGAAGCATTCAACTTAACTCTTTTCGGTCTTGATCTTCCTGGTCTGACCCTGCATAGATGTCCCAGCCTAAACTTGTACCTTCTTAGCTTTTTTCTTTTTGTTCTTCTTTTCTTTCCTAAAGGGTTAAGAACCAGAAGACGAGCCTCCCACTAAATTCACCGACTTCTTGTAGAGTTGGTGATCCTTCTTAAAGTTTTGAAGCAACCCCAGTAACCCATGGTAGTCTGCTTCAGGCTTTATTATTTTGAAATGAGTGAGAAATGAGAGAAAAAACTTGAACAATGAGTTCAATATTACATCCTTCCCAAGCTGTTTATATAAGAAAAAGCCGAGCTTACTCAATCACTCTATCAGCTCGATCATGTATAATACATGATCGGTGATAGAGGTACTATCCCACATCCTAGCGTTGAAAATGGCACAACTAGTCTTGTGCCTTTCAACTTCATTGGGTGTGCCAAAAGAATTCTCCAACACTTGAAGCATATCTTTTGGCTGAGCTATCTCAAATCTATAATTGAACTTGTCACTCATGGCAGCCAGCATAATGCAACGCACCATGGTTCGGTTACTAAGCCACTTCTGATAAGTGTCTCTAACTATTCCACATGCATTGGCAGCTGACTCCTCATGTGCAGGATTCGTCAATATATATAGGATGCATTCATGCTCTAGGACTATCTTCAACTTTCGATATCAGTTACCAAAGTTGGATCCCATCAACTAATCATTGTCCAATAATGATCAGAGCGATAGAAAAGTAGCCAAATCTACACAAAAAAAATCATAATCTAATTAGTAATTGATTTATTAGATCTAAAGATTTGGAGTTTAATCAAAAGATTCTTCCACTATTTTATTCGAACTGATAGCCTCTACCTCCAATTCAAGAAATTATCCTAATTTCTTAATGGATACTAGAATCCACATAGACTGCACACGAGCTCAACTTTGGTTGGTCAATCCATGTACATCTAAGGATAGGTTCATAATTAATTATTTCTCCAAATAATTTTTAGTAATTAAATTTTTGTCCTAGTCTCTAATCAGTAGGCTTTGGCCTCCACTAAAAAGATCCAATTAGGTCCAATTTTTTAATTTTTATTATTTTTTAATTAATTTTTTTAATTAATAAAAATATTAATTTCTTAAAAATTATATATAAATTGATCATTAATTTTTAATAATTAATATATATTAATTAATAAATTAATATTTTTATTGATAAATTTATGGTACTTATCACACCCTCCAACTTAAGTTTTGCTCATTTTCGAATAAAAAAAAAATTAGTTTTAAATATCTTTTAACTTTAGAGTTTCAAATTTTACCTAAGCAGTTTTCAAAATGACCATTGATATTCAATAGAGCTTAAGTAAGATATATCATTGGGATATTAATACTTATCAATAAAAAAATTAAGTAAAGAATATTAAATTTTTTTAAATTTTTTTTAAATTATTTCATCTTTATCTCTGATTTGTCTAAACTTTCATATAGACAAGTGTATTGCTACTTCCGCCCTTCATTTATTAATTTTTATTTTTATATTGCCCACTTATTGATGCAAATATCATTGCTTACTTAGGCAATAGAATCTAGTTATTTAGTAGAAAATTAATATTTTTTTATATATTTAATTTTTAATATTGTATCACTATTAAGTGTCTTAACTTCTTAAGCTTTCTATTTGATCCATGTAGTAAGTCTTAGGCCAATGACTCTCAAACCAGTTGACTTTAGAGTACTAGATATAGAATACCCCTTGGGCTTACTAGTTCGAATCAAACAAGCTACGAGTTAAGACTAGCTGTACAATGAGCTTCTTTGTCCTTCCCATCTTTTGATGTGAAACTCAATGCTTGCTTAGAGAAAGAGGCCCAATTACTCAGTGAGAAGTACTTAAAAACTATTTTATTAAAATAATTTTTTTATATGAAGAAACATATAGTTATCCTATAGAAGCCCATAAAAAGTAAACTTTTTTTATGCTAGTAGAAATAATTAAAAATGCTCCAAAAAATTTTTTTTATGTTCTAGACTTAATTCTTTATTGAATTTTTTTAATACTTGATTTCTCAATATCTCACAGATTCTCTGATCTATGTATCAATTTTTTTTTAAAAATGCTTAGTTTAATTCGATTCTTAAGCATAATCAAGTATCTAAATACTAAATACTAACTTTTTTGAGGACTTAAAAATTTTTAAAATTTTTATTTTTTCCTTTCCAACTTAATCGACATTATCCTTAATGGGGAAGAAAATTAAAAGGTATAATAAAAAATATGAAAGAGTACATCTGACTATATTTTTGGTCCAGTATATGCCTTTAAAAATTTAAGCTCTCCCTCCAACTTATTTAAATTATTTAAAAAAAATTAAATAAAAAGATAAATTAAACTAAAAAAAACTAAATATTAGGTTGTCTTCTAACAAGCGCTAAGTTTACCATCTTCAGCCAGACACAATGCAGCTTACTATCTTGTGTCGAATATTGGATTGATAAATTTCAATAATTTTGGATTGCCAATCTTAGAAAGTTAATTTATAATCTCATTATTAATATATTTATTATTAATTAGAAGAACATAATTTATGACCCCATTCTCAGGCCCATGTTTATTAAAAATTTCTCCTATTTATTCTTCTAAAATGCTCATGAATTGAGTTTTTGTATTAGGAGCTAAGTTTGATTCAATGGGTGCTGGAAGGATGACTAAAGACGATTTTAATTCTGGAGGTAAATTAATATGACCTTATTTAAATAACTCCATTGATATTTTATTATATGCCTCTTGATTTTTGTAAGAAGAATCGGCTTCTAGGATTGAAGGGAATAGGCTTTTAGGTTTATAAGTTTCAGGTAAATCATCTATTCTTTTTTTCTATGTCTATCTCATTTAAACTGGAACTAGCATCAGCACTAATTCCTGGCTTGGGTGATGGTTTAGTCATTTCTATGAATGGTTCAGTAGGAGGCTCAATAGACTCAGCACTCAAGTCTTCTCTAATATCAAGTGTATTTACCTTATTATCCACATATTTTTCTGATCTCAAGGAATGAATAACATTAACTTGATTAACCTAATTTTCTTGGGATGGTCTACCATTTTAATTCCTTGGGTTAGGCTCAGGTTGGCTAGGTAGCCTACCTCATTCACGTTCATTTATGGTAGATGCTAGCTGACCCACTTGCATTTCCAAGCGGGCTATGGCCTGAGAATTTGAATTCAAAATTTGGCACGTGGTTTGCATGAAATTGCTTAAGATGGCATTGGTGTCAGCATTAGATTTGGCTAGGGCTTCTAGGTTTTTCTCTAAACAGCTAAGTTTCTTTTCATTAATATTAAAACCTGGTGGTTGTAGGATGTTTATCATAGAATTAGGCCTTGGGTTCTACTGATTGAAACTTGGACCGTCTACATTTGGGTCTTGTGACCATGAAAAATTTGGACAACCTAGGTTATAAGTGGGCGTATAGGGATTGTTCAACGGTCTCTGATCTGTGGCATTCACTTGTGCATATCTATTATCTAATTGGTTCGTTGGGAGGGGATATTCCTTAAGGACATGGTCTAGTGCATTGCACCCATTACACATGGGTGCAGATACTTGGTTCACACTAACTGGTCTCTGAAGTTTTAAGGCCTCTAACCTACATGTCAAAGTTGCAATTTTGGCTTCTGCAGCTAGGGAGGTTTAAATCTGATAAATTCCACCTCTTAAAGGTGTGGATTTTTCTGATTCCCTAATTATTTCCCATTATAAACTTTTCTCGGCTATGTCTTTTAGGAATTGTCAGGCTTCATTCAGTTCTTTGTATATAAATTATCCCTAGCACATGGACTCTAACATTGTTCAAGAATTTGAATCTAACCCTTCATAAATTATTTGGCATAGCCTCCAAGTTTCTATTCTATGGTGTGGGCATTAGGTCAAGAGGTTTTTGAATCGATCGAAGTATTTCCAAAATGATTTACTAGCTAGTTGATAGAATTGATTTATTTTATTTCTAATTCTAGTTGTTTTATGATGAGAAAAATATTTTTTTAAGAATATTCTCACAAAGCCCTCCCAAATTATGATAGATTGATTTGGAAGACTATAAAGCCACTTTTTGGCATTGTCCTTAAGGATAAAATTGATTAATCTCAGTTTGATTTCGTCCTCTGATAGTTGTTGTAGTTTCATGGTTGCACAAACCTCTTCAAATTCCCTAATGAATATATATGCATCCACTATTTTCATGAATTTTGAAAGCATGTTAATGATTTGAGGTTTAATTTCAAAGTTGTTTACCATGGGTTGGGGCAATCTGATGTAAGAGGGTTAGACGAAACCAACTGGATAAAATAAGTCCTTAAGGGTTTGAGGTTGAGGCTAATTTGCTAAATCCATTATGGTTGTTGAAGTTGTAGGATCTAAAATAGGAACTAAATTCGTTTTGACTAGTCGATCTAAAATTCTTCTCCACACGGATGTTGGAGAATTCACTATATTCTCAATGTCCTCAAATTTTTTTTTATTTTTTTTATTTTTTTTAAACTCTCTTTTTTAAGTTCTAAGTTAATTCCCGTTATACCAAGGCAACTTTATGTCAGGGCAATAGAGATTGAAAATACCTAAAGTAAAAATTTTTATTTTCAAATAAGTTTCAAACAAATTAATTCTAAGCTAAGATCAGCCTAGACCTAGACAGCTCCTAACTATTCTAAGTCAGCCTTCGAGCACTCCAAGTGTAGGATCAGCCAATCAACTGGCCAGATAAGTGTAAGGTCGGTGGGAGTCCCCCCATTGCTTGTCTTAGATACCAATTATGCTTGGCCAGGTAAGCTAATGGAACCAATTAGAAACCACCTTTCTTTAGGCCTAGTCATTTCTGAATCACTTTCCTAGACACGAGTCAAATTGACTAATTCTAATCTGGTTCAACTCTTAGGATTTCTTGTCCTATTGAGCTCGAGCTCCTAGGGTTGATGTCTAATTGGTTTTAAAATTAAAGGCTTAGGTCAATGCTAGATGCTGGTTGATTGTTTGTAAGCCAAGAAAGGATGATCAAATCCCCACCTTATCTTGATTAATTAGGTTGTGTCCTTAAGTTGATTTAAAGATGCATATGCACAATCACTTTCAATAAGGGATTCTATGCAACTAAAGTAGATGCATGAAATTGATTAAACTTAAGAACTTACCTTGTCTCCAGCGATCATCAAAAATAAAAATAAAACTAATATGATGCATGCTCTAAGCAGTTAGAATTTCTAATCTTATCATAAGATTTTTAATTAAATTTAAGTGGATATATTTTTAAAAAATTTAATTTAAAAATAAAATAAATAAATAAATAAATAAAAAGGAGTAGGGTTAGGATTGATCTCCCCAAGCAAAACTAAATGATTTGTTCCTTGTCCTGGTTCTTTTTGTTCTTTAACCTTTTATTCTACAAAATAAAAAAAAGTTAGCAAGCAATATTTATAAAAAAATAAAAATTTTATTTATAATTTATTTATAAAAAAATTAAAGAGATCAAAAATTTAATATCCATGCCTTCTTTGGCAATGGCGTCAAAAACTTGATAGGAACGCGATATTATCGTTAAGACACCATGTTTATCAATTTAATCTGACTTCTTAAAATAATTAAAAATACATTGATAACAGTGAGTTAGGTCGAATTCACAGAGAATGTAGTATTTTTAGATTTAAAATCTTTGACTTTTGAAAAGAAAAAAAAAAAGAAAAGAGTTTTAAAATCAAAAGTGAAGTCAAAAAATAAAAAGCAAAAATTAAAAGATGCAGAAATTTAAACTTGATACTAAGATCCACTAGTTAGATCTTAACATCTATTTACAATAAAATAAAAAGTAATAATTAAAGTATAGAAATTAAATTACAATAAAAATAAAGAGCTAAAATTAAAATGTAAAAAATAAAATTTTTATTAATTAAAATTTTAAAATTTAAATATATATAATTTTAAAAAAATAAAATAAAATAAAATAGCCTGATCTTTGATCTTGGATCGACATTGACAGAAAGATGGTGTAGAAGCCCAGCACTTCTTCTCGGCATCTGTTGCTTTGAAGCAGTCTTTAATTTAAAGCCTGACTTCATCCTGTACTAAAGCTTTTTTCTCATAAGATCTGTTGATTTCTAAAGGCCTGAGGTCCTTTTTATAGAGCTAGGAGGGCTGGAGAGTTTTCTTCTAGGCAATGTGGGACTAAGGAGCTCTTTTGACGCCTGCTAATTTATAGCTATGGCAAGTGCACCAGTCGATCAAGTAATAAAGTGAATGAGTAGAGTATCGTCCCTAGAGGATTGGAAAATAAGTACTGAAAAGCTCTTTCCTATGCTTTATTTAGAATATTGATTTATGAGAATAAGAAATTAAAAAAAAATAAAAAAAAATAATTAAAAGTTTTTAATTAAATAGAGAGAGTGTAAATTATTAGGATTTTAAATTCAAGAGCAATGGATTACAAAGTCAATCGGTTCACCAACTCAGTCAATACAATATTCAGATTTTTAGATTAATTTTATTTCATGTGACGGTAGAGTCTCCTAATTTATTCACTACCCTTTGGTCCAGGCATAGCAAATCTATTAATATTTATTAATTATCCTTTGGTCCAAGTATAATTTAAATAAATATTAATGTATTAGGTTTTGTGAAACCCTCTAATTAAAATACGCTGCGTCCAAAGCGCACTAAAATTCCTGCATGCATATGAATTCTAATTTGATTCATAATACAAGGTATATAATCAAAAAGCATTAACATAGATATACTTGGTCCGTAATATCTATGTTCATCAGATCAATTAGAAGATTGCCAGTAATCTAAAAGCATTAAGATCAGATTTATATACTCCACATGAATAAAATTTAAAAATAAGTCATACTGAATATTGTATCAAAAGAGTGGCTACACCTTAGCCTTAGTAAAAGAAAATTTAGTTCATAATAACAAGTTCAAAAATAGTAAATAAAATAAAAAGCATAAAGAAATTAGACTGTTTGATTGTTGAAATTGATTGTCTGCTGCTCTTGATGTGGAGAACTTGGCGAAGAAGAAGAGGCTCCTTGATCGATGTCTTGATCGTCGAAAAAAAATCAAAAACCCTTTTTGATTTTCTCACAAATTACTCTTCTCTTTCTACCTCTCTCCTCTCTCTTTCTCTTTCTCTCTTTCTCCCTCTCTCTCTATTTCTCTCTCTCTATTTCTCTCTTTTATTTCTTCCTTTTTTTTACGACAACACTGGTTTTTTTATAGAATAAGAGTTTGATTTCTCCTAAAATCCATCAAAAATTAGGTTTTAGACTCCCAAAATAACTCAAATTAGGATCTGGGTAATTCTGGCCGTCAGATGTTGATCAAACGGTCCAAAAATCACTCAAAAACCCCTTTTAATAACTCAAATCAAGTCAGATTTAATGCCAGCCGTTGGATCGACCGTTGGATCGAATCTGGGCCGTCCGATCACGTAGAAATAAGCCTTCAGATCTTTAGTTTTATGTTGGGATGAATCTCAATCGTTGGATCTCGATCGAGAGTTGCGGATGCCATCCATCAGCGCCTTCGTTTCGGCCGTCCGATCAAGCTTCAGTGAAAACTGTCCGTTGGATCAGCCAGAATTCCCAAATTGTCCTCTGTGGATCGTGCGCGAGCCCAGTGTTGCATGGACCGCCGCATTCTTCAGCCAATCAAAGCGTGCCTCTTACTGTGAAATTTCTGAAATACCCTTCGGTTGGTCCACCGTGCACCGCGAAAAATGCTGACGTCAGCATTGCGTCGCTGGTTTTTTTTTTTTTTTGAAATTCAATTCTAGGCTCGTCTGAAGTCCGTTTTGCCTGAAATTTTTTTCATCAGAATTAGAAAAATAAGATTTTCACATTGGTGGCCTTCTTTTCTACATAAGATTAATAAATATATCAATTTCTAGCAAAATAGATTAATTTATTTTATAATTTAATACTTTTATTAGTATATTTTTACCACTTATCACACCCTCCAACTTAGTCATTGCTAGTCCCTTAGCAATATTTTATTTAATATTATATTTCAATAAGATTATCCATCACAAAGATAAAATCTAGGATTAAAGGTCAAAAAGTTTAGAAAATACTGCTAACTAAGCATTGAGCTTCAGAAGCAAATTTTTCAGTCAATACAATTAAAAACTTTCTTAGAGTACATCAAAAATTTATAGCACTTGTGTTCGTGATGACTAACTTTAGCATTTCGGTATTAAATTAAAAGAATAAAAGTATCCTCTCTTATCATCTATTTTGGTCAATTTTCTATACATTCTCAATTTTATACTCATGAATTAAGGTAGCTTTCACACTATCTTTTTTTTTCTTTTTTACTGTGCTGAGCATCCTGGCCTTCCCTTCACCATTTTACATGAATTTCTACACTTGACCTAGGTGTAGAGATCCAGTTACTAGGCTTTGGGCAATCCACATATACTCTATCTTTTGCACTTTATTTATAGGCAGGTAGCTCTTTTCTTAAATTTAAATTTCTTTTATTAGAATGTATATTAATTACCAATTTTCAGTGATAATTGAATCCTCAGTTGGCCTTATAATCAATACCTACTTTGCCTTGTTAGTGTGCATGTGTAATAAAAAGTGCTAATAATCTTTTAATGACCTAAGTAGGCTGCTAAAAGTTGACCAACTAATCTACTTCTTTAACTCATTACATTCATTAGCAAATAATTCTATCTTTTATCACTTATCCAGTTTATCTTGCTCAAGATTTTCTTCTTGACACATGATTTTTTTTTTTTTTTTTTTTAAATTATTCTACATTGTCTTAAAGGAGAAAGAAAAATAAAGGATGCAATAAAGGATAGGAAGGAATACACCTGATTTGGTTCAGTCTGGTTCTTTGGAGCTTTGAAATTTTGCTTGAGTTCTCATTGATTTTTCTGCAAAATTGAAAATACACACCAGAGCAGTAAAAGAGCAACAACAAATTACTAAAAAATAAAAGAAAAGAAAAATGATCAAAACTAAAAAGAAAAGAAACAACCTATCTAGTAGTTCTGATTTATAGTCTTCAGCTTGACTTTCTTTGAGTTCTAAAGTGGATCAATCTGGTGCCACTTCAATTGGAATACTTTCATGTTTGATCGAGTCCTCTTTCAATTTGACATTGCTCGCTTTTATAGTCTCAAACCTATTTTCTACAGAATTCTCATATAATGGATTGTCAATAATATCAATTAGAAAATAAGTTTGATTATCATCAATTTGTTTAGTATCTTTGAAAACATTAAAAGTAACTTGTTCGTCTTGGACTCTAAGAATTAATTTTTCTTGTTGAACATCTATTAAAGCTCCTCCAGTAGCTAAAAAGGGTCTCCCTAAAATAAGGGGTACATCATAATCTTCTTTCCATATCAAGAACAATAAAATCAACAGGAAAAATAAACTTGTTTACCTTTACCAAGACATCCTCCACTATACCTCTTGGATATTTAATGGATCTATCGGCTAATTGAAGAGTAATAGTGGTAGGCTTTGGTTCTCCTAGACCCAGCTTCCTGAAAATAGAAAAAGGCATGAGATTAATGCTTGCTCCTAAATCACATAAAACTTTATCAAAACTACAATCACCAATAATGCAGGGGATAGTAAAACTCCCTGGATCTTTTAGCTTCTGTGGTAATTTATTTTGAAGTATTGCTGAGCATTCTTCATTCAAATTTATTCTCTCATGCTCCTTCAGCTTTTTCTTATTTGTTAAGATTTCTTTGAGAAACTTGGCATACCTGGGCATTTGAGTAATAGCATCTACAAAAGGAATATTAATATGTAAATTCTTTAAAATTTTGAAAAAGTTAGAAAATTTCTTATCTGGATGCTGTATTTGTCTCTCTGGGAATGGTAGTGGCGGCACGTAGGGCTTCACATTTGGATCAGCAAATCGTATACCTGGAGACCATCCATCTGCTGGTTGTTTTGGTGACTGACGAATTTTAGTTGATGGTTCCTTATTTGTAGTTGGCTCTTCAGTCTCATTTCTTCTGATGTGGCTCCTCCAGCTTTGTACCACTTCTTAGGGTGATAGCATTGACTTGCTCCCTTGGATTTGTCTCCGTATTGCTTGGCAAGGATCCTTGAGGTCTCTCGGAGATTATCTTAGCCATTTGACCTATTTGCATCTCCAAGTTTCGAATTGCTGCTGTTTGGTCCTGCCTAAGTTTGGCTTCCAAATTTTTTATAGTTGCTTCTTGGTTTTGCATAAATTTGACCATCAGCTCTTCCATGTTGGACTTCTTTTCAGGTACTTGGAATCCCGGGGGTGGCTGTTGTGCTGCATTTTGATTGCTCCATGAGAAATTTGGGTGCTGCCTCCACCCTTGATTGTATGTGTTGGAGTAGGGATTGTTTTGTTGCGGCCTGAAAAAAATTACCAATATAATTAGCTGTATCAGTTGTTTTAGCAAAAGGATTACCTGTCTGGCAATTGCTCGTATCGTGTCCTCCTCCACACAGGTCACAAGTAATGCTCTGAACATGCATAGCTGTTCCCTTTAAGTTGTTGACTTCGGCTCTAAGGGCTGCAATTTCAGCTAGTAAAGGTTGGCACGCAATCTACTCCCTGCACAGCTGCTAGTCTTTTTGGCATCATGCGCTCTGTCTGCCATTGATAGCTATTTGATGCCATCTCATCGATCAGATCGAAGGCTTCTTCCTCCATTTTTCGATTAATGGTTCCTCCTGCTGCTGCATCAATCATAGATCGATTAGTAGGAGATAAACCATTATAGAAAGTTTGTACCTGAAGCCATACGGGTAGTTGATGATGTGGACATCTCCTCAGCAGTTCCTTGAAATGCTCCCAAGCCTCATATAGTGTCTCCATGTCCATCTGCATAAAAGAAGTGATATCGTTGCGCATCTTAGCAGTTTTGGAAGGTGGAAAGTACTTGGCTAAGAATTTTTGGGCTAGGACATCCCAAGTTGTGATAGAACCTGCAGGAAGAGAATGAAGCCAATTTTTAGCTTTATCCCATAAAGAGAAAGGAAATAACCTTAATCTAATAGCATCATCCGACACCCCATTAATTTTAAAAGTATCACAAAGTTCAAGAAAATTAGAAATATGGGCATTCGGATCATCATGCATGTGTCCACTGAATTGGACAGTTGATTGAATCATCTGGATCATCATCGGCTTTATTTCGAAGTTGTTTGCTCGTACAGGCGGTCTCCTGATGCTCGAAGCTGCATCGGCTACAGATGGTGTGATGTAATCATTTAATGGATGATGTACTGGTCGAATAGCTTCATGCTGTCCTTCAGTCGCCATATCCAATCCTAGATTGATGTCGTTAGGATCTTCAGCTGCCATGTTTCTCTCTTGTTGTAGTCTTCTAATGGTTCTTTCAATTTCTGGATCTAAAGGTAGTAAGTTACTATGTCCAGTACGTGTCATGCACTAAAATTTTTTTTTTTTAATAATAAAAATTAAAAATAAATTTCTAAAGTAAAGCTAGGATCAAAATTTTAATATTATTTTAGACACAATCCCCGACAACGGTGCCAAAAACTTGATGCGTGCTAATTTATAGCTATGGCAAGTGCACCAGTCGATCAAGTAATAAAGTGAATGAGTAGAGTATCATCCCTAGAGGATTGGAAAAATAAGTACTGAAAAGCTCTTTCCTATGCTTTATTTAGAAGATCGATTTATGAGAATAAGAAATTAAAGAAAAAAAAAATAAAAAAATAATTAAAAGTTTTTAATTAAATAGAGAGAGTGTAAATTATTAGGGTTTTAAATTCAAGAGCAATGGATTACTAAGGCAATCGGTTCACCAACTCAGTCAATACAATATTCAGATTTTTAGATTAATTTTATTTCATGTGACGGTGGAGTCTCCTAATTTATTCACTACCCTTTGGTCCAGGCATAGCAAAACTATTAATATTTATTAATTATCCTTTGGTCCAGGTGTAATTTAAATAAATATTAATGCATTAGGTTTTGTGAAACCCTCTAATTAAAATACGCTGCGTCCAAAGCGCACTAAAATTCCCGCATGCATATGAATTCTAATTTGATTCATAATACAAGGTATATAATCAAGAAGCATTAACATAGATGTACTTGGTCCGTAACATCTATGTTCATCAGATCAATTAGAAGATGGCCAGTAATCTAAAAGCATTAAGATCAGATTTATATACTCCTCATGAATAAAATTTAAAAATAAATCATACTGAATATTGCATCAAAAGAGTGGCTACACCTTAGCCTTAGTAAAAGAAAATTTAGTTCATGATAACAAGTTCAAAAATAGCAAATAAAATAAAAAGCATAGAGAAATTAGACTGTTTGATTGCTGAAATTGATTGTCTGCTGCTCTTGATGTGGAGAACTTGGCGAAGAAGAAGAGGCTCCTTGATCGATGTCTTGATCGTCGAAGAAAAATCAAAAACCCTTTTTGATTTTCTCACAAATCACTTCTTCTCTTTCTACCTCTCTCCTCTCTCTTTCTCTTTCTCTCTTTCTCCCTCTCTCTCTCTATTTCTCTCTTTTCTCTCTCTTCCTTTTTTTCACGACAACACTAGGTTTTTTTATAGATAAGAGTTTGATTTCCCCCAAAATCCATCAAAAATTAGGTTTAAGACTCCCAAAATAACTCAAATTAAGATCTGGATAATTCTGGCCATGTTAGATGTTGATCAAACGGTCCAAAAATCCACTCAAAAATCCCTTAAAATAACCCAGATCAAGTCGGATTTAATGCCAGCCGTTGGATCAATCCATTGGATCGAATCTGGGCCGTCCGATCGCATTGAAAGAAGCCTTCAGATCTTTAGTTTTAACGTCGGAATGAATCTCAGCCGTTGGATCTCGATCGGGAGCTGCGGATGCCATCCATCAGCGCCTTCTTTCGACCGTCCGATCAAGCTTCAGTGAAAACCGCCCGTTGGATCAGCCAGAATTCCCAAATTGCCCTCCATGGACCGTGCACGAGCCCGATGTTGCGTGGACTGTCGCATTCTTCAGCCAATCAGAGTGCGCCTCTTGCTATGAAATTCCTGAAATACCCTTCGGTTGGTCCACCGTGCGCCGCGAAAAATGCTGACGTCAGCGTTGCATCGGTGGTTTTTTTTTTTTGAAATTCAATTCTGGGCTCGTCTGAAGTCCATTTTGCTTGAAATTTTTTTTATCAGAATTAGAAAAATAAGATCTTCACATTGGTGGCCTTCTTTCCTATATAAAATTAATAAAAGTATCAATTTCTAGCAAAATAAATTAATTTATTTTATAATTTAATACTTTTATTAGTATATTTTTACCACTTATCATCTTTGATCATCAAAATATAGAGAAATTTGAGTGAAAATTGAATTAAAAGGAGTCCTGATTGAATTCTGCTGCTTTGGATGAAATTTGGTCATTCAATAGGAATCCAATGAACCAAAAATCATCAAAATCGGATGCATATCGGTCCAAATCAGGTCGGATTAAATTTTTTCCATTGATCACACGTTGATGGAGGAAATCTGGCCGCTGATCGCATGTTGGGAGTCCTGATCACCATCGGGAGCTTTCTCCACCGTTGGATCTTCATCGACTGATTTTTTGGTCATCGAATCGTGCTAGATCGCTGAGCACTGTTCAAATCAAAAAAGGATTTATCGTAGGCCGTCGGATCTCTACTGGATCAAACGCAGGTCGTTGGATCGTGCAATTACTGTAGCTATGGACCGTGCGAACCGGGCACACCAAACGCCCCATCCAATCATCGCACGTTGCTTTGATGCAAAATTACCTCTTTACCCTATAAACCATGATGGATTTTCTATGAACCCCTTAAGGGTCTGGGTCCACCACGTGTCGCTCCATGATTCGTCGGTTTCTGCTGAGCTGGCGGTCCATACCTGGATTATGGATCGACTGACGGCTTTTGCAGCTGAGTCAACTAGCATTGCTGGCCTGGCGCGCTAGCTTTGTCAGCTTGGCTCGGTGTGTTTGAATGCGCCAATTGATATGGCGCGACGGCTTGAGCCGGCTGAGCCATTTTTCTTTTTTTCATTTAATTTTTATTTATTTTATTTCTTTAGAAATTCATATCTTCTCTATTTTAGCTCTATTTTGCTTGAAACTTATTTTATTATGATCAAAATAATGAGCTCTTTCCACTAATTATAAAATTTTATTTTTAAATTTTTATTATTTTTTAATTAATTTTTTAATTAATAAAAATATTAATTTTTTAAAAATTATATATAAATTGATCATTAATTTTTAATAATTAATATAATTTAATTAATAAATTAATATTTTTATTGATAAATTTGTGGTACTTATCATCCAATCATTAACATGACCATACTTAGCCCATTAAACCAATAAATGATTAGGTCCAACTTTGATTGGCTAACCTAACCATCATTTAGAAAGATGCAGCTAAAAAATCATATAATGAATGATAATTTCATTAGTCGATAAACATCAGGCCTTTGAGCCTCCAATGATTATCCAACTAATTGACCCATTATCACCTACTTAATGAGAGACTATGATCTAGTTATCACAATAACTATTTTATTTTAGGGATCTAATAATTTTAGAGAATTTAATTTGAAGATGAGGAAAGATCAGATGAACCAGCTTATCATGATCCTCCTCTGGGCTTCATCAAATTAGCTTAAGAAAGATCATTAACAGGTTGGTCTAAGAGCACCTAAATTAGTCACACTGATTTACCTAGCTAACATGGGTCAGCTCGAATAGTCAAGTGATCCGATCAAAATATAATTTCACCAACAGATCAGGTAAGTTCGATCAATGAAAGGGTTTGTCAAAACTTGCCTTAGATACTATCAGAAATGATCAGATAAGTGGGCTGCCAATTAAAGACCCCGATCTAATTTACCTCAGACACCAATTGGTTTAATTAGTCTTGATTAGATCAACCTAACAATTTATGCTAGACCATATAGCCAAGAATCAAGTCCATCTTGGGTCTCGTTAAAGACATGAACTTGACCAACTATAACTATTATAATTGATCTAAAGAATTTTTGAACTAATCTAAGACAATAATTGATTAGATTTAGTCAATTCTCTAATTAAGTCCATTCTTTAATGTAACCCTAGATCTAACCTAATTAATAGACCTAATCTCTACTAACCTATTTAACCCAATATGTTATGATTTGTATCTTAGGATCTTCAATTCACAATCCTAGATCCTAATCAAATAACTTCTCAATTTTTAATTAAGTTTTGGGCTGAGAATTAGGGTTCGGCTTTTTCAAAATAATTTTCATATTTGTAAAATATTTTTACAACATGGTTCTATCAACTAAGTTGCATGTTTGATTCATAATCAATAAGATAAGCATGAAACTACTTTAGATCTAATCTAAATAGGTTCTTGTAATTGAAATAGTTTCAACTATAATCAATCATAAATTATCTTAGATCAAATCTAACATATTTATGATGATTATAATTAGATTAAAATATTTTTAATCAGATCATAAAATCTCTTAGATCTAATCTAAAATTTTATGATCAATATTTCATATCAGCACATACTAGAATAACCTCTTCACTGTAAGGGATAAACCTTACAGTAGGACAATCTTATAGCAGTCCATACAATCTAAAATTTTTATTTTTAAATTTAAAACTATTTTAAATCTAATAAATTATAAATAAAATTAGATCATATCTAATAAATTTATGATAAGAAGTAGATCAATATGAACTAGGATAACCTCTCCACTGTAAGGGGTAAACCTTATAGTAGGACAATCTTATAGCAATTTGTGTGATCAAAATTTTTAATTTTAGATTTAATAATAAGATTATAAATTAGATCTAATCTAAGAAATAATTTAAACATGCTCACATAATCATGTAATAATCAACCTAGGCTTGATACTAATTGAAGAAACCAGATCTAGGATTTCAAAGCTAGATCTTGAAACTTTTTCAAAATCAAGCAGCAAAAAATTTAAATTAATCAAAATTAATTTTAATACTAGAGAATATCTTAGATCTAATATCCTATTACATGATTATGGCATGACATTAAATTAGAAATTAAACATAAGGAAGAAACTAAAACATGTTGATCACATCAACATGCATATACACTACATCTAATACAGATATAAAGAAAATAGATCAGATCTATTACCTATGCAAGTTAGACATTTTAACTTGCTGATCCAGACATGAGGATGATGTTACAAGCTACACACACATCCGATCTCTAGGAGTCATCCACACGAGCCCATGAATCATGATCAGAAGTCCTAATACAGGAAATCAGCATAGTATGCTAGTACTGTGCTAATCCTTCTTTGACAATCGATCTGGTGCTTTCTTCTTTTGAAATTGAATTTTTCTAAAGATGAGAGGAAGAAGGAGAGATTATAGATTAGAGATACTCTCAAATAATCTCAAAAAGGAAGAGGAAGAGTGATGAACAAGATAGCCCTAAAAGAAGATCCTCTTCTTCTTCTCTATTCTCTCACCTAGACACCTAGTTTGTATCAATCAAATCCTCATGCACCAACATTATTTCTTTCTAATTTTAACATGCCTCAAAGATCTCTCAATGGTCTAGAACATGTCCAAAAATTAACTTAAAATTCACTCTATATAGAGAGATATAGAAGAGTTCTTGTTGGGTCAAACTCTTAGATTAGGAAAGACCAAAATAAGCGACTAGTTAGGGCGCCCAACACTTGGGCACCCCCTCCTATGTTTTTAGCATGGACCACAATCCAATGTTGCACAAAATCCTCCTCTTTCCCACAAAAAAAAATAGAAAAAATAAGGATGGTTGGCGGCATGCATGGGAGGAGTTTTAGTTTCCTAAAACTCTTTCAAAGAAAAATTCAAATCATATTCAAATTTCCTCCTTTGACCTAGTCCACAATAAATTGCCATAAGAGAAGGAGAGGGAGAGAAGGGACGTGTGTGAGATACCTAGGAGAGGGGGTTTTTGTCGCACAAAATAGAGGGAATAGGCATGGGGGCGTTGGGACTAAGGTGGCGCAAGGAGGGAAGTTTCTAGTTTCACTAGGATTCTTATTTTGACTTGGTCAAACATGGTTTATCAAACCAAGTAAAACCAAAATTAATTCAATCCAATTTAATTGGATTCTAAACTAATTAAAAACTTAATTAAATTAGATTAAATTAAATTTAATTCTAATTTAATTTTTTAATCAAATTAGAAATTTGGGTTGATCTAAGTCCTAGTTGAACTAGGACTAGTTCTTCCTTGCACTTGGCTTATCCAATAAACCAATTGGACTTGATCTAATCAAGTTCAAATTAAATCTAATTAAATTATATTTAATTAAACTTAATCTCAATCTTTTGATTTAATTAAATTAAATAAATTAGTAATTAAATTACTAATCAATCCTCCTGTAATACTTGCATTAGTTTAAACATCAATCGTATTGATCGTTTAACCTTAGAACGATTCTTAATCATTGATCAACCATCCGATTGGATCGTGAACTCTAATGTGTATGACCTCATAGATCTGAACCTAAGTTGATAGTATAAAAATAAATTTTTGTACCAATCGAAGTAACCATCTAGCAATAATACTCGACGTCCGGATAGGTCGAATGTGTAGAACAATATCCTTAGATTCTAAGTAGATATAGTTTTCATATAATTCATCTTTTTGACCAAAATGCTAGTAAGACATCTCAAAGTTCAACTATCAACTCTGATCAGGCTATTCATATTGTATTTTAAAATACCAAATCAATCTCATGGATTATCCTGGGCAAGGTTTTGCTATACTGAAATATAGTGATACATTCTTCTCCAACTCTTGGAATGGTCAATTATATCTTGATCATACACTGACTTTACAAGTACTTGACTATACCTAGAAGCCTTTCATTACTGAATTAGAAATTTAGTTAGTTCGATACCAAAGCATAGTGAGTTGCTTGCAAGTCATTGAGAAGATCTTAGGTCTAAGGGACACTTATACCTATATCCCATCAGAGACATTCTCAATAGTAGAATGCTCTAGAGTTGGTCACATTCAATGATGACGTATCCTTACATCTCATCTATATGCCATACCAATATCTTCATATTTTTTGGTTAAAAAAATAACCAACCTATATGGCATACAGCAACCTATGCTTGATAGATACTATCATCCTTATTAACAGTCTATTATTTAGTCGTGAATAGTTTTAAAGACTAATCAATAAATTCTCTCTTTATTGAATCTAAATAGTTCTAAGAACTTCATTATAATAATGAAGTTTGTTAGAAGATGAAAACTTATGATGAAAATACTAAAAAAATATTTTATTAATTAATAAATTAATTATAATTATAATATTGCTCAACCGTCAACAAGCTGACGATTGGCTTTGGAACATATTTTTCAACACTACAACCCCATGGGCACCTTCAAAACCACCAAGGATCTTCACCTCCTCTGAACCTGTTGTGACACTCTATGGATCAGGCATCTCTATCACCCCTAAGGCTTCGTAAATCCATGCTCTAGTCGAACCACTGAATGCATCCTTGATTACTTCCCCATCTTCTTGCAACTGAAGGATGTATAGTCACTTCTTCAGCCTTTCTTCGATCATTATCTCTTATGAAACCTCTCTTCAATCATTAAATAGCCCCATGCTACCCATCTTCCTAGAGAACCTTGTCATCCATCATACACCTTAGCCTTTTCAAGCAAGATCGATCAAAAAATCATGCATCCAAACCTTCCACCTTGGAAAAAACTCTTGTCGTTAGTCCTCTCAACCTCCACCTTCAACCTGCTGCTTTTGGTTAGCTAAACCATAGTAATAACAAAGATAGATCTAAAACATATCGTGAAATAGGTGTGTAGATTTTTTATTTTTTCTGTATGACTTTTTCTTCGCTTCCATACACCATCACGCTCTCACACATAACCTGGCTCTGATACCAATTGTTGAAACCTAATATCGCTCCGATACTATATTGCAGAAATCCAGAATCTTTAGCATCGACCTGATGAGATCTTTGACATTCTCTAAGAATAATGAACCACCGATCTACCATCTAGATCTGTGATGGGGCGCCTTCCTCCTAGGGCTTGAGGGACGTGCCTCTCCTCTCTAGGTCTTCTTCAAGAACCTTGGGACGATAATATTAGAGAGAAGAGAGATTGAGGGAGAAAAGATCTATATTCCAATCCACATTATGAAATTCTAATACAATATATGTATTTATACATAGCTATTAGGCCCGATCAAAAACTCTCCTGGCTAACCCAATATATGAACGCACTCACCAAGCCCTTGTACACCTATGTCTCCCATGCTCTCATCTCCTGGATCTAAATCTGATCCATATATGAGTTAGCCACCTTAAGACCTTATAAACCAGACCTTAAGATCTCTTGGATTAAACCTAATCCAAGATCAAATAAAAAAATTATGTCTAGTTCTGTTTGCCACCATCGAGCCAGCTCCTTCAAAAGTCGAGCTGGCTAAACTACATCTCGTCTGAGCCCTATCATCTATCTACCTGAGAGAACTAGCTTGAATCCATCCCGAGCTGGCTCAATCTCAGCCTGAGCTAGCTCGACTGCGTATCCGAGCCAGTCCACCTATGTGTCAGTCTTTTTTCTTGGCTGATTCTTCTCCTGGCTCTGGTCCTTTGCTCCATCTTGTGTCCTAAATCTTCAGAGTATCTACCAAGCCCCTCAAGATCCTCACACCTGAACCTTAAATCCGTGTAGGGCTACATGCTACTTTCATCCTAGGACAACTTCTATCCTAGCTTTGAGACTCATACCCATCCTATTATCCTAGAGCCAATATCTTGACTCCTCCCATGGCCTCTTAAGGCTTGGGAGCACCATAAATCCTAATAGGTTTGGCCTTAACTGCACAAAAAAGAACCAAAAATTTAATTAGTAAATGATTTATTAAATCTTAAGATTTGAACTTTAATCAAAAGGTTCTCTCATTATTTTATACAAATTGGTAGCCTCTATCTCCAATTCAAGAAATTACTCTAATTTTTGAATGGGTACTAAAATCCACATAGATTGCATATGGATCCGAGGAAAGCTCTGGCTAATTCATGTGCATCTATAGGTGGGTTCTTAATCAATTATTTTTTTAAATAATTTTTAATATTAAATTTTACCTCAGGTATCTTTTCAGTAGGCCAGGGCCTCCACTGAAAGTCTCGATTAGGTCCAACCATTAACATGATTGAGTTCAGTGCATCAAATGAATGATGACCAGGCCTAAAAAAACCTCTAGCTAACATAATTACCATTCAGAGAGTGCAATCTAATCATTATATGATGAATGATAATTCTCATATCTCGATGAACACCAAGTATAAGGCATCTCTAATGTCCACCTAGACTATTGGACTCATTACCATTCACCTTAATGGGAGGCTATGATCTAGTTATTATCATAACTATTTTATTTTTAAGGATCTAATAATTTTAGAAGATTTGGTTAATTTAATTTAAGAAAATAGAGTCAGATGAACTAGCTAATCATGATCCTCCCACTGACTTCATCAAGTTAGATTAAGAAATACCATAGATAGGCTAGTCTAGGAGCATCTAAATCAGTCACACTGATTTACTTAGCTGACATAAGTCAGCTCAAATTATCAAGTGATCTGATCAAAACATAACTTCACCAAGAAGGTCAAGCAAATAAGATCGGTGGGAGGGATATGCCATTAACTTATCAAAGACCAAATCAGTGCGAGTAGCTTCCAATTAACGACCACCAGTCATAGCTACCAGACTTATCTTAGACATCAATTATTTAATTAGTTTTGATTAGATTAACCTAATAGTTTGGGCTAGACCGCTTAACCAAGAATCAAGTCCATTTGGTTCTCATTAAAGATATGAACTTATCCAACTACAACTATTGTAATTGATCTAAAGAATCCTTGACCTAATCTAAGATAAGATTTAATTAGATTTAGTCAATTTTTTAATTAAGTTTATTTTTTAATCTAACCTTAGCTCTAACCCAATTAATGGATCTAATTCATTCTAATCTATTAATCCAAGTTTTATGATTTATGTTTTAGGATCTTCAATTCTTAATTCTTAATTAAGTTTGGAGCTAAGGATTGAGGTTCGACATTTCAAAAATAATTTTTATATTTATAAAATATTTTTATAATATAATTCTACCAACCAGTTGCATGTTTGATTCATAATCAATATAGAAATAATATAAACATGAATATATTTTAGATCTAATTTAAATATATTTATGATCATGAACATCAAATTAAAATTATTTCAATTTTAAACAATCATAAATTATCTTAGATCGGAACTAACATATTTATGATCATAAAAATTAGATTAAAATATTTTAAATTAAATTATAAAATTTGTTAGGTCAAATCTAAAATTTTATAATTAGAATTTTAGATCAGTACGTACTAGGACAATCTCTACACTATAAAAGATAAACCTTATAGTAGGATAATCTTATAAGATCGATCTATACGATCAAAAATTTTTATTTTTAGATTTAAATATTAGATTATAATTTAGATCAAATCTAAAAAATAGATCTAAAATATGCAAATAAATCATATCAAAAAGATCTAAGCTCTGATACCAATTGTAAGAAAAAGTCTAGGATTTCTAGCATGTATTTTAAAACTTTTTTAAAAATTTATAATAGCAGAAGCTATAGATTAATCTAATTAATTTATAAAATATGCTAACAAATCCTAGATCTAGAATCTAATGATATAATTTATGCATGCATATAAATATAAAAAATAAATAAAGAATAAAAGCGATGATGTTGATCATATCAACATCAAATAGGAAAAACTAGATCTGATTTAGTCTATAATTGAGATCGAATCTCAATATATTTTCCATGGATTTGGATCTCCACTTTTTGATTTGAGGGTGAGGATGTCACTTTGAGCTATACATGCATTCGATCTCTATGAGAAGTCCATAGGAAGTCCCGATCATGATCCAAAGTCTAGCATTTTGGAAATCAGTACAGTATGCTAGCACTATGCTGATCCTTTGTTAATGGATGATGCCGAATCTTCTTCTTTGAATGACTTGAACTCTTCAAGGACTAAAGGAGGAGAAAAGAGGACCTAGAAAAAGCCTTCTTTCCATGTTTTTCTCTCAAAAATTGGTGGAAGAAAAATCTAAAACACAAATCCTAGAGAAGACCCTTCTTCTTTAGGCCTTTCCTCTCACCTGGCATAATAGTTTGTGCCTTTACAAAACCTTATGCCCAAAGCCCTGATATGCCCAAGTCTCCCATGCCCAAGCTCTCTCTCTCTCTTAGCTATTAAAATATCTGAAAAAATCATGGCTAAACTTCCTTTATATAGAGAGTTAGAAAAGAGTCCCCATCTAGGTCAAACACCTAGATAGAGAGTCCAAAAGAGACTAGGATTGGGGCGCCCAACTCTTGGGCACCCCCCTCTTTATTTTATGGCATGGAAATCAAGATATGGCACACGAATAAATTCTCTTTCTTTCATAAAAATATCAAAAATAAATCAGATTAATTGGCACTATAATTGGATAAGAGTTTTGGTTTATCCAAACTCTATCAAATAGGGTCTAAATCATCACTACTTCTTGGTTTTGATCAAATCCAAAACCACAAACCATCCAAGAGGGATATGGGGGCAAGGATTAGCATTAACCCTCTCTAGAAATCAGATTTTACATGGAAAAATCCATGGGAAGGGCATAGAGAAAGGGAAGGTTGTGCAAGGGAGGAGTCCTAGTCTAACTAGGACTTCATACTTTAACTAGTCAAACTAAATCTTTAGCCTAAGTAAAATAAATCTTGATACAACTAATTAATGATGTTTCTAATCTAATTAGAAATCTAATTATATCAAATTAAATCTAATTTAATTTTAATTTAATTTTTTAATCAAATTAGAAATTAAATGCACTCAAATCCTAGTTCAACTGAAAATTATTTTCTCTTACAGTTGGCTTATCTAATAAACCAATTAGACTTGATTCAATCAAGTTCAAATTAAAATTAATTAAATTATATTTAATTAGACTTGATCTTAGTCCTTTAGCTTAATTAGATAGAGCCAATTAGCAATCCAATTGCTAATCAATCTTCCTACAACACTTGCACTAGGTTAAACATCAATCATATTAAATGTTTAACCCTAAAATGATTCTCAATCATTGATCAACTATCTAATCAGTTCAAGACCTCTAATGTGTGTGATCCCATAGGTTCGAACCTAAGCCAATAGCACAGAAATAAATTCTTGTACCAATCAAAATAATCAACTAGCAATGATACCTGATGGCCGAATAGGTCAAATGTATAATGCAACACTCTTAGAACCCATGTGGATATAATTTCATATAATTTATTTTCTTGATCATAAATGCTTATAGAATGACTCAGAGTTTAACTATCAACCCTGAATAAGTCATCCATATTGTATTTCAAAATACCAAATCTATTGCATGGATTATCCTGACCAAGGTTTTGCTAAATTGAAATATAGTGATATATTATCTCCAAACTCTTAAAATGGTCAATCCCATCTTGATCATTCACCGACTTCATAAGTACTTAACTATGCTCAGAAATTTTCCATCACTGAATTAAAAATTTAGATAATCTGGCACCAAAGTATAGTAAGTTGCTTGCAAATCACCATGGTAATCTCAGATCCAGGGGATACTTATACCCATATTCCATCAGAGCAATTATCGATAGTCAAATACTCCAGAGTTGGTCATGTTCCGTGATGATGTATCCATTTATCTCACTTGTATGCCATATCAGTGTCTCTACACTTCTTGGTTAAGAGGACAACCAACCTATATAGCACACAACGATCTATACTCGATAAATGTTATCATATTGATTAACAATGTATTATTTGCTCGTGAATATTTTTAAGGACTAATCGATAAATTTTTTCTTTATCAAATCTAAATAATTCTAAGGACTTCATCATAATATAAGAGTTTATTAGAAGATATAGGTTTATGATGAAAAATATCAGAATAAATATTTTATTCATTAATATATTATTTATATTTATACAATAACACAACCATGTGGACAATTGGCTTTGGGATATATTTTCTACCACAAGATCACCGAGTATCTCAACTGGATCGACTACTCTCACCCTGACTCCTCCCTTTGGAAGACATCATAGTAACGCTATGTGAAACCAAAAAAGAAAGAAGCAAACGAAAGGACCAACTGAGAGTAAGCTCGAAGAACAAGACTCTGAAAAAGTGACACCTCCTTAAGAAGTGTGACACCTACTAGAAGGGGAGTTGAAAGCGATCGTCGGGCCTCCCGAAAGTCAAACAAGCAAACATAGAAGGGCAAGGTGGAATGGGAAGACGATCATGGTGGAAGAAGGCCCCTCTTATACTCCATGCTCGCAATCCGAATGGCCCTCACGGCGATCAAACCCTGACCATGTGGCAGGGATCATGGCGAATGAGGCCCGCTACTCCCTAATGCACTGCTGCTTAGATTTGGCCATATGGAATGATCAGCATGAGGCCCCTTGAGTCTAATCTTCTCCTGATAGATGGCGTCATGCAATTGAAGGGACACAACCGCCAAGCGATACCTTTCAGGATGGAATGATGATCTGTCTCGAGCCGTCTGTCCCTCATTAATACCTTGAGAATCCATGATCTATGGAATCCTTCATAATGATCGGGATACAATCAGTGAGGCGGCACATTTTGTCAAAGCCAGGGACGATGTGGCAACGCACTCGAGAGCCAATGGGCTCATAGTCACCTGGTCAGTCAGGGCCCGAGGATCCTCCAGGAAAGGCACTGCTTCCTCCGCCTAAGCTTGGTGACTTGGACTTGGAAGTGGAGGGGCATCTATTGTGGTGGTGACTCACTTGGACTGTAATCCCCAGGGCCTGCACTCCAAGATGCGTCCGGTGGCAATAGCAATGGTGTCAGATGGATGACCACTTCACAATCAAAGTTTGCCCACGAATCCACACCGATCCTATGATCGAGCGCCCACCAATCCAGTGCACGGTAATTCATCGACCCTATTGATGGTACTCTACTGATGACACAAGCAAATCCCCATAATGGGATTCAAGACCAATGCAATAAGGCAACCCCTTTGACCTTTGGGACAAAGTCGGCCCGACCTTCAGGTCAGAAGTATACCAACGACATCAGAAAATCCCATAGTGGGATCCAAAATAGATATGTTATGATGATTCCTCGGCTGAACCCCGATCTCAAACGTATCCTTCCAACCACGTGGGTCTTCACCAAATCTTCTGACATTTCTTAGAGGATGGGCTGGCAAACACCCACAACTAACAAACCAAGTAGACGCCCGTTTGGCAGATGCCCACGACCAACAAATTTGGTAGGAGCCTATCTAGCAGATGCCCACGACCAAGAAATTGTACTACCTATACTGACAGTCTATGGGCTAAGGACATGAGAAACTCCGACAATCTCTTTTATAAAGAGATAAACAAAAGGACCCCTGAAGGTAACGAACGAAAAAAATGCAATTTCATGCTACATAGCTCATTTTTTCCTCTTTCCTCTACTATGCTCAAAGTTTTGGCTAACTTAAGCATTGAAGGGTCTTCCATCAGAAAACCTCCAATGCGTGGATTTTTTTTTTATAGGTCCCCAACATCACAGCCATCATCCTCTTCCAGCATCCGTTCAATAGCCACGTCAGCCCATGGAGCCTTAATGCAACAATAGTGTATGAAAATATATGGTTCCATATAAAATTAAATGGAAGTTGTTGATGCAAATTTAACTTATAAATATTTATCATTTAAATAAAACTTTAATCTTTACTAACCAAACTTCATCCTGTGTGTTTTTTTTAAAAAAAGCTAGTCTAAGATGGCATATTTATGATTGTTGAATGATGCCGCAAAATGTCACCAAGAATATAAATTTGAATTTTACTATTGAAAGTCATGCATAACTCCCAATGTTGCATAGTCTTTCGACCTTTCCTGTTGTGGCAACGTTGCCGACATCAATAAGAGCAAAAAAAGAATTATATAAACATATCAATAGGATCAAATTATTATAATTATTTCTCTTACTATAAAGATCTATTTGAATATTCGGCTGAAAATTTTATTGAATTTTTGGATTGGGCCAGTATAATAGGAATATAGGCTGGACTAGACTTATATATATATATATATGTATCCAAATATGGTTTGAGAGTGGATCAACCGAAATTTCATAAGAAGAAGAAAAGCCTCAAGCTTGGATAGTTAGAAATTCTATATTAAGCAGTTGATTGTCTAAGTTTGTCTCTTTTCATTGTCGGTGTAAGAACGATTGAGGGTTGCGTTTTTTTCTTTTCCAACAACGTATAAACTCCTGATGTTTTAGATTCTAAGGAGCAAGCTGCTTATCTGGTTCAAGTAAAACTTTCATATCATGTGGTAGGCAAAATAAACAGATCTTTTTTGTTTTCCTATGCGATTCGAACCGGCTTCCTCCCAAATCACTTCTTGGGTATTTGTATATATTGATTTAACCCAGGCTGTATTCCTATTATTTAGCTGGTTATGCTAGTCTAATCCATAAATTTAATAGAATTTTTAATCCAATCACTTTGGATTGTCCATGATATTTTCCTTTTCCTCTCGGCGCAAATCTTTGACGGATACCTTTCTCCATCATACCCTATCTCACTTGTTGTGGTGGATGGTAATCAAGAAATGACATCAACTCTCCCTGGTCGGCTCGCTCCCTCTCCTGGTGAACCGCAGGTCTATACTGGAAGTGGCCCGATCCCAATTAAAATCACATGATCCCGTGTTTCACACCGGTGTGAAACTGCCATATAGGTGATGAACGGCTTTCGTCAAACTACAGTGTCGTTGCTAAAAATGCATCTAATTGAGATGATCACGTGAACAACTTTAAAAGTCCACGTCACCATGACCAATATAAAACTCTTGCAATCCCAGCCACATAGGTGCTGGTCTGGTTCTCCGCGGGACACCTTTACACGCCCACGAAATGATCAACCATGGCGACTTCCCAGATCACAAGTCCGCACCGTGGCTGCCGCGAATCCGCCACGCGCCCCCTTTTTCACGAGAAATTATTGCATGCGCCAGGTCCAAGTGAACCAGGTAAATCTCGGAGCATACGCACGGTGCATAGCGCGCAATCAGGAATTGATGAAATGCAAAGGGTAACGTGTGTTATCCACCGTGGGATTTGGCGGGGTCCAATTGGATCTGGTGCGGTAATACCTCGACCTTTTTCACGCCCATCTCAACCTCTGGGGTCGCAGCTCTTCAGTGGACTAACTAGAGTGGCGGCAGGGAAGAAGAGAGAGAGAGGCGATGGCGGAGACCGAAGAGGGGAGAAAGAGTACCAACGGCGTCCCGAGCGGCTATATCCCCCTCCCGATCGAGATCGACGGCTCCGGCGGTGGCAGCGGCGGTGGTGAGACGCTCTACGCTGTCCTCCGGGCATTCATCGCTGGCGTTGTCTCCCCGGACGCCACCGCGTCGTCGCCGCCGCTCCCGCTGATCCAGCGGCTCAAGGCCTCCTCCGCGAAGGCGGCGCCCCGTTTCCGGCAGGCGTTTCGGAACTCCGCTAACGATCTCCTCCTGTGGACCCGCCAGGGAAGCCCCTTCCGCGCCCTTCTCGTCATCTCGGTACATGCGTTTAAAATATAGACGGCTATTTGAATTCCTTAACTCCATGATGTAAGATAGGTTTCCTTTTTGTAAAGAAAAAGAAATCTTTCTTTGGTTTTTTTGGATTTTCATTATTTTTTTAAAAATTTTAGTTAGCTGAAAATCTTGTGAAAATACTAGCTATGCTACCGATTGTTGGCACAAAATCTTAATCGAATCGGAAAGGTTTGTAAAAATGCTTTAAAAAGAAGCATGTAGCCCGAAATTTTGATCTTGAAGAGATTATTTATATTTTTATAGATAAACGAGGGTGGGCTGCAGTCACCTTTCTTTTTTTGTTTTGCCTCTTTTTCTTTTTTTTTGTTTGAATTTGTGATGATTCTTTTTTGGTGAATTCGACTTTTGTGAGTATCGAGCACGGTATTGCCTCTTGTTGATAGACGTTCTTGATTGAACTGGAAAAAGTTTGTGAAGTTGTTCGCAGAGGACATTTATGGTAGATGATCTTGATTAGAAATGAATACTATATATTTACTATTGAATGTGGAAGAATAAAATTCTTAGACTTTGGAAACAAACTTGGGAAATATAGATTCCATGAAGTCGTACATTTCCATGTTTGAGTGGAAGAAAGTTGTTTTATCTAAAGTACTGTTTTAATTATTGTGGTTGAGGATGGTATCTTTCCGAATGGGATTAGAAAATAGGTTCCATAATGTTTGACAGCAAGCAGTGTTTGGAGCTAGTTTAGGAGTTAGTTCTAGGTCTCGTTTGGTTCACGAGAACCAGGAAGTTTCTTCATGAGAAGTCACTTCCTGAGAAATTGTTTTCTGGGAATAGAATTGTGATATGTTTGGTTGACGATGAGGCAACTGAGTGAAGAGCGGCTTATATTTGGCTGAGCATCTATTTTGGAAAACTATATAAAATATCTATTATATTCTTTATAGATAAAAGATCATACATTTTGCTCTTAAATTTTATATACATAATACTATTATATTTATATTAATATAAAAATAATATTGATATATTATAATATAATATTAAATTATAATAATTTATTAGATTAATATAATACTTATATATATTATATTATGTTAATATAATATTAATATTTTAATATAATAAATATATTAATATCTTAATAAATTTAATATTATATTAATATAAACATTAATATATTCATATAAATATTATATTAATATAAATAAAAATAATATATTATTATAAATATTAAAATATAATAAATATATAATATTAATATTAATATTTTATTTATATAAATATTAGGATAATATTAACGTAATATTATATTATCACTATTTAGTATTTCATTCTAACCATCTATTGGTACGAAATCTAGTCGCCGTCGGATCGAGCTGGAGTTGAGAAAGAAGATATCGCCGCCGATGACCTGCAAAATAAAGTTCCGTCCGGAGTTGGTGGTGGTGGCTCTGGCAGGATCCTCCGACGATCAAGTCAGCTCTTCTGGCCAACAGGAATGGAATGTTCAAGAAAGAATTCAGCAAAGTTTTAGGGAGGAGAAGAGAGCTTAGAGAAAACGTATCTGGAGGATCCTTTTTATAAATGGAGCTCGGAGCAGACTGATGGTGATAGTCGTAGCCGTCCGATAGCTGGCCGCTCGGGATCGTGTGGGATTTGTTATGGAGAGGGGCGCCGTCTGTAACAGACCGATAGTGACAGTCGTAGTCATCCGATAGCGGGCTGCTTGGGGCTACGTGGGATTTATTACGGAGAGGGGTGTCGCCTGTAGCAGACTGATAATGACAGCCGTAGCCATTCGGTACTGAGCCACTCGGAGCCACGTAGAGTTTGTTACGAAGAAAGGTGTCCATTGTCGTGATGTGTCCGTTCGTCGAGATTTAATAGTCGAAGTTCAGAGGAAGCAGGCGTTAGTCATTGAAGAGCTTTGACGTATGTCAATTTCAGAGGAGTTCGGACTCCTAAAGGGAATATAGCTAGAGGGGATCATCCGAGAGGAATACTACTTGAAATCTGAAAATAATCCGTTAGAGGAATTCGGATGGAGTTCGACTGATGGAGAAGTCTAGGAGTCTGACTGGTGGAGAAGCTCGGCTGAAGAAGTTCGGAAGGAGTTCGGCCCTTGGAGGAATCTGATTGAAGGAAAAGTTCAGAAGGAGTTTGGCTCCTGAAGGAATGTGACTGAAGAAAAAGTCAGAAGGAGTTCGGCTCCTGAGGAAATCCAACCAAAGGAGAAGTCCGGTAGGAGTTCGGCTCTTGGAGAAATTCGATCGAATGAGAGGAGAAATCCGAAAGGAGTTCGGCTCCTGCAGAAATCCGACTGAAGAAAAAGTCCGAAAGGAGTTCGGCTCCTACAGGAATCCGACTGAAGGAAAAGTCCAATAGAAGTTTGGCTCCTGGAGGAATCCGATTGAAGAGAAAGTCCGGAAGGAGTTCAGCTCTTGGAGGAATCCGACTGAAGGAGAAGTTCGGTAGGAGTTCGGCTCCTTAAGGAATCCGATCGAAGGAGAAGTTCGGTAGGAGTTCGGCTGTTGGAGGAATCCGACCGAAGGTGTTTGGCTGCTGGAGGAATCCAATCGAAAGAGAAGTCCAGAAGGAGCTCGGCTGCTGGAAAATTTCTGATCGAAGCTCTTTTATGATTACTAGTTACATTAGGTTAAGCATCAGACTGGACTTCAGCGGGAGCAGGATTTATCTCCAATAATAGTCCCCCCACTCCTGAGTTCGAAATTCAAAGGAAGAAAGTACAAAAATGATGACTGTCGAAGTTTTTTTCTGGGCTCTGCACCCATTGAGGTTAAAGCGCCGGCGCTGGAGCAGGAATGGATGGGTCTGGCTCAAATCTAGCGGCAGAAGCGGTAGATCTCCGGATAGTCGTCTTCTTTAGAGGCATTTCTTGGGATTCAGGGAGAGGATGGAGATGAACCTTGAAAAAGAAGATCCACATGGTCGACTAAGCACTTCTTTAAGAACAGAGGGTCCTTTCTCTAGCGCCAATCCTATTGGTGCGAAATCTGGTCGACGCCGGATCGAGCTGGAGTTGAGGAAGAAGAGATCGCCGCCGGTGACCTGCAAAACAAAGTTTCGTTCGGAGTCGGTGGTAGTGGCTCCAGCAGGATCCTCCGACGATCAAGTCAGCTCTTTTGGTCAACAGAATAGTGCTCAGGAAAGAATTCAGCAGAATTTTGGGAAGGAGAAGAGAGCTTAAAGAAAATGTATCTGGAGGGTCCCTTTTATAGATGGAGCCCGGAGCAGACTGATAGTGACAGTCGTAGCCATCCGGTAGCTGGCCGCTCGGGGCTGCGTGGGGTTTGTTATGGAGAGGGGCGCCGCTTGTAGCAGACCGATAGTGACAGTCATAGCCGTTCGATAGCGGTTCGCTTGGGGCTGTGTGGGGTTTGTTATGGAGAGGAGCACCGTCTATAGCAGACTGATAGTGACAGCCATAGTCGTTCGGTAGCGGTCTGCTCGGAGCCGCGTGGAGTTTGTTACGGAGAGGGGCGCCGCCTATAGCAGACTGATAGTGATAGCTGTAGCCCGGTACTAAGCCGTTCGAGACTCCGTGGAGTTTGTTATGGAGAGATGTGTCCGTTGTCGTGATGTATCCGTTCGTCGAGATTTAATAGTCGAAGTTCGGAGGAAGCAAGCGTTGGTTGGTGAAGAGCTTTGACGTATGTCAATTTCAGAAGAGTTCGGACTCCTAAAGGGAATACGGCTAAAGGGGATCATCCGAGAGGAATATTACTTGAAATCTGAAAGTAATCCGTTGGAGGAATTCGGATGGAGTTCGACTGATGGAGAAGTTCAGAAGGAGTCCGACTGGTGGAGAAGCTTGGCTGAAGGAGAAGTTTGGAAGGAGTTTGGCCTCTAGAGGAATCCGACTGAAGGAGAAGTTCGAAAAAAGTTCAGCTTCTGGAGGAATCTGATAGAAGGAGAAGTCCGGAAGGAGTTTGGCTCCTGTAGAAATCCGACCGAAGGGAAAGTCCGGAAGGAGTTCGGCTCCTATAGGAATCCGACTGAAGGAGAAGTCTGAAAAAAGTTCAGCTGCTGGAGGAATTTGACGGAAGGAGAAGTTCGGCTCCTAGAGGAATCTGACCGAAGGAAAAGTCCGATAGGAGTTCGGCTCCTGGAGGATACCGGATTTCGGCTCCTGGAGGAATCCGACTGAAGGAGAAGTTTGAAAGGATCCAAAAAGAGTTCGGCTCCTGGAGGAATCCGACTGAAGGGGGAGTTCGGAAGGAGTTCGGCTCCTGGAGGAATCCGATTGAAGGAGAAGTTCGGAAGGAGTTCGGCTAGAAGAATCTGACTGAAGGGGAAGTCCGGTAGAAGTTCGGCTTCTGGAGGAATCCGACCGAAGAAGTCCGGAAGGAGCTCGGCTGCTGGAGAATTTTCGATCGAAGCTCTTCTATGATTATCAGTTACATTAGGCTAAGCATCAGATTGGACTTCGGCGGGAGCGAGGTTTATCCCCAACACCATCCATGATATTTTATAAAATTTTAGCCATAGATCTTAAAAGGATATTTTGAGAAAGAAAAAATACCATCACTTTTCATCTCATGGAAAGTGCCAAAACCCACCTCTTTCATGGATTTTCACTTCCTATGAAACGTAGGAAGTGTCTTTTCATGGAAAGAGTTTTTTCATTCTCTCTCCTCTTAAAATTTCAACCAAATAAGAGGCTTCATCTCAACTTTCTAGGAACTACCTTTTCTCCCCTCCACATCTCGTGAACCAAACGAGTCCCTAGTGTCAGTATGGATGGCTTCAAAACAGATATTGATTATTTGCTTTGAAATTGTTGTAGTTCTGTCATTTTGTTTACTCAAGACAGAGAAGCCCATAGGTTACTGCAATTGATACTTGAGCCACATAATTTTGAGGATGTTGACATGCACCCCTTCATTTGTGTAAAACATTAATCAGTTATTTGTGGGAATAATTCAATCGCATCTATGTGATAGTGTCCTTTTGGGTCTGGGGTACTACTGGATTTGGTGAATGGTGGCATATGGAACCATAGATAACCAACCGATGGGACTAAAATGCTTCATGGGAAATTGAGGAAAGGACAAGAAAGCTTCATCATAGACAATTGCACAATTGGACTTCATGGGAGAGGGTAAAAGCAGAAAAGAAGGAATAGGATCCAGTTGAGAGCTAGAAAGGAGCAAAGAACATGCACCTTGAAATCCTCTGAGAAAATTTGAAGCTTTGAGAATAGAGCATTCATAGCGAACATATGGACTAACTTGCAGACTAATTGCCATATCTGTGATCAAGTCTGTGTAACGGGTGGAGAAATTGATGATATAAAAGTCATACAGATATTGGAGGCTCCTATTGGGAGATTGAATTGTGTCCTTTCTGATACCGATTAGCCTATGGTCATATAGATTAAATGATCAGGGAAGAGATCATGGGTTCACAGAAGTCAACAAACATCTACTAGATCATAAGTTGTCATCATTGTTGATTATCAAGCCAAAGAGGCTTGGGTTTGGGACTGACGAGATAGATGGAGGTCAAAAAGGAAGTAGATAAGATTGTAAATTTGGCAGTGGCCATAATTGTTGTGATCATGATTTTGGAATACCTATTATGATGAAGATGAAGTATAAACACATATGGCAAGTCTCAAAGGTATGAGAAATCTCACGTTCAGAACTGTTACATTAATCAATTGCTCACTATTAGTATGTGTACAAGGTAGCCAGTGAATAGATCTTACGTTAAGTGGGACATAAAGATAAACAGCAATAATGATAAGGAACCATTGGGTGCAAAATTTGTGGATAAGATTGACGAGTGTATTGATGATAAGGATGTGTAGTTGCTTTTGTGATTAGCCTTTTTGTTCTAGCGGCTTATATTTTTGTTGTTCCAGTAGTGGAAGAAACAAGTCACATAGACAATGACGATTATGATATTATTATTGGTGACATTGGGTTTATTGCTAAGAATGCCAGCTGCTGCTTGATAGAAGAGATTCCTCCATGGATTGGTAGAAAGGTTGGTGGTTCCAGTATCTCTTCATAGTTCTTCAGAAATGAAGTCATGTTGTTTCACCAACCAGCGCCCCGCCCTCTCCACCCGCAAAAAGAAAAGAGGAGGTTAAGGAGGCATGAAATTCGAAAATTTGTTGTCGTTGGAGAATGAATCACAGGTTGGTTATTCAAGGATGCATGAGTTTCAAAAGGACAAACTTGGTGAAGATATGGATAATAGCTGACTAGCTTGGTTGAGATGGTTAATGTGGTGCACATAATCGTAATCAATTTGTAGTTGTAAAGATCTAGTTGTTAATTTCACATGAGCTGATTCCTTAGACATATTAAAGAATGTTGTACCATGACTTGCCTAGCTGCAGATTGATGAAATTATGTTCAGACAAGAAAAAACATGACAGAAAGAACCAAAGGAATGAATAGCTATGATAATTAACCATCACATGCTGTTGATGCTGAAACAGAGATGTTGATTGTTTAGGTACTTGAAGAACGGGGAAGTCTTGTCACTGGACGATGTTTGTAAACCGAACATAGGATACTTGGGATTGAGTCTAATAATACATTACAGTCAATACAAAACCTTTTCGAGGCATTTCAGTTATGGGGTATTAGGCACTAAATATATCACCCATATGGATCTGTCCTATCTTGATTAAAATGTTCTTGTCTTCGCCTTCACACTTGAGAAATCAGATGATGTGTAGCTTTATGGTTTCTCTTTTTGTATTTTTCTGGACAAATATGCAATATATATGGTTTCTCTTTTTGTATTTTTCTGGACAAATATGCAATATATGTTATCGATGCTACTTGATTTGCTTGCTACATTAGAAGAATCACTTGAACTAACAACTTCAAAGTTCACTTTGATGATTATTTTTCCTTAGTGATAAGGAGAAAAATTTGCATTTATCATCTCCATAAAAGGGCAATGATCTTTTTTTTTTTTTTTTTTTTAAATCCGAGTCATCTGTTGGGCTGCAGACACATATTTAACCAAAACAAATGTGAAGGCATGAATGATTTTAATGAAATTAAAGGTCTTTTATTTTTTTCTAAACATCCAAGAAAGTTGAATGCTGATCATGATGTATTACTGGTAGATGATGTCAAAGAGAATGAATATTTCTTTCCAAATGCTTTTAAGGAGGTTGATCCTCATACAAATATTTCGAAAATTAACACCAGAGCACTGTAGATACAACTACTTTGCTCTTGCTGATCAACTTTACGCATATGAAAGAATAGATAGGAAAAACAATTGTCTATCACTATTGGATTTAGGCATGCACAGATTTTGGACTTAAAAGAAGAAGAAAATGAAATTTGGAGGCACAAATTTAAATGAACTATGTAAACTAATGTTACTTATATCATACTTAAAGTATGGCATGATCTTGATTAGTTCCCGGTCTTTAACTTTTCTGGGATTGATGTCCTTGTTGGGACCTTTTGGCTAATTTAGTTTAGTATTATCAGCATGCTAATAATATAGGCACCTAGTTTTTTATTTTTGTTCTTTTAAAAAAAAAAAATCTTCCTCTTGTTTGTTTTATGTAAGAGAAGTCACTTTGGCACCTCTTTCATGAGAATCCCTTTATTTGCATACTAATGAGTTTATGGGACACATTTCTTGAGACACATATGTCAGAGGAACTTTGTGGAGCTTATATAAACAGTGCGGCTAATCAGTTAGATAATATCATAAAATACATTCAGGAATAAGCTTCTTCTGGTGCAGCATGAAATCATAAACTTGTCTTGCTCCTAGATACTTCCAGTACTTTGTAATTTCATGCAAATAACATTTGCTACCATTGGTTTATCTAAATCAATTTGAATGTAACTAGTGTTATACCCCCTCTTTAAACTTGTCAAGAAGGTTATGTTAAATCATCTTATGAATTTAATTTATCAATTATAGTAGTTTTAAATATGCCTCCATATTTCTTTCTTGCTATGGATCATTTCGAAGGAGTATTACTTCATCACATTCTTTTGCAGTTGCCACCTCATTCAATTGTTTGTAGTATTGAAATCCATCCTTTATGCCAAGGTTTTTAATCCTGTGAGACGGGGCTGTCCTAGTTTTCCAATGGAATGGATGTGCCGCCATCCCGTCCCGTCCCGACATTTGGGATGGAGGATATCCCAAGACGTCCCGATCGAGATGCTGGGATGCTAGCGGGATGGCCATGTCCCGACACATGGGATGACACCCTGTTTCGGTGTCCCGCTGGGACCTAAATCCTTTCTTTATGCTTGTGAAAAACATTGAGAATGCATATGAGATCCATTTTATTTACATACTGAAATTTAATAGTAATTGTTCTTGGTTTCTTGAAGTGGCGGATTAGGGAGCATGCTTTTTAATTCAATGGTCAATGGGTCATTAGTGGCTGGTTCAATAATTTTAAAGCACTAATCAAACTCTTGGAGGTACAAATAAGGGGAAAGCAACCACAAAGTGAGGGTGGATTGTTTACAAAGCAAGTTTCCTTTTGTGTTAGTTGAAGAATGATGAAGTATAAGGAATTGTGACAAGAGAAGTTACATAAAAATAGATTGGCTTATAAAGGGCTTCTGTTAGACATGCTTGCTCTCTCAAAATGCACTCTTACATGTCTCTTGCTTTCAAGTGATAACAACATTTTATCATTAATTTTTGTACACGATATTTTTTTTTTCCTTTTGGTATGGAAGAATAAATTTTGTTACATGGCCAAAATGCAATATTATGAAATTGATACATATGCACATTTGCATTTGCTTAAACTTCAACATTTCAAGTAGCCAAACCTAAATTTTTTACCTTGGTTTGTGCTTTGGTGAAGATGGCTAGAGCTAAAATTTTAAAATGTATGTATGTTCTTGGTCTGCACTTCAATTTCTTGGGAGGACAAAGTCTATAGGGGTGGATTATGCTAAATTTTGCACATGAATACCTTAGGTTGTGATGCACTAAGACATTTTTAATATTTTCAGATTTATTTTTGGGTGATTACTAGAAAGTCTTCAAGGTCTGAGGAGTTCTAGTTATATTTAGGAAGCTAAAGTGAGATATATTTTGTAAAGTGGGTTGTTTTAATTAAGTGAAATCTGTGATTAGGAGTTCATAATATTATACTAGTTAAGAGTTCTCATTTTTCATCATAACTAATTTCCAAGTCATAGAATGTGAAGATATTGTCTTAGACAAGGTTTCAAATGTTGTGGTATGTGGATGTCCCTGTGTAGGTCATATACGAGTCCAATGTGAGATAGGGTGCAGGATGTGATTCACCCAACTGGACAATGCTTTGTGTCAATGTGGGTTAATACAGTGCATGATATGGGGTTGTATGGTACAGTCAAAATTTGATTCCCCTTGCTCTTATAGTTAAGTGTCTATAAATATGGGTTTATGAAAAGCAATAAACTTTGTATGATCAACATTATTCATTCTACAGTGAGTATGAGTGGTAGTAACTGGTTCATTATGACGGGTTTTTAGAGAGTCAAAGAGTCTTGTTAGTATTTTTTTTCCTTACGTATTGGAACTGTGTATCCAAATGGGTTTGTATAGGTTGAATGAAACCTTCAGGGTTTTCTTTTAACCTATCGCGTGATGCCATGGAACAAGCATGAGACATGTGACCCTAGGTGTGATTTCTAGGTCCCAGAGTAGGTCCAGTTCTAATGTTTCTGCCCCTCGAGTCTTTCTTGTGGATTTTTGTGTTTTTTTTATTTCTCTTTATTTTTTACATCATTTTTTATTTTATTTTTTTAAAAGTCCATGTCATCTTTTATCTCTATTTATTCTTTTATGATAAGTTATGGTTTCTTTTACTTTATTTCTTTCACATCTAAATCTGTTTTTCCATATTTTCTTCAGAGTATTGATCCCAAATTACTTCTCTTGATATTTAAATAGCCCACCATGCAGTCATATATTTTACTGCATAGATAAGCTTTTGTTATTCAATAGCCATTTGAGTCTTTTCTTTCTTTTGTTTTAGATGTTACTCTGCCAGTCATGCTCTAATTTCATGGTCTTTAGAGTCACAACCCATTAATAATTTGGTGCTTTAATTTCAAAAATCGTAGTTCATTTTTAATCAAAATTCCGGTCTCCATTGAATTTTTCAACAACATATAGGTTGAGTCCTAAACCCTAATGATATACCATCCCTAGATTGTCCTATATCGATTTGGTATATTAGAGCTCTAATGTGCCAGCATGTTTGACCATACTGGCAATCTGAAGCATGGAGTATATCTGATTATCAACAATGCATGTATGAACATGTGTTTGTGAGGATTTCAAAGAACTTTAACCCCATGAGTTTTTAAATTGAATCACTGATGAAGAAGATTACTTCAACTGATGTATCATATGCTTGACCAGTGTGCATCTGCTTCACCAAGATGAAACTTAAAGTGGAGAAGCATAGACGATTAGATGAATTATCAAAGTTGACTTCTTATTGTCAATTGGGAAGATGGAGAAGTGGCTCAATGAAAGGCATTTTCTGCCCTATCTTTATCATTCAGCATAGCAACAAATATGTCTAATCTATTTCCGAGAAGATTCCAAAATAAGTATTTTTCACAAGAGCAAGAAGCTTCCAAAAGTTCACAGATTCAATTAGCAAATGGCCTTTCTTTTGCAATGGAAGGGCTATTGCAAAACAGGGTGCATGAAGAAGTTAGGCACCTAACATCTTTGGGTATTTTCATACATGGACAAAAGTACAACGATCAAGGCATTCTCATTTAAAAGCAGTATCAAAGTGTCCTTGCATAATATTTGGACCTGGTGTAGTAAAAAGAGTGTCAAGTCAAGTTGTGTGGTTATGGTATTGAAAGAAGAGGACAGGTCTGAACATGTGCAAGATTCTAAAAGCATTTTTGAAGAAAATGCAGTTGTTGGTAAGCTTCACATGATTCACATATGCTAGAGGGTGGTCAAGAAATAATTATGGACCTTTGAATGTTAGAGATTGTGCAACCATACTAGAAGAATATGAGGTGATACCTAGGGGATCTCTGGATGCTGATTTTCATACATAAGAACTTACAGAAGTTGGGAAAATTTCTTCCCAGGAGTTGGAAAAGTTTGAAGAACTTGTCACTTCAAATAAAATAAATAATAGCATTTATGCTGTTCAAAATAGTTTCACGATGGGCACAACTAACTTAAAAACTTTATGAAATTTGGCTTGATTTGAAGCAATTCAATATATGTTTTAATCTAGTACCTCTGTGTTTGATTGGATTGTGCATCAACTGGGTTCAAGTTCTGTTGGGAGGATAATGCAACATCCATTTTTAGATGTTCATCATCCAGATAACCAATCACCACACTTTTAACTTCAATAAACTTGAGGCAACTTGTTATGCAGCAGAAGTGAATGTGGAGACCAAGGTTGTGTCATGATGCATTAGAGGGTTGCCGGAGATGGGGACTTCACTTGAATTTAATGTATGTTGTCAATTTGACTGTTTATTCTTTTTGAGTCTTTTATTTCTACCTTCCTTTTGCTTTAGCAGGTTTTAACTAGTGTATGGATGAGATTAAGTGATCTCAAAAGCCATACTAAACAATTAGATGTGACAACAATGTGGCACAACTTGATAATAAAAGCCACATCTACTATTAATAAGTGGTGAAGGAAACAATAATGTAGTGCTTACTGCCTGTGGCACTGTTTATGCTACAGCAACTGTGATGGTACTAAACAGTGCATTTCAAGGGGTACTTTAGGAAGTCAAAAAGTCCTGTTAGGGTTTTTTTTCCTTAAATATGGAAACTGAATTTTGTAATCAGCTGGGGATGCAGAATATGAATGAAACTATGTGGTGATGCCCTAAAAAAGCCACGAGGCTTGTAACCCTAGCTGTGATACCTAGGCATTTGAAGTGAGTCTGGTTTCTCTGTGTGTTTTTCTTTAAAGTCTGATATCACCTTTTTATCTTTCTCTTTATTCTTTTCATGATAATTTATATTTGTTTTTCTTCTTTATTTTGTTCCTGTCTAATTCTGTTTTCTCTGCTGTATGCAGTGTGTTGATCCCAAATTACTTTTCTTGATATTAAAATAGTTCATCCAATCATAAATAATGCTACATGTATAAGTCATTCGATAGCCCTCTAAGTCTTCCTTTCTTTTATTTTAGATCTTACCGAACTAGTCTAGCCATAGTTTCATGTTATCTAGATTTACCACCAAATATGTTATCAATTTTGATGCTTTAATTCCAACATTTGTAGTTCAGTTTTAATCAAAAAATTCAGGTTTGAATTGGATTTTCTAGCAACATATTGATTAAGTCCTAAACTCTGATAGGTTCCCATCCACAGACTACCTTCCTTCATCCAAGCTCATTTTTCTATATGCCTTAGAAAGGGGTTCAAACATGAGTTCCGACCCTCATATGGGGTTGGTCCTGGAATAGGATGGCACCAGGATGTTATTGCCTCGGCTCTTGAGATTGTTTGGCACCCATATAGCAAATTGGAATGCTATTTTTTAAAATGTTAAACTTTCTTGTCATAGATGAAATGTTAATATGTTGATATAATGTCCTTAAACATCTTCCTCTTCTTCAACCCAAGGCACATCCATGAAAGAACCCAGGAGAAAAAAGGATGAGCCCCCACAGCTGTTCTCTCTCTTTTATTTCCCCCCAAAAAAAGTGAACCGGCCTAGTTGTGCTGGGTAACTATCAAACAAGCCTTGATAATGCCTGCCTTGACTGTGTTCAAGCAGGATGGGTGAGCAATCTGGTGCATGAAGAAACCAGTCTCCTACACACATCCTGTATATTGTTCTCTTTGTTGAATGGGATAGTACTGATAAGGTAGGTCAGCACCACTAGTACCTGTGTTCTTAAAGTGTAATAAAGCCTAAAAACTTAGGAAGCCCAAGAATTTTGGGCCAGCCTAACTAAATTTAAAATATGAATGGGGCTTCGATTAAGGGCCTGGCTTTGTCCAAATGTAATACCTTAATTTGTGTTTGACTTGTGCCCAGTCCCCGCCGGCTCTGTTTGGGAAATGCTGTGGTTGGATCTGCAGTCTCACCTTTGAGATGACATTGACTAGGCCTGACTCAGCTTGACTTATCCTATGGACACACCATTCATTATCCGTAATTGGACTTTTAAAAATCATTTTTAAGTAGCACATGATGCTGTATATGAGAAACAGTCCCCCGACCATCTGCATTCCCTTTATGTTGTACGGGCTAAATAGGTAACCAGCTTAGCAGTTGCAACCCGCTCCTATGTGGGCCCTTATAGAATGGCAGGGTTGGACATGGGTTTGCAATGGACCAAATTTGGCTATTGATACTAATGTTAATTTGTTAATAAAGTTATAATTATTGCTTTTTACTATTAAGTACTGTTTTTAGTTGTTATAATTAGTCTTGTTATTATCACCATGTCATCATCATCATGATTATCTCTATGTATTTTATTTGAATTTTTTATTAAAAACTATCAACAGTGTATGCATATGCATGGCACTTATGTCAGTTCTGTTATATATGGTTCCTTGACAATCTGCATATTGCAGCCACGTTTTGAATACCACTTTGTATTTTTGGAAAATCAGATGCATTTGTCAAATGGTCATCTAGCTGTCCTTATGTGAAGCTAAATACAAACAACAATTGCATTTTTCAAAGTTACAGAGGACACCAGTGGCACATATCTGCATGTCCAGACATATCTGGTTATGTGGGAGTAAGATGACCTGCTTTATGTTGTAGGATTCAGTCATTCAGCATTTCTGCTTTTACAGAATAATTCTTCTGAATTTGGGTCTCGAAAGCCCCTAGAAAACTAATACAGTTTCAGGACTGTTTATTTGAAACTGCAATCTTTGTGAATCAAAGAAAAAAAAAAGAATATTGATATTTGTCACTTCTCTCGTGATTTGAGTCATTGCTAGGTGCTTGCTTTGTTTTTGTACTGTTTGAGATACCAGAGCGTACAACTAATCATACTCAAAATATAATTGATCCTTGATAGGAAGATTTGAGTGTATTAATGCAAGTCCATGGAGAGTCAAGAAATATGTGTATCTTATCATTTCCATGATGAATGTACAATTCGCGTTTTTGATTTTCTTTCCTGTATGGCAGGTTGGAACAATCACGCTTCTGGCTTTGACAGGGTTGCTGGTTTTCATGCTTTTCTTTTTGGCAGCAACACTGAATGCTATCATCATCGCTTTTCTCATGTCTCTGGCTGCTGCTGGAGGATTTTTAGCACTTTTCTTTGCCTGCTTGACAGCAATTTATATTGGAGCATTATCTGTTGCAGTCTTCATAATCTCTACAACAACCATTTCAACAATCATCGCTGTCATGATTGCCACCGGTGAGTTACAATAGGTTCTCGGTTGCATCTCTTGTCAGATAGTGGAATTATGTGGGGCTGGACATGTAATGCTTCTCCTCACAACCTCTTTTTTGGTGCTGTGAGCAGAATATATGCCACATATTAGTCATTAGAGCATGCATTTATTCTGGCTATCTTTGAGCCATGCCATCTCCTGATTGCTAGTTTCCTGCCATGTTTCTCATTTCAGTTCAACAGGAACCTCTTCAGACATGACTACCGCACTGTTTCATTGTCATTATCCTTGGTGAAACGCTGTAACTAAATTGCTTGATTCCCTTTTTGTCCTTTTGTATATTCTGGATGGGACTGGGAAAAATTTTGGTAGTTCCTCAAAACCTCCACACACTTGCGTTGTCCTTGGTTTCCATCCAAACACCCAAGCGTGCATTGTCTGGGAGGCTGAGTTGTCCCTTGCTCTTCTTCATTCCTATACCTCCATGATAACTATTACCTTGAATAAATATTTCCCAATTACTGCAGTTTGTACTTTGGGGGAACAAAACGAGACAATTGCACCTCCCAAAATTGAGAATGCATCTACCCAATTAGCTGAATCAAAAAGCAATCAGATGGGAAAGTTGCAGCCATCTCTACTACCTCTCATATGCATAGCTTATATAGTTTGCTTTACCGCTAACATGTAATCTAGATATCCTGCTTATGGACAAGGGTTACCAATGATATTAAAATGGAATCAATTAACGGAACGTTAAAATAGTTCAGGATAAGGAATTACTGGGGGTGCTAAATGATTTTTATTACTGAATGTTAATTTCAGAATCTTAAAGATTACTTAACATTTTTCCCCGGAAAACAGATCTTTTTGTTTTTTCCCACTTCAGATTTCTTTACCATGCCAATATCTAAAGTTTGTCAAAACATCTGGTTGCAGGGTGGGTTGGATTTTTCTGTGTTGTCTGGCTTGCTGTCAAAAAAAGCATGAGCCTCACCAAGCAATCCTTGAGTATGACGAGTTCAGCAATTTCAGCATATTCTGCTGCTCGGCATGCACGGCATGACATGTCCCAAAAGTCTGCTGATTGAAGTCGATCAAAAAGCCAATCCCTTCTGCATATCCGCTGCATCTCATTCTAAACTGGAGCTTGTTTGTATGGACTGCTTATATCAGGTGTGGCAATATTGTTGGTCTTTTTGATCTAGAAGTCTGCTCCAAGTTTAGAGCTTGTTTGTATGGACTGCTTATATCAGGTGTGGTAATATTGTTGGTCTTTTTGATCTAGAAGTCTGCTCCATGTTCATATCTTCCATGGAACCATTTTCGAGTGTGTTCAAATATTTTCAGACTTAAGACTATTTTGTTTGTGCGGATAGATGTGTAAGATTGTGAAAAGTATCCATCTACAAATAAAATTTGTTGGTTCATCTCTAGCCTTTCCGGTTAAGAAAAGCTCCTCCGCAAACCATGAAGACGTGCCAATCACTATGTGATATTTGCTATTTTATGTTAATTTTGAGGGAATTACAGCAAGTATCTTCATACAAAAGTGTTGTCGCATGAAGAGAAATTGACGTGATTGCTTTGGAATTGCATCAGAAGCATGTGAAATGCAACTTCAGTGGCTTCTTTCAAAATCTTTCCAAATGTATTACTGCCATACTTGTCTTCCAATTCTTGTACAGACTCCGAAAATGATGTCCATGAGTTAGGGTCGGTGACAAATGGAATGTTTCCGCTTATAACAATTATTCTTCATATTTTCAGAAAATCAATCATTTTGCATATTATCGGCATTGCAGCTTTTTGTTTACCGCACCAACGTTCTTAGTTTGGGGCTTGTAAATCTTCTTGTTTCCTTCAGTTTTGGTAGCACGTGGTATGGCTTCAATCAGCTTCCAGCCCAACTTAATTGGTTTTCTAAAATTCTTAAGCCCTTCACTTTGATCATATCATGCTTTACGGCTGTTTTAGTAGCTGATATAATGGATTCTTTTCATGCACCATTTTGAAAGTTTTTTCCATTAAAAAAAGCTATTTTCCCCTACCTCATTTATCTTCTTTCTTCTCCTAGGGGCCTGTTTGGACGTGCAGACAACTAATTCCCAAATATAATTGAGAAATAACTTGAAATGAAAAGTTGAGGCATGCAGGATGACGGAATAAATCATCACAATTTTATGGGGATGATAGAGATCAATATAAACATGATCTTTCATATCCCTATAAAATCAGAGTGGAATCCTAGGCTCCTCCGATTGCTAAATTTTCTCAATTATCATATTTAACTTGTGATACCTAGCCCTAAATTATTCTCCACACGAATCTTAGGGTAAAAAAGAAAAAAAAAAAAAAAAGGAAGACTCCCGTTGATGAGTCTTCTTTCATGCGAATTCATCAAAGAGAAAGCTGATTTAGAGGAGGATTGGCCCGATTGCTAGATTTTCTCAATTATCATATTTAACTTGTATACCTAGCCCTAAATTATTCTCCACACGAATCTTAGGGTAAAAAAAAAAAAAAAGATGAAGACTCCTGTTGATGAGTCTTCTTTCATGCAAATTCATCAAAGAGAAATCCAATTTCGAGGAGGATTGGCCCTCCCTTCCCCTCCAAAGCAATCTACGATAAGCATAGGTCTTCCTCTTCTTTCTTCTTTGTTTCTTCCGTTGAACCTACGGATACCCTCACTATGTCCACCTAAAAATCTTGTTGCAGACCTTGGAGCTCGAGATAAACCTCGGCCTCTCTTTCTCTCCTCCATCTTCTCTTGGCCTTGGGTGCTGCCACCGACCATCGACTTGGTTGGAAATCATTCAAGTTCTATATCCCTTGTTTTTTTTATGATTGTTTCATGATTATCTTGGCTGGCCAGTCTTGCCACCGACAGTCCCTTACTTTGCCACCATCAGCCACCTACTACCATGGCCTATCTTCAGTCTTCGTCTTCTAGGCCCTAGCCACCATGGACCATCATCCCTTGTTCAGCTAAAGAAGGGAAGAAGAAAATCAAAGAAAGAGAAGAAGAAAAGAAAAAGAAAAAGAAAAAGAAAAAAGAGAGATAAGAATTCTCTCTCTTATATCTCTCTCCACTTCTATCTAGTGTTTCTCTCTTCTTCTACCTTCTCTTTCTAGATAATGATGGAATCCTGGATGCTATTTTTTCTCTACTTTCTCTCTCTTCATCCACTTTCTTTCTCTAAACAAATTATGGATCCTGTGTCGAGTTAGGCCTTCCTCTTCTAGGGACTCATGTTGATCCCGACAAGAAGATTCCAAACTACTTTGATGCCCTGATGGTCTATCGGACTGATCATCTGATTAACGACCCCCTTTTATCATTTAATTTTATTAAATTTATTAAAAAAATTGATTATAATTTAATATTTTAAATATGATTGTTTGATTCTTCTAAAGAAATCTAAAAATCTAGGACGAACAAGATAAGTAGATTTTATGTTTCTTATTTATTTTTAAATTATCATATTTTTCATGAAAATAAATTATTGTTGATGAAATCATGTTTTTCATAAAATAAGAATGAGATATAAAAAGCATATTTTCTTATGATCATTGATTTCATGAATATATTTTGTGAAAATTGTATATTTATGAAGCATAAGTTATATTATTTTTTTCATCTATATATGTATATTTTAAGAAAAAGATATAAAGATTTTAAAGTAGCTCTGAATGAATTCCTATGAAAAGGACAACATCTAAAGCTAACATTCATAAGAACACAAGCCCTACCAACGAGTATAAAATTGGCATACGAAACAAAAATTTTACCTAACATTATCACAGGTATAAAGTAACCATAGCATGCATATCTGTGGATAATATTTTAAAATATGACAAGAATATATTATAAAAATAATTTATGAATCATGTTTATGAAATATTCATGATTTATATATGCATGATTATTTTTATGATTTATTTTATTACATACTCTATGAAATACTTTATTTTATATTATCTATTATTTTTTAAATATTATATTATCATGAAAAAACTTATGCTTAATATAATAAAGAAACGTAAGTTTTACTTATTGAGTTAACGTAGCTCATACCTTTTTATTTTTATTTTTTTATAGAGAAATATGGTTAAAAATAATGGAGGATCCAGAGCAAGCCAGAAAATTTTGTAACTCAAACTTAATTTATTAGATAATTATAAACTTGTAGTAATTAATTATGAATTTTGAGATATAGGTTTGGTATTTGATTTTAGATTTAGATGCTCTGAACCAATCTTAGTTTAATTACTTAATGAATGATGAAATTAAATATTATATTATTTTTTTGTGATTGATTTTTTTTATTATGATTGATAAGCTTCATGTTATCATGGCTATATCCCTCGGTAGCATGGTCATGTTATGTACCGGGTTTGAGTCATGATATTTTATTATATCAGAGCAATAGGTTTAATTATGGGTAGAACTTAAGCTTTGAATTATAATTCATAGGATTAGACAGATGAAGACTATAGAAGAATTGATCTAATTAGAATTGTACAATAGAAATATAGTAGAGTATTAGATGAAGATTATGCAAACCTATTTATTTAAAAAATAAAAATATGTTAAGTCTCAAGGATGAATTTTTTTTTTTTTTAAGGGGGTAGAATGTAATACCCAATCCTAAATTTTTCTCTAATTTTAGGGCAAAAAAAATGATGAAGACTCCTGGGAGGGATTCGGCTCCCCTCCACTCTATAAGTTCTCCCCTCTCCCTCCAAAGGATTCCACAACAAGCACCGATCTTCCTCCCTCTTCTTTCTTCTTTGTTTCTCCCATTAAAGCTACAGATATCCTCATTGTGTCTTCCTAAAATCCTCGTCGGAGTTCTTATCGGAGCCTGAGGTAAGTCCTAGCCCCTCTTTCTCTCCTTCCCCATCTTCTCTTGGCCTTCGGTGCTGCAGCCGGCCACCAACTTGGTCGGGAACCATCCAAGTTCCATATCCCCTACTTTTTTATGATTTTTTCATGATTGTCTTGACCAATCAGGCCAGCTGTCGGCCATCCCTTGTTTCACCATCATCAGCCGCCTGTTGCTTTGGCCTGCCACCGATCTTCTAGCCCCTAGCCACCATGGAGCACCATCCCCTATTCAGCTAAGAAGGAAAGAAGAAAAGAAAAGAAAGAGAAGAAGAAGAGAAGAAAAGAAAATAACAAGAAAAAAGAGAGAAGAATTCTCTTCATTTCTCTCTGCTTCTATCTAATGTTTCTTTCTTCTTCTACTTTCTCTCTCTAAATGATATGAGACCCTAGATGCTATTTTCTCTCTCTACTTTTTCTATCTTTATGCATTTTTTCTCTCCAAGAAGACTTATGGATCCTATGTCTAGTTAAGCCTTTCTTTTCTATGGACTCGTGTTGATCCCAACAAAAAAATCCTGATCCATTTGGTGCCCTGATGGACTATTGGACCGATCACTAGATTAACGACCTTCTTTTATCATTTAATTTTATTAAATTTATTAAAAAAATTAATTATGATTTAATATTTTAAATAAAATTGCTTGATTCTTCAAATAAAGTCTAAAGATTTAGGGCAAATAAGGTGAGTGGATTTTATACTTCTTATTTATTTTTAAATTATCATATTTTTTATGTAAATAAATTATTATTAATGAAATCATATTTTTCATAAAATAAGAATCAGTATATGAGATATGAAAAGCATATTTTATTATGATTATTGATTTCATGAATATGTTTTATAAAAATAGCATGTTTATGAAGCATAAATTTTATTATTTTTCTATCTATATATATATAAGTTTAGAAAAAAACATAAAAATTTCAAGGACTCTTAAGTAGCTATAAACGAATCCCTATAAAAAGACCGACACCCAAAACTAGTATCCATAAGAACACAAATCCAGCTAGAAGGTATAAAGTTGACATACGAAATAAGAATTTTTGTCGAGCCCTATCATGGGTATAAAATAACCATGGTATGAATATTTATGAGCAATATTTTGAAACATGATAAGAAAGCATAACAAGAATGATTTATGAATCATATTTATGAAATATTCATGATTTATATATGCATAATTATTTTTATGACTTATTTTATTATATATTCGATGAAATATTTTATTTTATATTATCTGTTATTTTTTAAATATTATATTATCATGAAAAAACTTATACTTGATCTGATAAGAAAAATATAGGTTTTACTTACTGAGTTAATATAGCTCATGCCTCTTTATTTATTTTTTTTATAGAGAAATAAAGTTAGGAATGATGGAGGATCCAAGCTTGGGAGACTGTATAGCAAGCTTAAAAATTTTGTAGGTCAAACTTAGTTTATTAGATAATTATGGTCTTATCATATTTATTTATGAATTTTGAGATATGGGTTTGATATTTGATTTTAGATTTAGATGTTCTAAACCAATCTTGGTTTAATTACTTAATAAATGATATAATTAAATTTTTTATTATATTTTATGATTGATTTTAGCTAATTATGATTGATAAGCTTTGTATTATCATGGGTTGTACCCCTCGATAACATGGCTATGTTATATGCTAGATTTGAAGCGTGATATTTTATGGTATCTGAGCAATAGGTTTAATCATGGATAGAACTTAAGCTTTAGATTATGATTCATAAGATTAGGTAGATGAAGAGTATAGAAGAATTGATCTAAATTAGAATTGTATAATGAAAATATGGTAGAGTATTAGATGGAGTTTAAGCAATCCTATTTATTTAGAAAATAAAAATATGTTAAATTTCAACTATGAATTTTTTTTTAAGGATGGTAGAATGTGTGATACCTAGCTCTAAATTCTTTTATGTACATTCATCGGAGAGAAAGCCAATTTCGGAAAGGATTCAGCCTCTCCTCCACTCTATAAGTTCTCCCCTCCCCGTCCAAAGGATTCCACGATAAGCACCGGTCTGCCTCCCTATTCTATCTCATTTGTCTCTCTTGTTGAACCTATGAATACCCTCACCGTGTCTGCCTAAAATCCTCATCGAAGATCTTATTGGAGCCTGAGGTAAGCCATGGCCCCTCTTCCTCTCCTTTTTCCCCATCTTCTCTTGGCCTTGGGTATGTCGCCGACCAGCGACTTGGCTGGGAATCATTCAAGTTCCATATCCCCTAAATTTTTATGATTTTTTCAGGATTATCTTGACCAACTAGTCCTATCGCCGGCTGTCCCTTGCTTTGCCATCTCTACCGCCTACTATTATGGCCTACCATCGATCTTCTGGCCCCCAACCACCATGGACCACTTGAAGGAACCAGATCTAGGGTTTTACAAGTAGATCTTGAAAATTTTTTCAAGATCTTACAGCGAAAGATTTTAAAAAAATTAAATATTTATTTAAATAAATATATAAATACCTAGATCTCAAATCTATTACATGATCAAGATATAATATTAAATCAAAAATTAAAATCAAATAAGAAAAAAAAGATTGATCAAATCAACCTAGATCTACACTATATCAAATGTAGGTATGAAGTTTACAGATCATATCTATTATCTGAGCAAGTTAGATGTTATTACTTGCTGATCTGAGCTTGAGGATGATGTTACGAGCCGCACACATGTCTGGCCTCTAGGAGTCATCCACATGAGCCTACGATCTCTGATCTGAAGTTCGATGCAGGAAATCAGTACAGCATACTAGTACTGTACTGATCCTTCTTCGACGGTCGATCCCATGCTCCCTTCTTCAAAATTTGGACTCTCCAAAATATGAAAAGAAAGATGAGAGTTTATTGATCTGAGACTCTCTCAGAAAAACTCAAAAAAAAGGGAGGAAAGATTAAAAATAAAATAGTCCTAGAAGAAGACCCTCTTCTTTTTCTCTTTTTTCTCACCTAGACACCTAGTTTGGTGTCTATGGAATCCACATGCCCAAGGACCCTCTTTCTCTAATTTTTGCACACCCAAAACCTCTTCCAAAGCTCTATATTTCATAAAAATAATTAGAATAAAATTCATCCAATAAATAGAGAAAAAGAAGAGTCTAAGTTAGATCAAAATCCTAGACTAGGAATATCCAAATATAGAAAATTATTGGGGCACCCAACTCTTGGGTGCTTCCTCCATAATTATTGGCATGGATCAGCAAGGGAGGGCGCACAAAAAGAAGATTATTTTTATGGAATAAGAGAAGAATTAATTAAAAGAGGGAGCGGCACTCAAGGGAAGGTGTTTTGGTCAATAAGGATTCTATCTCATAAAATCCTAAGCAAAACTAACTCCTCTTTTGACTTAGTCTTCCAACAAATTGCCTTATGAGAAAGAAGGAGAGAAAGAGAGCTTGAGAAGCCATGGGAGTGGACAATTTTCATGTAAGAAATAAAATAAAAAGGGCATGGGGCATGAGGATTAAGTGGCATAAGTGATACGGAGTCCTAGTCACACTAGGACTCCTATTTTGACTTGGTCAAATAAGATCTTTTAACCAAATAAAATCAAGATTAAACCAACCTAATTAAGTAAGGCCCTAACCCATTTAAGAATTTAATTAAATTATATTAAATTAGATTTAATTCTAATTTATTTTTTAATTAAATTAGAAAATTAGGTTAATCAGAGTCCTAGTTACACTAGGACTAGTTTTTTCTTATACTTGGCTTAACTAATAAACTAATTGAACTTGATCCAATTAAGTCCAAACTAAATCTAATTAAATTATATTTAATTAGACTTAATCTCAGCCTATTGACTTAATTAAATTAAGTCAATTAGTAATTCAATTATTAATCGATCCTCCTGCAATACTTGCACTAGGTTAAATACCAATCGTATTGATTGATGAACCCTAGAATGATTCTTAATCGTTGATTAATCATTCGATCAGATCATAAGCTCTACTGTGTGTGATCTCATAGATTCGAATCTAAGCCAGTAGCATAAAAATAAATTTTTGTATCAATCGAAGTGACCATCTAGCAATGATACTCGACGGTCGGATAGGTCGAAGGTGTAGAACACCATCCTTAGAACCCATGCGGATAGATGCTGTTGTCTTATATGGCATATAGCGACCTATATGGCATTTAGTGACCATCTATATGGCATATAATGACCTATGCTCGATAGACACTATTGTCCTAATTAATCGTCTATCATTAGGTCGTGAATAAATTTAAGGACTAATCGATAAATCCTCTCTTTATCGAAACTAAACAGTCCTAAGGACTTCATCACAATAATGAAGTTCATTAGAAGATGTAAACTTATGATGAAAATGATGCCAAAATATTTTTATTAATTAATAAATTAATTATAATTATAAAATAGTTCAACCATCAATAGGCTAACGATTGACTTTAGAATATAATTTTCAATAACTTCCATTTGTCCTAAAGCCGTCCGGCATAGTATCTAATACCCATCTTCAACTTATGGTTGTCGAACTTCTTGATTGCCAGGGCTTTAGTGAAAGGGTCAGCTAGGTTCTTCTTTTTATCAATCTTTTAAAGATCGACGTCACCACGATCCATGATTTCATGGACTAAATAAAAGCGGCATAGAATGTGCTTTGTCTGCTAGTGTGCCTTTGGTTCCTTTGCTTGAGCTATGGTGCTAGTGCTGTCGCAGTAGAGCAGGACTGGACCATCAATGGAGGGTGCTACTCCGAGCTCGATGATGAACTTTCTCAGTCATACAACTTTCTTTGCTGTATCTAATGCTGCCATGTACTCTGCTTCACAAATAGAGTCAGCCATTGTATGCTACTTAAAACTTTTTTAGTAGATGGCTCTACCATTTAGAGTAAAGATATATTCCGACACACTTTTAATGTCATCATGGTTAGATTGAAAGCTAAAGTCTGTAAACTCCATAACCTTTAGATCTGACTCACCATAAACCAACCATTGATTCTTAGCATTTTTTAAATACTTAAGGATAGTTTTAACCACCTTTCAGTGATTTTCTCCAGGATCAGACTGGTATCTTCTCACCACTCCTAGTGAGTATGCCACGTCTGATTTCGTACATGTCATTGCATACATAATAGATCCCACTACCGAAGCATATGAGATTCTACTCATACGCACTCTTTCTTTAGGAGTTGTCGAACAATCTTTCTTAAAGAGAAAAATTTTTTGGCCTATCAGAAGATAGTCCTTTTTAGAATTCTCCATGCTGAACCTCTTCAACACAGATTCTATGTACGTGGACTGAGATATACCAAGCATTCTTTTATATCTATCCCTATAGATCTTCATCCCTGGGATGTAGGATGCTTCACCCAAGTCCTTCATGGAGAACTGTAATGACAATCAGACTTTTATTCCTTATAGTGTGGGGATATCATTTTCAATTAAGAAAATATCATCCATGTACAAAATAAGGAATACCACTGCTGGACTATTTGCCTATTTATAAATGCAGGATTCTTCTCCATTCTTAATAAAGCCATACATTTTGATCACTTTATCAAAACATATGTTCCAACTCCAAGATGCCTGCTTCAATCCATAAATGGATCTCTAAAGCTTGCACACCTTGAACTCATCTATGGATGTGAACCCTTCAGGTTGTATCATATACACCTCTTCGGTCAGCTCTCTATTTAGAAAAGCTATCTTCACATCCATTTGCTAGATCTCATAGTCTACATGGGCAGCAATGGCAAGCATGATCCAAATAGACTTGAGCATTGCCATAGAAGAGAATATCTCGTCATAGTCAATACCATAACGTTGACGATATCCCTTAGCAATCAAACGAACTTTATAGATCTCCACCTTTCTGTCTGCGCCCCTCTTCCTTTTGAAGACCCATTTACACCCAATAGATTTAACCCCTTCAGGTGGGTCAACTAATATCCATACATCATTGATTTTCATGAAATTTATTTTGGATCTCATGGCTTCTAGCCATTTCTCAGAGTCGGATCTCTGCATCGCATCCATATAAGTGATCAAATCCTCATCGTTCTCATCTAGTTTGATGGGATCACTATCCTGAACCAAGAATTCATAGTATCTGTCCAGATGGCATGGTGCTCTACCGGATCGTCTTAATGGTGTGGGTTCACTAGGCTTCGGATTTGATCTGATCAAATTGGACTTAGATTCAACATTCTGTGTCGGACTTTCTATCTATTGAACTTCATCAAGTTCAACCTTAAAGGCAACAGTTCCTTCACCAAGAAACTTCTTTTTCAAAAAGATTGTCCTAAGCCTGACAAATACCTTTTGTTCATCAGCATGATAGAAATAGTATCCTTTGGTCTCTTTTGGGTACCCTATGAATGTACACTTGTCAGACCTAGATTCAAGTTTGTCTGTAACTAATCGTTTGACATAAGCCGGGCACCCCCAAATCCTAAGGTGTGAATGTGCTAGTTTACACCCTATCCGTATCTCATATGGGGTTTTAACTACAGACTTACTCAAAATCCTATTTAATAGATAATAAGCCGATTTGAGTGTATATCCTCAGAAGGATATCGGTAAGCTGGCAAATTCCATCATGGATCGGAGCATGTCTAACAAAGTCCAATTTCTTCTTTCAGACACATCATTATGCTATGGTATTTCAGGAGGAGTCTATTGGAAGAGAATTTTATTCTCTCCTAGATATATAAGAAACTCACCAAAAAGATATTCTCCTTCTCGATCAGACCAAAAAATTTTAATACTCTTTCCAATTTATTTTTCTACTTTACTTCAAAATCATTTAAATATTTCAAAAGAATCCGACTTATGTTTTATCAGATAGACATATCCATATCTGCATAGATCATCTATGAAAGTGATGAAGTAGACATATCCACCTCTGGCACTTGTGCTCATTAGTCCATATACATTAGTATGTACTAGACCTAAGAGCTCATTGGCTCTCTCACCTTTTTCAGTAAAAGGTGACTTGATCATTTTACCAAGAAGACAGGCTCATAGGTTGGAAGTGATTCACAATAATTGACTTTGAGGATTCCCTCTTGAGTCAACCTATTTATCATGTTCTTGTTTATATGACCTAGCCTACAGTGCTATAAGTAGATATCTGATATACTATCTAATCTAAGGTGCTTGCCAGTAGAATAGACTATATTAACAGGTTGTGATAATATATATACATCATTATTCAATTATCCATAGAAAGCAGTAACATCATTCACAATGACATTACAAACTTATTTTTTTATTAAAATTTCATAATTATTCATGGCCAAAAGGCCTACAGAGATGATATTTAAAAAAAAACTAGGATAGAAATGATAATCACTAAGAACAACGGTATGAGATTCAAATACAAATTTCAAAATTTCTAAAGCTACAAATAGAACTGATCTTCCATCTCCAATGTTTAGGAATCTCTCGTCTTGCTTGAATCTTCTACTGATATACAGTCCCTTTAATAAATTGCAAATATGGTAAGGACTTTCGGTATCCAATACCCAGTCAATAATATCATAAATAGAGAAATTACAAGAAGTTATCATATAAATACCTTATCCAGCAATAGCTTGCTTCTTTCTCTGCCTGTTCGGATCCAGGGAGGCAATGTATTGAGGATAGTTTCTCTTCTAGTGCCTCCGCTTCTTACAAAAGAAACATTCAGCTTGACTCTTATTGGACTTGATCTTTCTGGTCTGGCCCTGCATTGATATCTTAGTCTGAACTTGCATCTTCTTTATTTTCTTCTTCTTGTTCTTCTTTCCTTTCCTAAAGGTCGAGAACTAAAAGATGAACCTTCCACTAAGTTCACTGATTTTTTATAGAGCCGGTGATCCTTCTCAAAGTTCTGAAGTAACCCCAGTAAGCCATGGTAGTTTACTTCAGATTTGTCATTCTGTAATGAGTAAGGAAAGAAAGATAGGACTTTGGCAGTGAGTTCAATATTGCATCCTTCCCAAGTTGTTCATGCAAGAGAAAGCCGAGTTTGCTCAAGCGCTCTATCAGCTTGATCATATACAGTATATGACCAGTGACAGAGGCTCCATCTTGTATTCTGGTGTTGAAGATGACGCAACTAGTCTTATGCCTCTCAATATCATCAGGTATGTTAAAAGAATTCTTCAACACTTGGAGCATTTCATTTGGCTGAGCTATCTCAAATCTACGACTGAACTCATCGCTCATCGCAGCTAGCATAATGCAGCACACCATGGTTCGATCACTGAGCCACTTCTGATAAGTGTCTCTGACTGTTCCACGTGCATTGATAGCTGGCTCCTCAGGTGCAGGATCCGTCAACACGTATAGGATCCATTCATGCTTCAGGACAATCTTCAACTTTCAGTACTAGCTACCGAAGTTGGATCCTACTAACTTATCATTATCCAACAATGATCAGAGTGATAGAAAAGTAGCCATGTCTGCATAAAGAAAAACCAAAATCTAATTAGTAATTGATTCATTAAACCTAAAGATTTGGACTTTAATCAAAAGATTTTTTCCACTATTTTATTCGAATTGATAGCCTCTACCTCCAATTTGAGAAATTATCCTAATTTTTTAGTGGATACTAAAATTCACATAGATTGTACACAAGTCCAACTTTGGTTGGCCCACCCATGTATATCTAAGGATAGGTTCATAATCAATTATTCTCTAAATAATTTTTAGTAATTAAATCTTGTCCCAGGCCTTGATCAGTTGGCTTTGGCCTTCTCAGAAAAGATCCAATTAGGTCCAACCATTAACATAACCATACTTGGCCCATCCAATCAATGAATGATCAGGCCCAACTTTGGTTGGCCCACCTGACCACCTTTTAGAAAGATGTATCCAAGAGATCATATAATGAATGATAATTTCATCAATCGATAAGCACCAGGCCTTTGGGCCTTCAATGATTATCCAACTGATGGACTCATTATCATCCACTTTAATGAAAGGCTATGATCCAGTTATCATATAACTATTTTATTTTAGGAACCTAATAATTTTAGAAGATTTAATTTATAGAAGCGAGTAGGTCAGATTAACCAGCTTGTCATGATCCTCCTACTAACTTCACCAATTTGGCTTAAGGAAGATCATTAATAGGCTAGTCTAGGAGCACCTAAATCAATCAAACTAATTTATCTAGCTGACATGGGTCAGCTCGAATAGTTAAGCGATCTGATCAAAATATAATCTCACCAAGAGGTCAAGTAAGCTTGATCAGTGGAAGGGTCTGTCAGGCTTGCCTTAGACACCATCAAAAATAGCTAGGTAAGCAAGTTGCCAATTAAAATCCACTGGTCTGATTTACCTTAGACACCAACTAGTTTAATTAATTTTAATTAGATCAACCTAACAGTTCGTGCTAGACCACATAGCCAAGAATTAAGTCCATCTTGGGTCTTGTTAAAGACATGAACTTGACTAACTACAACTATTACAATTGATGTAGAGAATCCTTGATCTAATCTAAGACAATAATTGATTAGATTTAGTCAATTCTCTAATTAAGTTCATTCTTTAATCAAACCCTAGGTCTAACCCAATTAATGGACCTAATCCCCACTAACCCATTAACCCAATGTGTTATAATTCATGTCATAGGATCTTCAATTTACAATCCTAGAACCTAATCAAACAACTTCTTAATTCTTAATTAAGTTTTGGGCTGAGGGTTCGGGTTTGACTTTTCAAAAATAATTTTCATATTTGTAAAATATTTTTACAACATGATTCTATCAACCAAGTTGCATGTTTGATTCATAATCAATATGTAAATAAAATAAACATGAAACTACTTTAGATCTAATCTAAACAGGTTCATGTAATTGAAATAATTTCAATAATAATCAATCATAAATCTTCCTAGATCAAATCTAATATATTTATGATGATTAAAATTAGATTAAAATAATTTTAATCAGATCATAAAATTTTTTAGATCTAATCTAAAATTTTATTATCAATATTTTAGATCAGCACGTACTAGGACAACCTATTCATTGTAAGGGATAAACCTTACAGCAGGACAATCTTATGGCAGTCCGTGCAATCTAAAATATTTTATTTTTAGATCTAAAATTATTTTAAATTTATTAAATTATAAATAAAATTAGATTAAATCTAATAAATTTATGATTAGAGTCAGATCATCACGAACTAGAACAACCTATTTACTATAAGGGGTAAACCTTACAGCAGGACAACCTTATAATAGTTCGTGAGATCTAAATTTTTTTTAATTTTAGATTTAATAATTAAATTATAAATTAGATCTAATTTAAGAAATAATCTAAACATACACAAAAATTATGTAATAATAATCTGACTCTAATACCAATTGAAGGAACTAGATCTAGGGTTTTACAGGTAGATCTTAAAAACTTTTTTAAGATTTTATAGTGAAAAACTTAAATAAATCAAATATTTATTCAAATAAACATGTAAACACCTAGATCTCAAATCTATAACATGATCAAGGCATGATATTAAATTAAAAATTATAATCAAATAAGAAAGAAAAGGTCCATCAAATCAATCTAGATCTACACTACATCAAATGCAGGTATGAAGTTTATAGATCATATCTATTACCTAAGCAAGTTAGACGTTCTAACTTGCTGATCCGAGCTTGAGAATGATATCATAAGCCGCACACACATCTGGCCTCTAGGAGTTGTCCACATAAGCCTACGATCTTTGATCTGAAGTTCGATGCAGGAAATCAGCACAGCATGCTAGTACTGTGCGGACCTTCTTCGATGATCGATCCGATACTTCCTTCTTCGAAATTTAGACTCTTCAAAAAATAAGAAGGAAGATGAGAGTTTACTGACCTAAGACTCTCTTAGAAAAACTCAAAAAAAGGGAGGAGAGATTGAAAATAAAATAGCCCTAGAAGAAAACCCTCTTCTTCTTCTCTTTTCTCTCACCTAGACACCTAGTTTGGTGCCATGGAACCCCCATGCCCAAGGACCCTCTTCTTATGATTTTTGCACACTCCAAACTTCTCCCAAAGCTCTATATTTTATGAAAAAATTAGAATAAAATTCATCCAATAAATAAAAAAAAAGAAGAGTCCAAGTTAGATCAAAATCCTAGACTAGGAATATCCAAACATGAAAGGTTGTTGGGGCGCCCAACTCTTGGGCGCCTCCTCCATAATTATTGACGTGGACTAGCAAGGGAAGGCACACAAAAAATGAGATTATTTTCATAGAATAAGAGAAGAATTAATTAAAATAGGGGCGGCACTCAAGGGAAGGTGTTTTGGTTAACAAGGATTCTATCTCATAGAATCCTAAGCAAAACTAACTTCTCTTTTGACTTGGTCTTCCAACAAATTGCCTTATGAGAAAGGAGGAGAGAAAGAGGGCGTGAGAAGCCATGGGAGTGAAGAATTTTCACATAAAAAATAAAATAAAAAGAGCATGGGGCATGGGGATTAGGTGGTGTAAATGATAGGGAGTTCTAGTCACACTAGGACTCCCATTTTTACTTGGTCAAACAAGATCTTTTAACCAAATAAAATCAAGATTAAACTAACCCAATTAAATAATGTCCTAACCCATTTAAAAACTTAATTAAATTTAATTTAATTTTAATTTATTTTTTAATCAAATTAAAAAATTGGGTTAATCTGAGTCCTAGTTAGACTAGGACTAGTTCTTCCTTGCACTTGGCTTATTTAATAAATCAATTAAACTTGATCCAATCAAGCCCAAACTAAATCTAATTAAATTATATTTAATTAAATTTAATCTCAGTCTATTGGCTTAATCAAATTAAGATAATTAGCAATCCAATTACTAATCAATCCTCCTGCAATACTTGCACTATGTTAAACACCAATCATATTGATTGTTTAACCCTAGAATGATTCTTAATCATTGATCAACCATCCGATCAGATCATAAGCTCTAATGTGTGTGACCTTATAGGTTCGAACCTAAATTGATAGTATAGAAATAAATTTTTGTATAAATCAAAGTGATCATCTAGCAATGATATCCGACGGTTGGATAGGTCGAAGGTGTAAAACACCATCCTTAGAATCCATGCGGATATAGTTTTCATATAATTCATCTTCTTGACCATAATACTCGTAGGATACCTTAGAGTTCAATGGTCAACTTTGATCGGATTGTCCATATTGTATTTCAAAATATCAAATCCATCTGATAGATTACTCTGACTAAGATTTTGCTATATTGAAATATAGTGATACATTCTTCTCCAACTCTTAGAGTGATCAATTTCATCTTGATCACACTCTGACTTTGCAAGTACTTGACTGTACCCAGAAGCCTTCCATTGCTGAATTAAAAATTTAGTTGGTCCAATACCAAAGTACAGTGAGTTGCTTGCAAGTCACTGAGGTGATTTTAGGTCTAAGGGATATATCTATATCCCATCAGAGACATTCTCAATAGTAGAATACTCTAGAGTTGGTCACATTCAATGATAATGTACCCATACATCTCATCTGTATGCCATACCAGTATCTCCACACTCGTTGGTTAAGAGGACAGCCAACCTATATGACATATAACGATCTATGCTCGATAGACACTGTTGTCCTAATTAACAGCCTATCATTTGGTCGTGAACAAATTTAAAGACTAATCGATAAATCCTCTCTTTATCGAAACTAAACAGTCCTAAAGACTTCATTACAACAATGAAGTTCATTAGAAGATGTAAACTTATGATAAAAAAGATGTCAAAATATTTTTATTAATTAATAAATTAATTATAATTATAAAATAGCTCAACCGTCAATAGACTGATGATTGGCTTTGGAACATAATTTCCAACAATACCATCCCCAGTTCGGCTAAAAAGGAAAGAAGAAAAGAAAAGAAAGAGAAGAAGAAGAGAAGAAAAGAAAAAGAAAAAGAAAGAGAGAGAAGAGTTCTCTCTCTCATGTCTCTCTCTCTCTGCTTCTATCTATTGTCTCTCTTCTTCTACTTTCTCTCTCTATATGATGATGGGATCCTATATGTTATTTTCTCTCCCTATTTTCTCTCTCTAAGAAGATCTATGAACTCTGTTTCAAATTAGGCCTTCCTTTTCTAGGGACTTAATATTGAACCCGACCTGAAGACCCCAAACCACTTTGGTGTCCTAATGGTCTATCGGATCGTTCACCTGATTAACAACCTCTTTTTATCATTTAGTTTATTAAATTTATTGAAGAAAAATTGATTATGATTTAATATTTTAAATAGGATTGCTTGATTCTTCTAACGAAGTCTAAAGATCCAGGGTGAATAAGGTATGTAGATTTTATGCTTCTTATTTTTAAATTATCATATTTTTCATGTAAATGAATTGCTATTGATGAAATCATATTTTTCATAAAATAAGAATCAACATATGATATATGAAAAATATATTTTATTATAACCATTGATTTCATGAATATGTTTTGTTTATGAAACATAAATTTTATTATTTTCCATCTATATAAAACTTTTAAAAAATAAAGATTTCAAAAGCTCTTAGGTAGCTATGAATGAATCCCTATGAAAAGGTTAACACCCAGAGCTAGTATCCATAAGAACACAGGCGCTGCTAATAAGTATAAAGTTGGTATATGAAATAATAATTTTGTTAAGCCCTGTCATGAGTATAAAGTGACCATAGTATGAATATCTATAAGCAATATTTTGAAATATAACAAAAACATATGATAAGAATAATTTACCAATCATGTTTACAAAATACTTATGATTTATGCATGCATGATCGTTTTTATATCTTATTTTATTATATGCTCTATGAAATGCTTTATTTTATATTATCTGTTATCTTCTAAATATTGCATTATCATGAAAAAATTTATGCTTGATTCGATAAAAAAGTATAGATTTTATTTACTAAGCTAGTGTTGCTCATACCTCTCTTTTTTTAATTTTTTTTTATGAAAGAATAAGATTAGAAATAATGGAGGATCCAGGCTTAGGGGTTTGCGTAGAATGCTTAAAAATTTTACAGCTCAAACTTAGTTTATTGGATAATTGCAGACTTGTAGTAATTATTTACGAATTTTGCAATATGGGTTTTATATTTGATTTTAGATTTAGATGCTCTAAACCAATCTTGATTTAATTATTTTATGAATGATGAAATTAAATTTTTTATTATATTTTTTTTTATGATTGATTTTAGCTAATTATGATTTATCGACTTTATGTTATCGTGGGCTATAGCCCTTGATAGCATGGCCGTGATATGTCCCAGATTTGGGGTATGATATTTTTATGATAAAAATATCACGCCCCAAGGGGTTAGCTCATGATAACACGAAGCCTATCAATCATAATTAATTAAAATTCTTTACCATAAAATATAATACTAGATTTAATTCTATTATTCATTAAGTAATTAAACCAAGTTTGATGTAAAGCATCTAAATCCAAAATAAAAAATCAAACCCATGCCTCAAAATTTATAAAATAATTGACTATAAGTCTATGATCATTTGATAAGCTATGTTCCAGTTATAAAATTTTCAAACTTATTACGCAGACCCCAAGCCTAGATCCTTCATTGTTTCTAACTTTATTTCTTTGTAAAAGAAAAAAATAGTGTGAGCTATACTAGTTAATAAGTAAAATCTATACTTTCTTACTGGATCAAGCATAAATTTTTTTATGATAATATAATATTTAAAAAATAATAAATATTATAAAATAAAATATTTTATTGAGCATATAACAAAATAATTCATAAAAATAATACATAAATTATTATCATTTTGTAAGCATGATTTGTAAGTCATTCTTATCACATATCATATTTCAAAATATTGCTCTCATATTTTAATGCTACAGTCACTTTATAGCAAGGGACGACTAGCAGCAGGGGATATGGAACTTGAATGATTTCCGGCCAAGCCGGTGGCTAGCGGTAGTGCCCAAGGCCAAGAGAAGGTGGAAAAGGAGAGGAGGGGGGTTGGGGCTTATCGAGGATTTTAGATGGATACGAGTAGAATATCCATAGATTTAATAGGAGAAACAAAGGAGAAAGAAGAGAGAGAAAGACCAGTACTTATCGTGGAATTCTTTGAAGGGGGAGGGGAGAACTTATAGAGTGGAGGGGAGGCCGAATTCTCCCGAAAATCAGCTTCCTATCCAATGAATTCGCTTGAAAGAAGACTCCCAACGGTTTCTATCCTTTTTTTTTTTTTTGCCCTAAGGTTCTTGAAGAGAAAAATTTTTTTTGCCCTAAGATTCATGTAGAGAAAAATTTAGGGCTGGGTATCATATAATTTCTTGACAGCTTCTTATCTAAGAATAATTAACTCATGGATTAACTGCTTGGGCTTGCAGAAAGGCCATAGTATAGGTTCCCTAAGGGTGTCTTTGGTTGACTAGTTTATAACAGGTAGACACAAAAATGGTTATTTGTTTGTTTTATTTAAAATTTGTTGCACCAAATTTGACAAGTCATAAGACTCAAAAAATTAGTTTCATGAAAAACAAGTATTTTATTTTTTTAAAGAAAGTCTGTTCTGCACAAAATCATATTTTATGATCATCAGTTTTTTTTTAATTTATTTTTTTTTAAAAAAATTGAGACAACAAGACCTCCTTGATCTTCAGTTGTTTGTGTTTTGTGTTTTGAATATTAATCCTCTTTATTCCATGAGCGTGGTAGGGAAAGTTGTTAGCATATATATGCCAGAATTGATAGTTTATAGTTCAATTCATGTGGTTCTCTTCATTTCTTTTTTTTTTTTTTTTTTTTTTTAAATTTATGTTGTCTCAAAATTATAGCTTCTGAGCTATCAGAGGCAGAAAATATTGAGGAAGCTTTATTTATGTAGTACGTAGTTGTTTTCTTTTTGTTTTTTTCTCTTCTCGCGCTGGTATCAGAACTTGATTTGCAGTTAACGATCTTAGCCTTGAGGAATTGCCAAAAAGAATTCTGATTAGAGGTGTCTAGTGATGGTCATAGCCTTAGAGCGTCACCTAATGACAAATAGGATAGCCCGCCCTTCTTTTTTTTTTATCCTGCAAAACACGCCCTGCCTTAAATATCATATGTTGAACTACCAAAGCATCACAACATCTTAAAAGCTGGTTAAACTCTAGAAAAGTTCGAATGTATTTATACTTTATAAAAATCGAATACCAAATCAACCACTAGCGTCATCGATTCCAAACCACAACCAGATGTTCTAAACGAGTCAACAACCAAACAGAGACAGAAAGAAATACTATAGGAAATAAACACAAAACACCAACAGATAAAAGAAACAAAGAAAAAGAGCTCTCAATTATAATGTACAAGCTATAAGACTCAATAACAAAGATCCATGCATCTCGTGCTAAAAAGGATGAACTTCATATGATCCAAACACGTGAAGTACCTTAATTTTCAATCCAAAAACTTGGGAAAACAAGGAGACTTTTTTAAGGTGTACAAATCAAATAAATCACTATCATCAATGCCATACAAGATCATAATATCCTGAGTCAGAACTTCATTGAAGGCCCACCGAGACAGCAGGGTTGATTGAAGGACAAGGTGAGGAATGTCCCTGGGCTTGCCGCAAGAGCCTCCGTCTGGACTTGATGCTAAACTTGGTTGGTGCCGTTGGAGGCTGCATCCAAAATCTTGATGGAGGGTTTTGAGTAGATCTCAGGTATACAAGAGCATTCTGAACATCTTTGCATGCTATTAAGCTATGGTTTGAAGGCCCTATTCCATATTTATCCCTTGTTACGTGTAAGAATCAATGAGTTAAAACTGTTGCACATATTACCACTCACCCTAAATGATCGATGCATATGTTACGGAATCATCTGTAACATGCCTGATATCCATGGAGAAAACTTTGGCAAGAAACCATCTCAGCAAGGTTAGGTGCAAGCGACACCATCTACATGCTGATGCTCGTACCTTCAGATGTACTTTGTTCTTGACATAATTCTCAAGCTTCATCGATGCAGAAGACAGAAAGCACGCCCTGAATGCGATTATCATCACCATTTTCATGCACATCTAGTTTTGTTCTTCCAGGCCTCGACTAGAAAATGACGAAATAAATTGCATGCCCTTGCTTTTCCATTGATGCCGATAATTACACAATCAGATCTTCCAGATACATCGCATAGCGAAAAGTAATAATAATAAACATAGAAACCTGTCTTCCAAAAGGAGCCTCGAATGCTTTTTGCAGGGTCATTCATGCAGCATCACTGCATTAAGAATCCCATACATTCACTGTTCATTCAAGATTTTGAGATTAACCACTCAATGCATACAATCTGAAGTCGAGGGATCTTTCAATACCCTCCTTCAAGAAACAAAAGAAAAAAAGGATAGGATACCGACAGCTCTGTGAGACCTTGGCTGGAGACTAGCTCAAAGGTTTTTTCCATTTATTGTAAAAGCAAGAGGAGCAACAAAAATAGCAATTAAGAGATTGATACAGAGGTCCATAAAACTATAAGAACCCAAATAACTACAAGTCCACATTTTTTAGTTCCACACCACAGCATGCGAAAGTTGCCTGCCATTGAATATCTAATATAACAGCAGGGTACTCAGCGGTCAAATAGAAATTATGATGCATAGAATATCATAACATTAGGCAACCAAAGATTCAGCACCATTTGGTAGATCCAAGTAGAAAGTATCACTTTATACTAATCAGGTCCTACCAGCTTAAGAAGCTTTGGATTATAGGCTTTGAGTCTTTTTTCTCTCTCCATTCTTCTGAACTGTTGATCAGTAAAGTCCAATATAAAAAGCTGAAAGCAGACATATTATAGCAATATTTTTAGCTCAAAAGTGCAAGGCATAAGGTGTCACAACAGTTGAACACAAAATTGCAAGGCCCAAGGCCTCAATTTACTTGGTACAGTATGCATGACAGTACACAATGTATCTATGGTCCACTGGGCTCCACATATTTCTATTTAGATAAAGGCAAGAATAGAATTCAAGTCTATCAAGGAAAAAAGCTGAGTGTAGGTCCAAATTTCGGTTCTTCTACAAGCCACCCCGATGCAAGAAAAAACTAAAGCACGCAAAGCCATTTCAAAAATTAATTGAATGCAGCAACACCATAATGCTTAAGTTTGGACATCTATGATGCAACATGCCATATAGAAACTTTATTGTTTTCTGAACGGATAGACCACCTAGCCATTTACTAAAGAACAAATCCACTAGATCAAGACAGACCAAGTACAGTATTTACAAAAACCAATTAATGCAAGGATAATCTTATCACAATTTTGTGGAGTAGAACCATTACTAGGAGAAAAAAGGATAGAAAAAGCAACATAATACCTTCTACAGAGTAACAGGCCAAATATATAAGATCTACCGCCTTTGTTTATATCACAGTGGTAAATTAAGTGCAGAGCAAGGGCAAAAACATAAAGGTATTTCTAGCACGTTGTGGCAAATGGGTCACACATGTTGCATCATCCTTCTCCCCTCACTGCTTAAATTATTTTGATGCCACAAAGGTTTATAAGTCTAAATAAAGCCAGTTACATACAACTCTGATATCAAATCAAATGTGACCAGCAAAAGGATTCAAATACTGTGGTTCAAATCCCGTGGTACCAGGGTGTCCCAGTTTTTTGAAGAATTGGTACACTCCATTCACTATCCCATCCTAATGCTCATAATGGGGTGGCATCCTGATCATGACCGACCAGGTATTTCATGGAGCATAGGGTAAAATGAGCATTAAACCCTAGAATAAACCATTTAGCTCCATATATGGTACACGAAAGCCAGTTAGCACTCATACCAAGTACGTTAAGTGAAGCAGGAAGATTCCCAAATCCCCCTCCTTTAGCCACTGCCACTCCCAATCCCCCATGCGTGCAGCCATCGCCTTCCCTACTCAACCTAGAAGCATGAGGTGACGGTAGAGTGGCCCATGAATGCCATGACCCGCCCTTGTCCTGCATCATTTCAGCATGAGGCAGTTCCTTCTTCGTGTATCAGGCTGGCACATGGACACATTTAATCTTCTCCCACATGACGAGGCCCATTCACACTATGGCCGCCTTCTTTTCTAGCAACAACCCACCTCTATCCTGCACCATTTTGACATCTCAGTGCCTATATTGGTGCCAACTTGGCACCAGAACAGTATGGTACTAGCGGTGCTGTCTCATTACAATGGTATTTAAAACCTTAGACCACCCTATTTGGTTGAAGCAGTGAACCAACCCTTTGCCTAGTCTGGCAAGTAAATAAATCAGTCATAAAAATAACCCACCCTAGAACACTTGAACCAAGATAGGCCGTCTCGAAAATGGGCTCTATACCAGTGCCACCCTATCGTTGTGCTAGTACACTTAGTACAGGAGCCAATTCAACAGACCAAGTGTCGGTATGCCCTCGATACTTTGTACTGGTACCAAACCAGCACAGTACGGTATATGCCCCATACCGTCTGATTCAGCACAATATTGGGTACCTTGACTCGAGCCAAGTGGTTTTTTTATAAATCTGTCATTCAAGAAGTTTGAATAAACTAGGTAAACCATTTAGTACCCAATTCTTCAAGTACATGGTAAAGAAAAGCAACAAGCCCCAAGCAGGATGAGAGCGGAAATGAGGAAAAGGAGCACTAAGAGTGGCTTTCAAAAGCATGATGATGGATAGAAGAAACAAGTTGGCCTGCACCCTCCCTACTCTCCACCCTTAAGCCCCTCTTCCTTCAATCTAATATCAGCCTTTCCCTCTCTCTGTCTCAAATAGTAATTTAATTTTTAAAGAAAATCAAAAAAACCCCTACTGCTCTGTTTTAATCTTGGGGATTGGAATTTTTTCAAATCTAGATGATTTTTCTTAGTGCATTTAATCCTACTTTATATAAACTACTCAAATAGCATGCAAGTATTTTTAACTGATCACATTAGATGCTGGTTGGTATCTTAAGTGACATAGGAAAAGTCTTTACCTCTGAATTACTAAGACACAAATCATATGAGGCGGGCACCATAAAATATCATATGGGATGGGTTTTATAGTTTACCACATTTTCTCTTAATACCAATCTTAAAGAATATATCTAAAAACTCGAAGACTTTTCTACTAATGAAGTTATTAGTCCCATGATTAAAAAAAATGATACTCTTTCTTCCTCATTTTCAGTACATACTTTTTAGTGATACGTACTATATGACCATATGATATACACTTAATAAATTAAACATCAAACAAGTCAATACATACCTACAAATAAATCGATACATAGTTTTCAGAATATAAAGTTCACCAATATACAGTATATAGCCAAGTGATATATACTGTAAACTTTTTTAAGATATACCCGAAAACAACCTAATACACACCTACAAATAAATTGATATATAGTTTTATCAAACTTAGTATTCACCGGTATATAGTATATGGCCAGTTAATACACACCTTGCAAAATATTAATCCAATATCCCAAAATACACCTCTACAAAAAGCGATACATAGTTTTCAGAATATAGCACTCATCAGTATACAGTCATCACTAAATGATATACACTAGATGGCTTATAAATATATACTACAAGCTTTTTTAATACATATTCAACAACGATACAATACATACCTACAGACGAATTGATACATAATTTACCGAACTTAGTATTCATCAGTAACACTTAACAAAATATTCATCCGATATCTTAATATACACCTCTAGGTAAAATGATACACAGTTACCATGAACTTTTACATGCAAAATTCTTAAAAAAGAAGAGGGATTTGGAAGAGATCTCGAGGAAGACCTCATGGATGGGAGAGATAGCGCGTAGAGTTTGGAAGAGGAGAAAGAGACTCAGGAGGAAGATCTTATGGATGGGAGAAATGACTTGATGAGAAATATAATGGATGAAGAGACTTGATGAGGAAGAACGAAGGATCTCTTCTAGGCGTGCATTTTGTTTTCTTTTTTATTATTTCGGTTATGGAATTAACATGCTTCGTTAGTAGGAGATTCAATTTCTATTTGACTTCTAGATTTTTTTTCTTTAAGATACGAAATAAAAGAAATGTGGCATGAAACTAAATCCATCCCATATGATGGCCTATAGTACCTGCCCCATATGATTTTTGTTCCTTAAACAATCTGCCAATCAATATGTCCAAAATTTTTACATAGGGCAATTGATCCGACAACCTAGCTCTTCAGCCACACTAATGCCAAATCTTTTTTGGTTTCAGTGGGGGAAAGATCAACACTAGCTAGAGAATTGTATCTTCGAAATCTGATTACATATATACTGTGAATTTCAATATTTGTTAAATTCCATATATATCCTTTTTCCCCTATCCTTTAAATTTTGTTCACTGAGTTCTATAAACTTGCCATTTTACCACTTCTATTCCTCTCCTCTAAGTTGGAAATTCTCAATCCTTTTTCATTATTTTATTCCTTCCTTCCCCTTTCCTATCCTATTCTCGACCTCTATCCCTATTTTATTTTACTCCTTTCTTCCCCCAAGGTTTCAACAAAAATGTTGCTTGGTTGTGACAAAAAACCTTATTCCAATTGTTATTGGCTACCATAGTGATCATAATGACTGCTATTTGCTCCAACCTATTTTATTTGGAATTATTTATCATAAAAAACTATGACTATGATAATGATTGTTATAATTGCATTATAATGGAAAATAATAGACTTTAATAAAGGTTTCAATAGCAGAATTATTACGTCTTAACAGGGCTCATTGAAATCAAAATTGATCATTATAACCAGTTATAACGGCCATTATTTACCCTAACAAATTTGATTTGGAGTTATGATTAATAAAATTGACTACAAGAATGACTATTATTATGACCTGATAAATGGAAAATTATAGAAAATTAATGGCGTATAATTTATTCCATCCTTCCCCACACCCCCTTCAAGTTTCAATAACAACATTATTATGTTATGATAAACATCACCAGATCTGTTATCGACCATCACAACGGTCATTGTTTGGCCCCAACCTGTATGATTTAGAAATACTTATATAACAACAACTATTATAATGGCCATAAAACGACATTGTAATAGAAAATAACAAGCAATAAAAGATAAAAAAGAACATTATTGTCCATAACTTTTCATTCAATCAAAAAGTACTTTTCCTTGGGGTACAAACTATTTTGAAGGAAAATTGTCAAAAAAGGATTAAATTTTAAAAAATATTTTATTCCAGGAAGAAATAAATGTCAAATAATGGCATTGTTCTTGTTAAATAATAGTTGTTACAAGGGATAACAGACAAATAATAGCCAAGATTTAGAAACCAACTACTAATATGCATACTTCAAAAATCATTATTAACATTATAACGGCTGTTATTTTAAACCAGGACTTCTCTTTCTTTCTAACCTTAGCACTGAGGCCCTTCAACACCAATCCCACCCCACAAAAAAAAAAAAAAAAAAAAAAAAAAAAAAAAAAAAAATGCATGCTTAAGGCACTTAATAAAAAGAAAGATATTTTTTTTAAAATAACATACTCACTTTTGGGTTCATCCTTAATTTTTCCCCCCGAAAGTAAGTGCCTTTAGAAGGGCCTAGTACACTCACTTACTGTTCCCCAAATAGGGAAGAAACACCAGTTTTAAAGATGCATTTCATACCGTCATGTGATTAATAACATTGTCTTGAAATATATAAAACATTCAGTGCAATGGATTTTTTTCTGTACCTTATTTTAGGTTTACCAAGTAGGCTTGTGATGCTTGTCGAACCTCATTACTGATTTTCTCCAGAGCATTACCACACAAAGCCCCTTCTAAAACTCATAACAGGATAGCTTCTAAATTGTGCTCAAGTTTCCTCTTTCCAAAGAAATCCTAATCACCAGTAATTTATAGTACTTGACAAAATGCTCATCACAATGTCAGTGGATATAAGAAACAAATTGCACTAATGATTCTTTATGAAATCATAGAAATCATTGCTCACAGAGACGTAAGATATGATGGGTAGATTTTTGCAAGCAAATTATGAGTTTTCCAAGGTTTAGGTGACATGGTTACACACGTAAAATTGGATTTCAGTGTTCAATATGCATTTAAATTTTATATTCCTTACATATGATATAAGCTCTAAATATTATTTCACATTAAAGAAAATAAATAAATGGAGAACTATAGGTATAGGAACAAAATATGAAAAATTCAAAACTATATATCATAACCAAAGTAAAACGATCTAGCATATCAGAATCTTTAACAGACATTCTTATGTAGAACCAAAAATTATAGCAAAATGCTTGATTTTTTCAGACATAAAAGATAGAAAAGAAAACCATCCAGGAGCAATTACATATATAAAGTATCTATACATTGTTACCAAAGTCAATGTAACTTGTCCAAACCTTTTACCAAAAAAAAATGCAGCAGAAATAAATGTAAGCAAGTTGGTTGATGTTTCGCATGTAAAGAACACAGAATACTTGGTCAGGAGTAGGATATGGAGATGGAACTTGATGACATAGTCAGCTATATATATATATAACACAAACATGCACATACAAGTCTAGGATTTTTCTTTTTACACAAGAAGCAAGATATAAAATCTAAAAACTTAGGACCCATACCAATAGGGTGCCATCCTGTAAGTACTGCCAGAATGTTAGCTGGTGGCAGCAAAAGCTGCAACCACCAATTGTGTTTGTTGTTATGGCTTTCTTCTCCTTTTTCCTTTTCTGGAATGCTAGTACCAAAGGCATCCCAGGTATTGTTCTACTTCAATGCAGCCTGTACAGAGTGCTAGAGACCAGTACTTTATCTCTGACAACAAGGAAAATAACATGACCCAAAGCATGTGACTTGTAGAATAAAAGTTGGAAAGCAAGCACAAAGCCCTCGTCCAGGAAATCTCATATTACTTACATCTAGATGCTCTTCTCCTCTTTTCTCAAACTCATGGCCGGTCATACATCAAGAGTTTGATAAAGGAGGTCGAGAATCCACAAAGCATGCTACTTCATGAACTAGTCAACAAGCTGATTGGTCAAAAGACAGACAAAGAGTGTCCTGGCAAGATAGTTACGTAACAACAATAGTGCGAAAGGAACCTACATGATGAAACAGAAATCAAACACAACATAGGAAACAAGCTACCATACAACAAAAGGCAGGCATCTGGTGTGAAACCAACGAAATAGCAAAATGAGAACACCAAAAACAAGAATAAAAAATGGTGTTTGAACAAAAGTTCGTGTAACATTTACAAGGCTGATTATTCCAACAATAGGGTTCATTGGCCAAAGTCCACACAACAGCATAGCTAACCCTAAAAGCAGGGAACAGCCGACAGAACTGATTACCAGTAATCACTGAAGCTCTGGTGGCTGGGAGACATACCAAGAAAGGCAATGGAATCTCACCACCAACCTTCCCCAATTAATGTGGGGAGGAACATATACTAAAGTGGTAAGAAAGCCAAGAAAATTCCAGCTGGCAGTAGTGGTGATTCAGATATTCAAATCATCAGCCTTTCGCATGCACTTTGTGCTGTTCTTGACAAGCCAAACTGGTTTCTCTCAATTCACTCGACTTTGGTGGTCATTGTTGTCCAGAAAACAGTCATCATATTTTGACATGATCCATCAGATCTTTCAATGATGGCAAAGCATGCATAAGTCAAATCCAACAACTGGGCTAATCAACAATCCAAGTGGGCTAATCAACAGCGGCTCCAGTGGTCATCAAAAGTGATAAAAAGTATTGTTTTGGTCTGGATCACCTTTGAAAACATTAAAATAGTTACCAAACAAAGTTGAAAAGCAAGCCACAGGACGGTAGAAGATATATGCAAGTATGATATCTACGATCATGGTCAATATGCTATAAGAGAACATCGATGTAACACACAACTCAAACCTATATATGCACCATAACAAGAAATATGAAGACCAAAATAAAATCATAGTCAAACTATCCTATCATGTAAGGTTAGGAATAAACAAGAACAATCAGGAGAAAATATCACCCAATTAATTGTAGTTTATAGGATGTTATGACCCATCAGGTTATTATTACTAACGCTGGTCATTTAGAAAGATTTTCCAAGCTACTAGTCAGGAAATAGGGGCCAGATGTCAGAAAGAGCGGCGAGTACCATCTTGTCCATCAAAAGAAAAAAAGAAAGTATGCATGGTCAAGCCAATAGTAAAGTTCGTATCCACAGACTTTTGAAGACAAATGCATGCTTTATATTGTTTGCATATGCTCATAAAAGAAAAGTTGCATCATTTCAATATCTGAGTGGGACAACCAGTAGTCATTACTGTTAGCAAGATCAGTAAATTCGACCCCTATTTCTGGATGCAGCTTTCAAAATCCTTCTTGAACACCTTATACATCCAAAGCCCCTGTCAGGACAAGCTGTTCAGATTCTTTTCTGATAACAACCATTATTTTGTTGGTTTCGCTTTGTGTTTATCCATTCCAAACAAAATATCTTTTAGTATTTTTCCTTTTGTTAGAGAGTATATTTAACATGTGTCAATTAGCATATGTTATTCCTTATTCTTTCTTTATGTTTATAGTTCTTCCATTTTTGTTTTTTTCGAATTGGACTTTCCCTTATTGTATTTTTCCTTATAAGACTTTCACTCTTTAAGAAAATTCTATTTCTGTACACTCCTATATATAGGAGTACAAAATCATGGAATAAGATAGATCAATTCTCTCCCATTTTTTGTTTCATGGTATCAGAGCCTAAGGTTCTCTAGAAAAGATCCATCACCATCTCTTCTCCTATCACTTTCTCTACTCGTACATCAACCTCTCTCTCTCTCTTCCCTCCTCTTTCTCATTCTTCCTTTTTTTTATGCTGATCTAGACAAAGGGACTTCTTTTACTGAGAGACTTTAAGAGGGAGGCGTCACTTCTTTCTCCTTTACCAGTCTACCGAGATCAAGTCTGCGGCTTGCCGCATAAATATGTTCTATGGCTTACCATCAGTTTAAGTGCCTTTTGTGCCAATCTATATGTGGTAATTTTGGACTACCAAATCTACCATATTGACTACCTGCCTTCATACTAATTTGATGGCTGCTGCTACACCAACGACACCTTCAACTGTTGGATCTTTGCCTCCCTTACATCTGCAAGGTCTTACTACTATTAAACTTAATAGTAAAAACTATCTTATATGGGCGAGCATTCAAGAAGTTTGTTAGTACATATGACAAGCCCCACATTCTGATTGATGATCTAGTTCCTTCCAACGATGTAAAGTACAAAGATTGGCTCAAGGAAGACTCATGTGTTTATACTTGGTTGCTGAACAGTATGGAGTAGAATGTTAGTGCTAATGTGGTGTTTTTAAACACTGCTAAAGAAATTTTAGATGCTCTTAAGGAGATGTATTCTCATGCCAAGAATTTATCTATAGTAATTGAGTTGTCTCAGCAACTATTTTCCCTACGCTATACTGGTGGATCCATGGCCAACTTCTATGCCAAGTTCAATGGGCTCTGGGATGAGCTCAATATCCATCAGCCATTAACTACTAATATAAGTGTAATGATGCAGCAATGCGAGGAGTTCCAGGTGGTTCAGTTTTTGCCTACCCCTCCTTCTGAATATACTCCTATCTGTGATCAGATTCTTGGTGGTGACTCCTTGCCTTCCCTATATTTTATTTTTTCTCGTCTTCGGCAAGTTCATGCTTCACTTTTAAAATCTAAAACTACTTCTATTGAGTCTTCGGCACTAGTAGCTAATCATGGTCGCAATTCCTCGTCCAACCATAGTCATAGGCGTGGCCAAAGAGGAAACAATGGCCGTGGGACTAGTTCCAGCAGACAAAAATGTACTTACTACGGCCGCACACGTGGAGAAGTGCTGGGGAAGCATGGTAAGCCCGATTGGGCTAACCAAGTTAATGCTCCAGAGTCAGAGGGAGCTAAGAATACTGTTGCACCCACTAAAGTTACTTCTGATACTTTGACTATTTCTCGGATAGACTTGGAGTAATTGTTCCGCCAGACAACTCAACTATCTTCTGCTTCTTCCTCAACTCCTCCCATAGTATCCTTTGCCTCAAGTAGCACTGCTCTCTTGTCTGCCACTGCAGTGCCTTCCTCTTAGATCACTGACTTAGGTACTACATCACATATGTCAAGTGACTCTAGACTATTCTCCTCTTTATTTCCTGTTTCAAAAAAACACCCTCCTGTCTTTCTAGCTGATGGCAGACAATCGCCAGTATCTAGTTGTGGTTCTGTATTACCCACTTTCTTTTTGTCACTTTCTTCATATTTATGTTCCTAAATTTTCATTAAATCTTTTGTCTGTTGATTCTCTTATAAAGTCTTTAAACTGTTCAGTCACCTTCCATCCTTCTTATTGTGTTTTTCAGAATCTCTTGACAAGGAAGAAGATTTGTTGGGGCCATGAATGTGCTAATGGCCTGTATTATCTGGATATTCCAAGATCGAGAGCTCTTTCATCTGTGGTGAGTCCACAGAATGGCATTATCAACTTGAGCATCCATCTCTTCAAAAACTGCATCAAATTGTTCCTTTTAGTCAGTCGACGATCCTATCCAATTGTGAGTCTTGTCAGCTTGGAAAACACCACAGTTCATTATTTTCAAGAAGAGTTAATAAAACTAGTACAAGGTTATTTGAGTTGATTCACTCTAATATTTAGGATCCTTAGAGAGTCAATAGTCGTACTGGTCATAGATATTTTGTAACCTTTATGGATGATTTTTCTCGTACCACCTAGAAGTTTCCATTAAAGGAACGGTCTGAGACCTTATCTATGTTTAAAAATCTTCATAAAAAAATAACAACACGGTTTTCTAATGATATTTATTCTATTCGCACTGACAATGCTCTTAAGTTTGTCCAGCAGAATTAAATGCATTTTCTGCCTCAAATGGAATTCAACACCAAACTTCTTATGCATACACCCCTCAACAAAATGGGATAGTTGAGCACAAAAATCGCCATCTTCTTGACATTACTCGCACCATTCTTTTTTATATGCATGTACCTAAAACATATTGAGAAGATGCTGTTTTGACTGCTTGCTTTTTTATTAACCGTATTCCATCTTCAGTACTTTAAGATAAAATTTTCACCTAATTTTTATATCCACATCGTCCATTATTTTCTTTGCCTCCTCGTATATTTGAATGTGTAGCTTTTGTCCATAACCTCCGACCAGGCTTGGACAAGCTCTCCCAAAGCCATCAAATAAGTTTTCCTTGGCTACGCCAGAAACTAGAAGAGGTACGGATGCTTCAATCCAGTGAGTCGCAAGGAATTTGTCAGTGCAGATGTCACATTCTTTGAAGAGTAGCCTTACTTTTCATCCATAAGACAATCTTTATTTAGTGAGTTACTAGTTCCACCAACACCTATTCCTGCTCTAGTGTTTTCTTCAACTTCAAAAGAGCCTATAATTATGTCTACTGCTATTTCTCCACCACCTTGAAGGTGTACAGTCGACGTCCATGAAATCAGGTCCAAACACTTTTGCCACCATCTTCGTCCTCAGAAAGCGATTCAATATCTTCACCACCTGCATTATATTTGTATCTTCGCATTGCCATATGAAAGGGTAAATATTCTTCTACTCAACATTCTATTGCTTCATTTGTTTCTTTGGATCACCTTAGTCCTGCCCTTCGACAATTTTTCTTGACCCTTTCTGCTATTTCTATTCCTAAGAATGCAAAGGAGGCACTATCTCACCCTAGTTGGCAACAAGCAATGCAAGAGAAAATGTCTGCCTTCGAAAGCAGAGGCACTTGGGAGTTAGTCTCTCCACCAACTGATTGTGAAGTTGTTGGATGTCGTTGGGTTTTCTTCATCAAGTATCTGCTCAGTGGCACCATTGAAAGGCTTAAGGCACGATTGATTGCAAAAGGATATTCTCAAATGCATAGTATTGATTTAATTTTGAGACATTCCCTCTTGTGGCATGTCTCAGCTCCATCCAAATTTTGATTTCTGTTAATGTCAACATGAATTGGCCGCTATATCAAATTTAACGTGAAAAATACCTTCCTCTACGGCAATCTTAAAAAGATGGTATATATGGAGCAACCTCCGGGGTTTGTTGCTTAGGGGGAGAGCTCTAGAATATGTCACTTGAGGAAAGCAATATATGGATTGAAGCAGGGTTCGAGGGCTTGGTTTTAGAAGTTTAGTTAGATTATTTGTCAATTTGGCTTTATCAAAACTCATGTGGACCATTCGGCGTTCATCATGCGCACCTCCATTGGAGTGGTCATACTAATTGTCCATGTGGATGACATTATTATCTTAGGCAATGACCAAGCTAGCATCAAGACAACTAAAAGGCACTTGAAGCAATATTTTAATACTAAAGACTTAGGTTGGCTGAGGTACTTCCTTGAGGATAAAGGTAGCTCAAAATCATCAAGAACTTGTACTTTCTTAAAGAAAGTATGCTTTTGATCTACTACAAGAGACGGGCATGCTTGATGCTCAATTAGCAAATGTTCCTCTAGACCAAACAAGAGCACTCCAAAAAGAGGATTCCGAACTATCAGACAAGACTACATATAGGAGACTGGTTGGTAAGCTTATTTACTTAATAGTTACGCGACTTGATATTTTATTTGTAGTTGGTGTTGTCAGTTTATGAACAAGCCCAAGAAATGCCATTGGGCGGCTGCATGTGGCATTCTCAGGTACATTAAAACAGCTCCCAAACTTGGACTGTTTTACGAAAATAATAACCATACTAATATAGTCGGTTATTCTGATGTTGATTTACTGGTTCGAAGATAGACACATGATCAACTTCTAGTTATTGTAGATTTATTGGAGAAAATCTTGTGACTTGGAAGAATAAGAAACAAGACATGGTGGCTGGATCTAGTGCAAAAGCAGAGTATCGAGCTATGGTTCATACTGCTTGCGAGTTAATCTGGGTGCATTCTTTGATAATGAAGTTTAGGTTTCAACATGATAAACCTATTCCTATGTATTAAGATAATCAAGCAATCATTTTCATTGCTAACAACTCAGTATTTCATAAAAAAGAATAAAACACAGAGATTGATTGTCACTTCATCAGAGATAAAGTGACAAGCAAATAAGTATGTACTCCGTATGCTCGGTGGCTGATGTATTCTATAACCCTTTGGGAGGTAGTAGGTTCTCTATGTTGCATGGCAAACTAAAAATGTTGGATATCTATGCTTCCTAGCTTGAGAGGGAGTGTTAGAGAATATATTTAACATGTGTCAATTGACATATGTTATTCCCTATTATTTTTTTATATTTATAGTTCTTCCATTTCTATCTTTTCCTAATTAGACTAAATTGACACATGTTATTCCCTATTATTTCTTTATATTTATAGTTCTTCCATTTCTATCTTTTCCTAATTAGATTTTTCTTTTTTAAGGAAATATTATACACTCTTATATATAGGAGTACAAAATCATGGAATAAAATAAATCAATTCTCTCCCATTTTCCGTTTCACTTCATTGAACATAAGCACATTATCCTAATTAACAATTCTAGTTCCATCTTTCACAATTTTATGATGCATCCACCTTAATATTCTCATCACTGCAACTGGTATCCTTTCCTGCCAATCACACCTATTGCCCAACATTCTGGATATGTGACCAAGTGAATATGCAGCCAAGTCCCATTTATGAATTTAGATATCCTTCGTCTTCCTTTGAAACATTCCATCACTCTTCTGCAATAAAGGCAAGAAAAAGAAAAGAAAAATCACCGTGGATCTCAAAACTCAAATTACTGGATCTTATTTTGAGTCCCATTCACATCTATCTATGAACTTCATGTTTGTTTGACAAATTTTTCTACGGCGGTATGTTATTGACATACACTCGTAATCCAATCCTAGATATAGGCAATACTCTAAAAAACAGGTAGCCATTTCAACAACAAGCATAAAGAGGACAAGGCTCTTCATTACAATTAATCATTCTTCAGAACTATTTATCAGTATCTGCTCCTAATCATGCATCAACAATATTTGTGTCCACCCAATCACCTTACCTGCCTTAACGCTGCTCAAATCACTGCTTGCAGTGCTTAATCATATGTTTTTTGGGATCACGCCTCTCCCCAAGCATTGGCATAGAGGGACCTCATTATTGGACCCTTCTTGCATAAAGATAAAGTGATTACCAGCTTCCTGCAAAGATCCTTAGTTCACAACCCTCGTACAATCTCGTGGCATAGTTCAAAGTACATTTTCCAACATAATAGATTTCATCTGCACCATGGTTTTAAGTTACGGATCTAACTAAAACAATTGACATGGATTGATTTGATCTGAAGTTCTGAACAAATCCAAAACCCACCATTGTTCAGGACCTTTAGATCAGTCTTCTTCTAGATTCAGCTGAGTTAAATGGGCCAAATTTGGTAATGCACGTGGATAATTAGTTAGAAGTTGAAAACGGACTCAATAGCCCGATTTTCTCCAATTTATTAACCCTATCTTCTGCTATATGATCTAATCTTAGGTGCCATAGATACCTATCATTAGGACTATCCTTAGCTCGTTTTGATTTTATGGCATTCACATTTTGTTTGAAATTAAAAACAGATACATCAACATGTAACTGATAAAGATCGTTAATAAGAAAACCACTTGCAATTTTATTTCTTTCATAAAGAATGTTACAATAGTCCTTAAGAAAACTAATTACATAGCCTTCTAATGCAAGGCAAGAAATAGAAATCAAATTCCTGCTTGCTGCAGGCACATAATAACAGTCTTTTAATACTAAGTCTAAACCAGATGGTAGTCGAAGAGGGTATGTTCTTATGGCCACGGCAGCAACTTTTACTCCATTTCCGACGCGCAGGATCATCTCACCATCCCTCGGCCTCCTGCTATCCTCAAGATCCTGCATAGAAGTGCACAAGTGAGCACTAGAACCAGAGTCAAGCACCCAACTGGATGCAGAAGAAACCGTAAGGTTAGACTCAATAACGAGCATACCTCCAGAAGGACCTACCTCCTTTAGGGTGGCCAGGTAAGTAGGGCAGTTCCACTTCCAGTGGCCATCATAGTTGCAATGGAAACACTTTCCTTTGTCAGCGGCCTTCTTCTTCAGCTCTGCCTTTTTCTTCTTTTCTCCTTCCATCTTTTACTTTTTCACAGACTTCTTCTTTCCAAAAGACTTTCTCTTGGAAGAAGTCTGTTCCATAGCAAATACTGAGCCTTTAGAACCTTTCATGGAAAGCTTAGCCGTAACCAGCATGTTCATAAGTTCGGCCAAGAAGTTTTGAAGTTTATGTATATGGTAGTTCATGATGAACTGCCCATACGCATCAGTCAAGGATTGCAGAATTATATCATTCTGCAGATCCAAGTCCAACCTCACTCCAAGCTTCTCAAGCTCTTCCAAGTCCTTGATCATCATTAGACAATGATCTTGACTGCCCATCACGCATTTTAGCTTTGAACAGTCTTTTAGTGCCTTGATACTTGGCTGTGCGACTCTATTCACCAAACATCTCCTGTAGGTGAGCCAATATTTGGCGAGCAGTCCTGACATCTTCATGTTGGCACTGAAGTTCATCAAACATCGAACCCAACATATAGTATCTGGCCTTATTATCTTCATCTGTCCATTTATCTAGAGACGCTCTCTGCTCAGCGGATGGACGAGCTGGTAAGGTGGGAGGATCCTGGTCTAATACATGAGTTAACTTCTCGGAACCCAAAACGATTTTGAAGTTCCAAAGCCAATCCTTGTAATTTGGTCCGGTCAGTCTATAGGTATCCAGGATTCGTGCTAGTGGGTTGGATGCAGACATTTTCCTATAGAAAGTCAAAATTTCTAGTTAGATACTGTAATTAAAACTTAACCAATTTATTTAGAAATTTTATTTTTTAACAAATTAGCTTCCACTATTTTCTCGGATCCCTACACTCCCTCTGTAGAGATGCGAAAATCTCCATAATTACTGATTTCTAGTGGGTGGTGCGGTCCCACCAACTGACTCATCACCTCACCTAACAGTTATTGATGATAGATTAGCCAATGAGTGAACAACTCTTGTTCAATGATTCTCTAATCACGATGCATCCAAACTTGGTCTCTAATTCATGAATCTCACCGTGTCCGGAATATTAATCCACTCCTTAATTAAGTCAGACCCATCATTTGCACAGATTGAATTCCTAATTGAGTCTCTCACTGTATCCGAAATATTGAGCCCAATCCATCCTCCAGCCTGTAGCATCCAATGCCTAAATGGTTGCATCTTTCCGATGCAACTGAGCCACTGTAACCAGCCGAGAACAATCAACCCCGAGAAGGGCCCGCATATCTACAATGGTGGAAGACCTTAGACTTAATCTTTTCTTAGAAAGATTTGATTTAGGTCTCATTAAACTAGATTTGACATAGTCATAACCATTATGACTAACCTAGTGGCATGGGTTAGCTTGGATTATTGACCACCTCAGATCAGAACTGAGTCAACAAACATAGCCAGATAAGTGAGACCGATGGAAGGGATATGCCATTAACAAGAACGCATTCGAGTCGAGTAGCTCCCAATTAAAAATCAGCCAATCGTATCCGCCAAACTTACCTTAGACACCAAATTAGGTCTTAGCTTAATTAGGTCTTAGCTTGATCAATCTGGCAATTAGGTCTAATTAGGTCTTAGCTTGATCTAACCACTGAGCCTAATTAGATCTTAGCTTGATCAATCACTCACGTGACTCAATCTTGACCCAGACTTAATCCTATTAGCCTGATCAATTTAAGCATTGTTGATCCCATCTAACCAACTCTTAATTCGGTTTGATCAACCGCTAGACCTAATTGAGCTACCCAAGCCCAAACCCAATTTTATGAACATGTCTTAGATATGAAAATTCTCAATTTTAGACCTAATTATATTTCATAATCTTAATTCTTAATTAAGTTTAGGGTTCACAAACAAAACATGCAAATAAGATCCTAGGGTTTCAGAACCTAGGATTTTGCAGAAAGTTTTCAATTTTTGATTAAGGACGAACGCGCAGCACTCCTACACATCATAAGAACATCCCATCGAATAGGAGGAGAGGGTCTTTAAACCCTACTTTGTTCTTATGACCGGACGACCAAGGGGAACGACTTAATCAGAAATACAACTAATCTACAAAAACTAATTAGATATAATCATATATCTCATATAAGAAAATTGATCTAATTAAAACATGTTTTGTATACATCATATCATTCATATTTTTTTAGATCTAAATTATCTCATAATCATCTAAAAAATTAAATTTAAATTTGATCTCATCAAATAAAATTTAATCTAGACCTATTTGTAGAACTATTCTACAACTAGTCAAAATATGCAACTATCATATCTCATATGAACAAATTAAATTTAATTTATTTTCTATTTTCAGATCTGATTATAACATTTATAAGATCAGAAAACAGCAAATAAATAGATCTAAAAATCACATTTAATCAAATAAAAATTGTGATTATACTAGACTATACAAAGAACAATTCTATTCCTAGTCTAGTCATGTATCTCATACATTTTAGATCTAGATTAATTAATTTTAATTTTTTAATTTTCTGATTTCAGATCTAATTACATCTCATATGATATCTGAAATCACTAATTTATCAGATTAAATCAGATCTAAATAAATTTTATAAGAATCTGGCTCTGATACCAATTGAAGGAAAAATCCTGATTTTCCGGGATCAGGTTCGTTCAGATCTGATTAGATCGAGAGGCATATTTCAAAAATTTTCTCTTAAATCCTAATCAGATCTGATTTTATGATCTGATAAACAAGAAAATTAAATTAAATTAAATCTAAATTAGTTTTACCTTGATATGGGTAATCCGATTACTCGTTGATGATCTTACTGATTGCCTGAGGTTCTGAATCTAGCCACGCAAGTGCCTGGCCTCTACCGGTATCCACTCGGGCTGGATCTGGAGATCTTCTTTATCACGTCTCCAAAAATCAAATCTAGATCTGATTTGGAGGATCTTCGAAACTTCTTTCGAATATCTGCTGTCGTCTTTGCAGCAGTGCTGCCTTCTTCCTTTCTCGTCAGCCTTTTCTTGCTTGAATCGCACTAATCTGAAAACCCAACTTTCTTGGGCATGGAGAGGAGAGAGAGGATCAGAAAGGTGGCATGGAGGAGGGAGAGGGGCAGCCTTGGGGCGTGGCAAAGAAAAATTCTCTTGAAAGTTGGGCGCAGGCAGGTCTTTATATGAACCCTGCTGCGCCATGCAGTGCCACATCACTCCGGCCAATCACGTTGCTTCGTTCAATCAGATCTAAATCTGATTGGTAGGATGACATCACCTGATCCAATTAGATGAGAGACCCACAGATTCATCCTAAGGTGGCGCCTAAGATTGGTCAAAGTCTATAAGTGAGGGTCACCTAGTTTGAATCCAAGAAGCAACCCGAGTCCCATCTGTATGGGACTCCAGGCGTCCCTAGGCACGCCATCCTAGGAGGGGTGGCGTGCGCCCCCTCCTTTCTAATTTTCAGAGAGGGGACAAGCCCCTATCTGCTCTCCAATAAGTGCATGACACATGGGCAAATGTCCAAGGGTCAAAGGTCAACGTTTGACCAAAGTCAAAGGATAAAAATTAGCAGGTGAGGAAAAATGGCAGGTGTTGTCTTAAATTTATCTCATAAATTAAGACAACCATTTTCTAACCTGGACAAGCTCCGATCAGACTAGGTAAAGATATTTGAGTGAGCACAAACTCATTTAGCTTAGTCGAGACAACTTTTAATGATAGAAAAAGGAGAATGTTAGGTTCAATCGTGTGCTAGCACGATTTTCTTGAACCTAATTGAATCTAATTCAAATCAATTGAACTAGGTTAGTCCCATTGATGATATCCAGATCCAAACCTTTGTGTGACCCAGTTAGGTTAAGTTTTGTATGGTAATGGAAATATGTCGTGATCTCCATCATCGACATCATCGAAACTCCTTTTGATGGATCAGAACTCTTCTGATTCAGACAACTAAAATGATCGATCATCTAAATCATTCTAATTGCTCCCAAAATCCACTAGTGACACCTAGCAGTATATGGTGGCAACCCATCAAAACTGAAAATGAACCTCTCGGTGCAGCTACTTGTGTGATTAAGTTCTTCTATCTTGAGCCCCGATTAGATTAGGGTTAAGGTGAACTCGTCAAACCCTAATTTCTATCATATGATTTAATCATTTGATTCAAGTCCGATGTGAAAACCTTAATAGAAACTCTTTCTATTATTTCACTCTACCATGGCCATGGGTTTATAGACTTGATTCTCATGATTATCATAGGACTGCTCCCCATCCACCGAGGTGGATAGATTCCATCTTGGTGCAATCCAATTCCTACAATGAACATGCTATAGCCAACATACACCTCAGGATTCCGAATAGCTAGGAGACCGAGTCATGGTGTAGTCAAACTATAACACCCTCAAAGTGAACTGCCGATGCACCTCATGTCAAAGAACCAGACACACCACTGCAGCTTCGAGTCAGTCATCGAAGAGAAGGTAGACTTTCTTATGACTACTCGAGGTGGTCACGCTCAATGCCCTCGTTCTCTAACGAGTACCTATACTCTCGCTCCGGTGTCTCTACATCGCAGACTCAAGACTCATCTACAATAAAGAAGCGATTGTACACTAACCTTCAGGATCAATCACCATCCTCATGATGATCCCACGGTCAGGAGCATTTTATGAGTTAATAATGAAAATTCGTCTTAAATTTTCAACTTTTGAAAATAAGAATTATCATTACCATTAACTCAAGGGATGTATCACAGACACTAAATACACATATGTAATAGAAAATAACCCATTTTATTATTTATAGTCAAAATTATAATTTTGCCTCTAGAAGTGTATTACAAGTGTCAGCCAATTCTGGCTTTTAGGGCACATATATCTAACATTCGGCTTCTGTAGGAATCCGACTAAAGAAGAAGTTTCGAAGGAGTTCGACTCCTATAGAAATTCGACTGAAGGAGATGTCCGAAAAGAGTTCGGCTCCTGGAGGATTCCGACTGAAGGAGAGGTTCGAAAGGAGTTCGACCGCTGGAGGAAGAATTTCCGATCGAAGCTCTTCCGTGATTACCAATTGCATTAGGCTAAGCATCAGACTTGACTTCGGCGGGAGCGGGGTTTATCCCCAATAATAGTCTCCCCATTCCCGAGTTCGAAATTCGAAGGGAGTACAAAACAGATGACTGTCGAAGTCCTTTTCCAGGCTTTGCACCCGTTGAAGTTGAAACTCGAAGATCTTATCTCCTGCCAAGGTTGAAGTAGATCCTATCTTCTATTGAAGTTAAAACTCGAAAAAGATCTAATCTCCAGCCGAGATTGAAGGAGATCTCATCTCCTATTAAAGTTGAAGGAGATCTTATCGGGGTCTCTCCTCTCACCTCGTCTAAAATGAACGAAGCCTTCGACTTTGCTCACGTTAGGACGAGATTCTCCTATTCCTAACGGCTGTAGGAGCACATAAGGGCCGTTGTCAGGGTCTTCCCCTCATCTCGTCTAAAATGAATAAGGCCTTCGACTTTGCTCACGTTAGGACGAGATTCTTCTCATGTTCCTAACGAATTGTAGGGACACATAAGAACCGTTGTCAGGACCTTTCCCTTCATCTCGTCTAAAATGAATAAGGCCTTCGATTTTGCTCACGTTAGGACGAGGTTCTCCTCCTGTTCCTAACGGGCTGCAGGGACACATAAGAGCCGTTGTCAGGGCCTCTCTCATCTCGTCTAAAATGAACGAGGCCTTCGATTTTGCTTACGTTAAAACGAGGTTCTCCTCCTTTTCCTAACGGACTGTAGGAGCAATAAGGGCCATTGTCAGGGCCTCTCCCCTCATCTTGTCTAAAATGAATGAGGTCTTCGATTTGCCGAGGTTAACATGGCCATTTTTTATTGCTTCTTTCCTATCATCATATAGATTTTGCACCAAGAAACAATAATGTTGAAATGGAGGAATTTTATTGAAGGAAAATTATTGATAGTACATTCTCAGATTTTCTGAATTCCAAGATCGTGGAAGCATTGTTCCTCCGAGCTCCTTCAGATGATAAATTCTGGGCCAAACGACCTCCTCTATTTCATACGGGCCTTCCCAATTCGGGACGAGCTTTTCCTGGCTCTAAGGCTGAGAGATGGCGGCTCGCCGAAGTACTAAGTCCCCCACTCTGAATATTTTACCTCTGACTCTGAAGTTAAAGTATCGGACCATCCTTTGCCTGTAGGCCACCATCCAAACCTGGGCTTCCTCTCTTTTTTCTTCTAGCAGATCGAGGTTGATTCTGAGGTCCTGTGAGTTATGCTGCTCATTGAAGGCCACGATCCGTGCTGATGGGAGTTTAAGATTGATTCGAATGACTGACTCCGTTCCAAAGGCTAAGGCGAATGGTGTTTCCTCAGTCGGTAGCCTTTGAGTAATTTGGTACGCCTAAAGGATGTGGTAAAGTTCATCCACCCAGGCTCCCTTTATTCTGTCGAGCCTTATCTTGATGCCTTGCAACAAGATTCGGTTGGTCACCTCAGCTTCCCCCATTTGCCTATGGATGAGCTACCGACGTGAAGTGATGGAAGATGTTAGATCTTCACAGAACTCAACGAACCTCGTCCCAACAAATTGTCGTCCGTTATCTGTTATGAGAGTTCAAGGCAGACCAAACCGACAGACGATTGACTTCCAAACGAAGTTCTGCACCTTGGCCTCAATAATTTTTGCTAGTGATTCACCTTCGATTCATTTGGTGAAGTAGTCGATCGCAACCAGAAAGAACTTCCATTATCCGAATGCCGTTGGGAAAGGGCCAAGTATATCCATTCCCCACTACGTAAATGGCCAAGGTGCGCTTAGTGGAATAGGCTCGGAGGCCGGCTGTCTTTGTACGTTTGCATTTATCTGACAGCGGTCACATTTCTTGACGTACTCCATAGAATCGTGGTACAAGATCGGCCAATAGTATCTTTGCCAAAGTAATTTTTGTGACAAGAATCTGGCTCCTATATGACTTCCACAAATTCCCTCGTGCACTTTCCATAATACGAAGTCGGCTTCTGAAAATCGAAAACATCTCAACAGCAGTAGCGAATACGACCTTTTATACAACTTGTCCTCATACAAAACATATCGAGAGGCTTGATTCCTGAGTTTCCAAGCTTCTTTCGAATCATGAGGAAGAACTCCCTCTTTGAGATAGGCAACTAACGGATTAATCCAGTTCGGCTCGAGCTCTGTCTGCATAACGAGCTGTGATTCCTCTGAGCTTGGGCATTTTACAGTTTCAAAAAATACTTCTTTGGACAGTTCGGCTGAGACTGAAGTGGCCAATTTAGAGAGAGGGTCGGCTCTCGTATTTTCTGCCCTCGGAATCTGTGGAATGCCAAAACTGCCGAAGGTCAGAGTCAAATCCTTTACTTTCTCAAGGTATTTCATCATACTTTCCTTCCGTGCTTCATAGTTGCCACTAATTTGGCCAACCACTAATTGAGAATCACTGTAGACTTGAAGACGATCTACTTTTAATTCTTTTACTATTTTTAATCCGGCGATCAATGCTTCATATTCGGTTCCATTATTAGTTGCAGAAAATTCGAAACGTAACACGTACTTGACGACGACTCCCTCGGGGTTGACTAAGACTAACCCCGCACCTGCTCCAGCGGAGTTGGACGAACCATTCACGTACAGGGCCCAAAACCTTTGGAAAGATCGGTACTTTTTTCGGGGAGGCTCGGTTGTAACCACGGGATGCCGATCCCGTTCTGTTCAAGCTCGGCTTCATCTGAAATGGTGCATTCAACTATGAAGTCGACTAGTGCCTGAGCCTTGATTGTTGGCCGAGGTCGGTAGTTGATGTCGAATTTCGTTAATTCATGACCCATTTTGTAATTCTTCCGGAAGCATCTGTTTGATGAAAGATTGCTCTGATCGGCTGGTCAGTGAGGAGCGTTATAACATGTCCCTGGAAGTAAGGTCGAAGTCTTCTTACAGCAATTAGAAGAGCATAAGTCAATTTTTCCAACTTTGTATATCTAGTCTCGGCATCCCTTAGGATCCGACTTATATAGTAGACTGATCGTACTTTCGCCTCTTCCTTAATCAGAACTGCCGCTATCGCCGCAGGGGAGACTGCAAGGTAGACAAACAGCTCTCCGGATTCGAGTTTGGCTAATAAAGCGGGCGAGCCAAGGTAGTTCTTGAGCTCGTCAAATGCCTTTTGGCATTCCTAAGTCCAGTAAAAATCTTTCGGCTTTCTGAGAATTTGGAAGGACATGCAGCGTTTGGCCGATCTAAAGACAAAACGATTCAAAGACGCCACCTTCCCGGTCAGGCACTGAACTTTCTTGATGGACTTCGGAGCGGTCATCTCTTGGATAGCTCGAATTTTTTCTGAGTTGGTCTCGATCCCTTGTCTCGAGACCATGAATTCCAAAAATTTTCTTGAGGCTACCCCAAAGGCGCACTTGGTTAGGTTCAGCTTCATCTTGTATTTTCTGAGTGCATCGAAAGCCTCTTCAAGGTCGGCGATATGATTGACAGTCTTTCGGCTTTTGACCAGCATGTCGTTGAAATAAACCTCCATATTGCGGCCGATCTGCTCCTTGAAGATTTTATTGACCAAGCGCTGATAAGTCGTGCTTGCATTTTTAAGCCCGAAGGGCATGACCCTGTAACAGTAAAGACCATGGTTAGTAATAAAAAACAATCTTCTCATCCTCCGATGCCATCCAAATTTGGTTGTAGCCAGAAAAGACGTCCATGAAGGTGAGGAGCTCGTAGCCTGAAGTCGTATCCACCAGTTGGTCGATTCTGGACAAAGGATAGCTGTCTTTTGGGCAGACCTTGTTAAGCTTCTTAACGTCGATGCACATCCTCCACTTGCCATTGACTTTCTTGACCAGGACCACGTTAGAGACCCAAGTTGGATAGCTGACTTCTCGGATAAATCTAGCGTTGAGAAGCTTATCAACTTCTTCTGCTATTATCTTCTGCCTTTCTGATGCATGGCCTCGAACTCTTTCTGTCACTGATCGATACTTGGGGTCAATGGCCAACCGATGTTCCATAACCTCGGCGTCAATCCTAGGCATATCCACTGGAACCCAGACGAAGACGTCAGCATTCCTCCGTAAGAAAGCGATGAGCTGCTCCTAAACTTCATCTTCAAATAATAAATGAATAGCACCATCCGAAGTGCATTTAAATCAGGTCAACCAAGAATTGCGTTATAAGTGGAGGAAGCTTTTACTACCAGGAAATCCACTTGCGCTCCAAATTATTTTGGATATTGCCCGGCAAACATAGCTAGAGTCATTACACCTTCAACTGGTACTGCAGCACCAGCAAAACCTACTAAGGAGGAGTTTATTGATCCAAGCTGACTATTAGATTTTGACATTTTGGAAAAAGCATCATAAAATAAGACGTCAGCCGAACTTCTATTATCAACTAGGACGCGACGTACATCATAGTCCCCTATATTTAAAGAGATTACAATCGCATCATTATGCGAGAACTGTACTTTTCGTGCATCTACCTCAGTAAAGGTTATGAATTCTTCAGCCCTCCGTCTTTTCACTGATCCCCCAGAGCCGCTGGCCTCTTCTCGCCAAAGTTCCTTAGAGACAGTGTTGATGATGCCGAGGCGGCCGATCTCCTTGTTGTTCCGCCCTCCTTGGTGGTTCAGACTGCGGCAGTGCCCTCGACCGATCTTCTCTCGCTTCAGGTCGGCGTATGAGGAATCGACCTAGCCGACCTCTCCTGATGAGCTCCTCGATCTCGTCTTGGAGCTGAATGCATTCTTTAGTATCATGACCGTGGTCACGATGGTAGAGACAGTATTTGTTAGGATTATGCTTGCTAGGGTGAGTGTGCATCCTTTCTGACCTCGGCAGTTGCTCCTTGATCTCTATCAATACTTACGTTTTTGTAACATTGAGGGGGGCGTAGTTGTGAAACCTTCTGGGGGGAGAACTTCTTCGTGCCCTTCTGTCGGGACTTTTTTGACGACGAGCTCGAGGAGTTTGGACTCGCTTGCACTTGGGGGGAGTTCATGAGCGCGGCCGAACTTCATTCGGCCCTCCATCAACTGCGGGTTTATTAGATTTACCCGCTTACCGCTCTCCTGCGGCTTCCTCATCCTTCGGCTTCCTCATCCTTCAATTTGAAGGTTTCTTTCCTTCAGCTCGAGCTAACAAATCGACAAAATCCCTGGGATACTTCTTCTCCAGAGAGAACAATAAATCATTCTTCTGAAGGCCGCCCTTGAGTGCGACCATTGCAACAGATTGGTCCAGATTCCAGACTTTCAATGCAGCGGCATTAAACTGGGTGACATAAGCCCGAATAGATTCTCCCTCCTGATTGATATTCATCAAAAAATTCGAACCTCGGCGAGAACGTTGGCTGCTAACGAAGTGAGCCGCAAATTGATGACTCATCTGGTCAAAAAAGATCATATCCGACTTCAACACCGAGTAGCAGTTTCTTACTGCTTCCTAGACGAGAAAGCTCGGCATAAGATGACGTCTGGTGCACCATAGAACAACATCATGATCCGAAAGGCCTCCAGATAATCAACCGGATCAGAGATTCCGTCGTAGCTTTCAAATTGGGGAAGCTTAAAGTTCGGCAGAACGGACTCTTGCATAATCCTCTGAGAAAAAGGAGGGTCGGTGCAAATATTATTACCCTGTGAGGGAGTATGACGGAGCTCTTCGATTCGTCGGCTCATTTTCTGGAGCTTTTGATTCAGGAGATCTTCACGATCATTGATCTCTAGGGTTTTCTGATGAGATGGAGGCAAAGCTCCCCCCTGGGTCGAGTCATGGTCCGAGCAATGGCTCTCTACCCTCTATTTTTTCTCTTCGGAGGTCACCGACAGACTAGCCCAAGTCGACCGTCCTCCGACCGGATCATGAGGCTCCAGAAAAGCCTGCTCCAGCCGCCATCCTCCGATCGGATTATGGGGCTCCGAAAAAGCTGCTCCAACCGAATTGGCGCTGGAGCCTACTAATGTATGGCCTGCACTGTCTCCGTGAGACCGCGAACCTACTGGACTAGCAGGTTGAACTGTTTCGCATCCACCATGGCTGCAGGTGGAGCTTGAATTGCCGGAGCTGAAGCGGGAACAGATGGATCTAGACGGGATCTGGCTACAGAGGCCGTTGATCGCCGGGTTGAAGCTTTTCTGGGAGGCATTTTTTTTGGGAAGAACTCTAGAGAGGAGAAAGAGAGATCGCTGCTGAGCACTCCTTTAAGAACAAGAAAACCTCAGGAACAGAGGCCCTTCCTCCAGCGCCAATCCTATTGGTGCAGAATCTGATCAACGTCGGATCGAACTGGAGTTTAGGAAGAAGAGGTCGCCGCAGGTGACCTACAAAACAAAATTCCGTCCGGAGTCGATGGTGGTGGCTCCGACAAGACCCTCCGACGATCAAATCAGCTATTCTGACCAACAAAAATGGAGTGCTCAGGCAAGAATTCAGCAGAATTTTTAAAAGAAGAAGAGAGCTTAGAGAAAATGTATCTGAAGGATTCCGTTTTATAGACGAAGCCTGTCGTAACCGTCCGGTAGTGGGGTAGCCTGTAGCAGACTGATAAATGACAGTTGTAACCGTTCGATAGTAGGATCGTCTTAGCAAACTAATAAATGACAGTCGTAACCGTCCTGATAAATGACAGTCATAACCGTCGGTAATGGGATCGCCTATTCGTTGAGATTTAATAGTCGAAGTCCGAAAGAAGCAGGCGTTGGTGAAAAACTTTGACATATATCAATTCTAGAGGAGTTCGAACTCCTAAAGAAAATACGGCTAGAGGAGATCATCTGGGAGGAATACTACTTGAAATCTAGAAGTAATCCGCTGAAGGAATGCAGATGAAATTTGACTGCAAGAGAAGTCTGGAAGGAGTTCGGCTCCTTTAGAAATTCGACTAAGGAAAGGTCCGAAAGGAGTTCGACTCCTGGAGGAATCCGACTGAAGGAGAGGTCCGAAAAGAGTTTGGCTCCTGTAGAAATCCGACTGAAAGAGAGGTCCAAAAGGAGTTCGACTCCTGGAGGATTCCGACTGAAGAAAAAGTCCGGAAGGAGTTCGACCGCTGGAGGAAGAATTTCCAATCGAAGCTCCTCCATGATTACCAGTTGCATTAGACTAAGCATCATACTAGACTTCGGCGAGAGCAGAGTTTATCCCCAACAAAGCTATTTTTTGGTGGGCCTGCTACAAAAATATCTTCTTAATTACTTGTAAAATATCTGAGAGCTCCTGAACATATATCAAACTTTTGAAATTTCTTAAACTTCTTGAAACCAAACACTCAAATGATTCTAATTCAAAACTTGCAACATTTGAGAATAATGCTAAGAAAACTCTTCTCAAAAATTGAAAAATCATAACCCATGAGTAAGCTCCTTAGTCTTGACTAAATGAAACAAAGAAATAATCTAAAAATTAAACCAAAATAAACATAGAAATGAATAAATAACCAAAAATATATCTAATTACTAAAAAAATAAAATTAACAGTCTACCTCCACTGCCGTTTGCCAAAACCACCAACCCTATATATATATATATATATATATATATATATATATATATATATATATATATATATATATATATATATATATATATATATATATTTGGCTGAAAATGATGATCTAAAATCAAATTTCAGCCAAAACATAAAATCTTTAAATGGGACTCCAAGACATGTTCCAGTTGAGAAGTTGAGATAGCAAAGGATGCATTCTACTGCTTGAAGATAAGTGGTCCAAGGCAGAGGAAGAATGATGCATCTTATTTACAGAATAACTGATGAATATTGTATCTTATTTAAAGCAAAACCAATGTCCAATCAAGTAAAGGATAGTGTAGTCCACCAAGCACACTTTAGATACTGCAGGATCCCAGAAAGATCCACCCCATGAAAGCAAATTCTCAAATAACTAAATCTAGTGAAATAGGCATGGATATGAAGTTCGAACTTATTAAGTTACATCAATATATTTAGACTGATAAAGAACATACTTAATAAAAACACCAAAAAAGTTACAATGAGAGATTGAGTTTTACATTAATTATTTGATGTCTTCTCAAAAACATTGATTCTTTGATTAAGTTTCACTTATGATGAGATATTTAATCGATCACTTCAAATTTGATGACATACAACATAAAAAATATAAGGTAAGATTTCAAGCAAAAACACAAACACAATAAAGTCATCAACTTGGGTTCTTTGATACACCACTTAAAAGCATTGAAGATTCATCCAAACAGTGTCTAAGATCATGTTTAACACCACTAAAATCTTTTCAGCAAACAAACATCAGTAGATAGATCATGTTGATAGAAACCACATCCTTATTCCTAATGACTTAATTTTTCACCGTACCTTGGAGAAAGGCCTCTTTTTTATCATGTATTAAATTGAAGGAGAGGCCAGCATTAGATCACTACAAGAGCAAGCATGAGTCTCAAGGTTCGCGGACTCGATACCGCTACCCATGCCAGTTGCTGACCGGTACGATATAGTACCGTACCATGCCATACTGCCCTGTACTGCCAATAAAAAAAATTAAAAATAATCTCACCTAATGGCAAAAAAAAAAATAAAATCACCCCATACCGATGCCATATCACTCCATACCGTTACCGTACCATCCCATACCGGACCAAACCGCTCGGTACCACCCCGTACCATACCATACCGACCAGTTCGGTCCGGTTCAGGCCATTTTTCGAAAAACTGGCCTAAGCCGTTTCGGTTTCCCGTTAGTACGATACGGTACGGGGTATACCAGCCGGTTCGGATCGGTGCGGAATACCATGGCTGAGTCCAGTGTTACTCGGATTACTCATTGGACACCGGACAAAAGGAATTAGAATAGTAAACCATATATTCTCAATCTATGTAGCAATTAGATAAGTTTTTCATATCCAGAAAAATGACAGTTGTATATTTCATTTGAAGTATCTAATTGCAGCCAACACCAATGCTTATGGAGGGGCCAGGCACAATAGGCCAAGCAGGATTGTCATACATTACTGTCATTTCATCTGCATGACCTGGACCAGTTAACAAACTTGTTTGTTTACGCATATTGGTACTTACAATTTTGCCAGCCGTGACGCATTGGTTAGTTCTAGAAGAATGTAGATCCAGGAGCCTTTTATCTTAAAGCAATTCAAAGTTCTTTGAACAAAAAGGTGGGAAAGAAGGATGCAAAAGATCATGCCACAGTTGTTTGCGGGGCTAAATTTATTCAGATTGTTGAGAAAATGTAAATTATCACCTAATGTGACACAAAATGAATGATACGAACACTTATTTGGGAGATTTTGTAATATTGATCTTCCCAAATGAGGTTATTAATTAGTTTTTCATTCAAAAAAATGACATGATTGGAGGATATGGACATTGTCGCTTGCTAAGAACATACCAAAACTGAACTGAAGATTCTTCCTTGCACAATATTCACATTCTCAGCTGATGGAGAAATTAGAGGCATTCTTTTCTCAACCCCTCACACAAAGAAAAAAGGAAAAAAGTTCAATCTTGCTTTGAGTTGTGTGTAGATGCATGCAGTTACTTAGAATATAAATAACTCTCTTTCGAAATAATTACATTTACAATTTTGCAAAAGAAAGCATTGAAACCTACTTTCCCCTGTTTGACTCACTGATTCATGAAAGATATTGAGATATCAAACTTCATGCAAGATCCAAACTTGAATTAAGAGAAAAATGGTTTAGTAAGTAGGCTAGAAGTAAACCGGAAATATCATATAATCCAGTAATACTGGGTTCTACAGCCAAGGTCAAGTTATAGTATCTATATGAATGTTGGTTTTGAATTGGGCTTAGCCAGGATGATTGCACTTAATCATGATTAAGACACATATTGGGTCTATATCCAGGTTGGAAGCCAACCCAGTCACCCAAACAAAATCGAGGACAATCCTATGTGCAGTAGTGAAGCAAGTTGGCAAGGCCAAAAATAGCTAAGAACCAAACCCAATAGAGCCCTTGTCTGGCCATTGCTGGTCAAGGGAAAAAAAACCAAACCAAACCAAACCCATGGAGCCCTTAGCTAGCCTTGTTGGTCAAGGAAAGCAACTAAGGCTTTGAACAGCTTAATTGAACCCCATGTTTCCTTCTCCAAATCATCTTTGTCCAGTTCAGCTATAGTACATTTCCTTCTCCAAATCATCTTTGAACAGCTTAATTGAACCCCATGTGTTCTGATTTTATTAGAAGTCATTCTATGAGACTTTTGGGCATGAGGAAGTATCAGCTCTTTTAGCTGATTTAGTTCAGATGCCATAAAATCCCAAAAATGTCTAGTTTATGCAATAAAATCATCTTGGATATTATCCTTTTCAAGAATTGAAAGGGAGTCCTCGTATCATAATTTAAAAAATAATAATAATAAAGGATTCAAACAGGAAAATAACAAGTGTGTAACCTTCCACTTTAAGTATAGATCATCGTTGGCTACTTATGTTTAGCATAGACTTTGAGTGCTGGTTGGCATAGGCATGAGACGCTACGTACAACACACTGGCATGTTATCATTTGCATGCCAATACTTGGATGTTGCAACTCCAGTGTATGCCAGGCATGCCAAGCACTGGCATGGCACAAATAACATACTAAGCCAGTGCTATGCTGGCATGCCACCGGCAAAAGGCATTTAACCCTTGCTATTTAGCATATTTCTTATACAAAAAGTCACTATTGGAGTTTATTTAGCGGCTGCATAAACCTATTTAAAGGAGGAAAGAGTAGCTGCTTATGTTGAGTATTACTTGATAAGAAAGAGAACTAGGATCATAATGTTCTTTTCATCCCCTCACATCTTATCCTACTCTCTAGCAGCTCCCTTTTCCCTCATCTATCTCCTGTTTAAGCTCCTGCTCTTCCTCTTTCAGTGTAATTGTGCTAACGATGTTTAGAGCAGACAAAAGGGGATAAACCTCAGACGTTAAACAGATCCAATTGCCTCTTTAATTCACATTGCTTGATATACTACTACTTCGACACCATTATGCATCAACCTCAAGGCAACTACAGCAATCTGTTGGCAGAAATTGGTGCTACAGTTAGGTCAAGAGAATCTAAAATTGATACCAGCTAAAGTTTGTCAACAAGCAGCACTCCTTTGTACCCTCGGCTGCATTAACCGGGGCAGATGTGATCTCATTAGATTTGGTTAGGTCTCAAAGCAGTGTTTATATCCAGAACAGCCGAAATTTCAGTAGTCCAGGTTAAGATTTTCTTTCTGATATATTTCAGCTGTCATGTGGCAACAGAAGTCAGGTTGCACTATATCATAATACCTATTTGCATTCAAAATACTCAATGAAAAATTTAAGCATGATAATTCTCTATAGGGATATGCACATAAGAGAAAGACCTAACTCCATATCTGTGGAACAATTTATATTCTAAAGTTTAGAGTATCAGAAATTTTTTGCAAACAGCAGTCCAAATTCTGATAGATTTCTGGATCTATTACTGATTTATTAGGTTGTTGTTCTTTTGTTATACATCAGACTCCATTTGCTGATTTATGGTTGTTTCATTAACTTGGAAGTAATATGTAAAGCTGGGTTGCACAAACAGCAGTCCATATTCATGCCTTGGCAGTGCCACAAGTTTCTGACTTGAGCTAGAAATATGTTGAATTTTGCCAAGTCTTTTAGTGATTTATGGCTTCTCTTTGCTGGCATATCTTTCTTATTTGGATGAAGTCAAAGCACCATGTAATACCATAATCTGACATTTACCAGTTATTTCATCAATGCAGTACATAAAAACCAACTACAAAGAACTGGAACCTGTGAGCCATATTGATATTGTGTAGATATGAGTGATGATTGAACAAATTATCTTAATCATGCAATATTAACAAGTAGCATCATGGTTTGCCATACCGTCTAATATGGGGCATATGGTACCATACCAGCACCAAACCGGTATAGTGTCTCCTACCATACCAATACTCAGTTTGCTATCTCATACCATACCGATCGCATACCAATGCTGCAATAAAATGGTACCGGAACGAGGTCCAATACCGAGACGGCGAACCTCAAGTAGCAAAGAAGCAATAGATTATATGAAGGCACTGTAAGATAGATGCAACTTTGATGTCCTACACAAACAAGAACCTCCATATTGATATTGCCTAGATAAGAGTGAAGATTCTCTTAAACATGCAAAATTTAAGCAGTAGTAAACAAAAAGATTATATGAAGGCACTATTGTTGAGTTTAGGTGTTTTTATGCATGCAGATTTCAAAACATTTTCGAAATAGGCAGTGGAAGACTAGATTAAAATGCTTTTAATCTCCGCATGCATGGATCTAATCTAAACACCTATATATCTAGTTCATATGATGAAATAAAATGAATATACATCTGATTTCCATATGAAAATAAACCCGATGATCAAATCACCTACCTGTAGTGCTACTTTTCTTCTTCGAGATCTGGATCTGAAGATGTCTGCAAGTTCCGATGAAGCCGCACACGCATCTGGCCTTTACGGGTATCCACTCGGGATTCGATTTAAGACACTCCTCGATCTTGATCCTTCTTCTCCAAGATGGATCATATGCACTTTAATCAACCTTCTTGGATCAAATTTTGATCGGCTGAATCTTTCTTCTCTCTTCCTTGACATAGATCTGAATTGCCCAACTCCTTGGGCGTGTGCAGATGGAAAAGAAGAGAGAACACCTTCTCTCTTTTCGGCGTGTGGAAGAAGAGATGCCCAAAACACTTTTTTTTGGGCATGAGGGAGCAAGAGAGGGTGTGAGAGAAAGAGGGATGGCATGGGAAGAGGTGGTGCAGATTTGCTTTTTGCATGAAAAGCCTTTTGAGATCTGATCTCAATCGGGTTTAAATAAATCTAGAGGAGTCATAGGGCTTTAAGGCGTTGACTAATCAACTCCTTAAAGCAGAAGGACTCTCTCCTTCAAATTTGGGTGCCTAACTCCCTTTCCCTTATAATCTCACACACAAAACAAAATGGGGGCACCAACTATCGACACCCCATTCCCTAAAACTTATCCAGAAGGGAAGGGGGCGTGCACCCTCTGGATCTTATCCAAAGGGAGGGGGGTCTGCACCCCTCTCTCCTCTCTTCCACGTTAATTTTAGATGGGGTGCCAATAATTGGCACACCTCCTCAAGACTCCATGCCAAAGATAGAGATGAGGCACCAACTCCTGGTTCTCATCCTTATCCACATTGCATGTTTTGACTTGGTCAAAATCCTATCTAATAAATAGCCCAAGTCTAAGAGGATTTGGATTTAACCATGTGCTAGTATGGTATTTCTAAACCCAATAGGATATCTTTAAATCCTAACCCAATTGAGATTTCACAAGCTCAATGGATCAATCATAGACCAATTCTCTTTGTTGTGTGATCTCATAAATTCAATTCTATCCGATAGTGAAACATACCATGATCTTCATCATAGTATCATCAAAACATCTTTAATGGGTTGGAACAATTCCAACTCACATTCATCAAAGATTATCAATCCAGAATTATTATAATGAGTTCTCACAATCCACTAGTGACGCCTAGCAGCATATAGTGACAATCCAGCAAAACTGAATAAATAGAATCCTTAGGTGTAGTTACCATATGATTCAGTTTCTCTATCGTAAGTCCCGACCAAGATGAAGGTTATGAAAAAATCATCAAACCCCAACATCTGTCACATGCAAGATTCAATTAGCTTGAATCTAAATCGTGAAACTCATGAAAACTCCTTTCTATCAATCATTTTGCTTTGGCCACAAACTTAAGGACTAAGTTTCTCAAATCCTATAGGACTATTTATCTATTAAGATCGATAGATTCCATCTAGGTGCACATATTTCTCCTACATTGAACATACTATAGCCAACATATACTACAAGGACCCAAATGATTAAGAGATCATATTTATGTGCAATCAAACTACAGCAACTCACTATGAGCGGCCAAGACACCGCAGGTCAAAAAACCATTCACACTACAATAGCATTGAGAAGATTACTGACGAGTGAGTAGATATCCATATGATATCTCGTATGGTTACAATCGATACTAATATTCTCCAACAACCACCTGCACTCTCGCTTAGTATCCCCACACTATAGCTCGAGACTCGTCTACCCCAAAAGAAGCGATCTGTGCATCGAACCAATTGGATCAATCACTGTCCCCGTGATGATCCATCGATTGAAAGCAATTTAGGAATTAATCACACATGTCTCTAATTCTCAACTCTTGAGAATATATATCTTTAAGTTATTAATTTCTTAGACAATTCAAAGACATTACACAAAAATGAAAACGAAATTACCCAATTTATTGATAAATCAATATTTTTAAGTATAAATTTATATCCTAGAAAATTACAATGTTTCTGCCATATTGGCTTCTAGGGCATACATTTAACAACTATAAGATAGATGCAACTTTGATGTCCAAGATCTTAAGGATGAACTTACTGGCAAACACCAGTGAGCAATTCTGCCAATTTATGAATTGTAATCAACATCGATGCTTCAAGAATAGACTCAACATGCTGTAACAGAATTAGTTATTTCTAATTTAACGACAATCAATTGTACAATAATTACAAGAAATTCTAAGTCTTTAAGGAAACAATATCTCATAAGGATTCTTACATACAATGCCAAGTGAGCGAAATAATTTTCAGGACGAACCATGAATAGAAGTTATCCTTGAAGAATATTTTTGGTGAAACTCTAATGGATGAGAAACTGATGCAAGCTAATAACAATCTATGATGGAATACCTAACTAAACGTATCAACCTTTTATAATAATGCCATAGGAAGCAGAAAAAATCATTCACATATATATTTCAAGAAAAAGGTGAAATTTTTTTATGTTAAATTAGTTATGCATCAGACTTGGAAAAAGGTCAATGCAGTTTGCAACTCCATCCAAGAAAATAAAATTGTTGCTAAATAAGATTCCCCCACTATTGACATTTGACATGATCTAGATATGCAGCCTTAATCAACTAACTCACCCAAATCTATCTTCAAAGATTAGCTACAAATGCTAGAACTTTTGTTCCATAAGCATCTAATTCAAGATCACATGAAGACTAAACTCCAAATTGCTCGAGTTGACATCCATTTTGGGATGAACACCTTTACAGCAGGAAGGTACATGTATCTTATGAGACACATCAAAAGGCTGTGCAGTTCCAAGAGGGCAAGTAATTAAAAAGGCTTAAGTTGGAGTATTCTTCATAATTCAGAGTAGGGTACCACAGCAGATCAAAGGGAATGGCTGCCCAAAAACCTACACAAGTTTAATGCTTCACAGTGTAGAAATCAGCCTTTAAATTCATAAGCTCAGTTGGGATAATTGATTTTTCTATCATAATAATAGACAAACCTTTAAGCAACCGTTTAGTGGAGATCAACTGATTCTAACCACATCATCACATTAATTGCTAGTGTCAGGCCCTTCCAGACCTCACCGAATCGATGCAAGAGACCTCCATCATGTGGATAATTGGAAGATGTTTTTAACAGTTAAAAATTTTGCTAGGACGTAGCTTAGATAGGATATTTAGAGTATCATTTATTTAGTCAAACGACCAGTTATGACAAAAGTGATTTCATTTATTCCTGGGCTAGGTTCTGACAAGTCATTCAAATTTTGAGAAAAGGGAAATATCTGGAGATACCAGAACATAAATATGGTAGAAATTCAAATCTGGTAATCTTAAGTGATGTCTTATCCAGTCTGGACTCACAATAAGGAACTTCTGATCATCCAGATTTGGTATAAAATATAAGCAGTATCATTTGGTGACAGATAAACTCAAATTTGGTAGCCTGAGAATCAAGGGCCTTATGCCATTCAAATAAAGGATATATAAAATTACAGAGAGATTTTAACAACATTAAAGCCCAACACAGGCAGTGGCATCGGACGAAGGAAGGCACCTCAAGTCATCCGTACCGAGGGTGAATCAAATAAGTAATGGAGTTTTGTTATAACTAAGCCCCAATTTAGTTTGTACCATAACCAGAATCCTTACAGATCCAAATAGCATACGTATGAGGAGCAAAATTTGGTGGTTTCCAAACTTCATGGTTGTTACAGGAAAAGGTTCCAAAACTGTAAGTAATTCAAATTGCGCATGTACCACAGATTTACGTATTGGTTACATAGCCCACGTTCGTACATATATCATTCAGCAATCAACATGCTGGCACATGTCATTCAGTGCAGAAGCCAATCAAAAAATAAAAATATGCTCTATTTAAATCAAGTACACAAAAAATACACTAATACGTGCCACATTCATGTTAGGTGCCAATGCTAACTTGGTAGAGCAGCGACTGATACTATGGTATGGACTAGGGGTGGCAAAATCAACCCGACCCAAAAAGCTCAACACGACCTAACCCTTTTTGGGTCAGGTTTGGGTCAAAGAGTTTTTTTTAGTTATCATTGGGTATGGCTCAGATTTTCTGACCTGAACTTTAAATGGGTTGGGTATCAATCAAAGTTCACCCAACTCAGGTCATGAGGGTGGTATTCTATTTTGGGTCCAAATAGTTTAGGTTCGGTTGAGTCATGATCTTGGATAAGAATTTTTTAAGTTATTGGTCCTTTACTTGATATGAGTCGCTAAAATCATTTTGGAAATTAGCTGGTAAGAATTGTGATTTAGATTTGGTAGGTTAGCATATGCTTATTAGGGATTGAGCTTTACAAAATAAATTAGGTTATGGTCAAATGCCAGATAGGTGACCTGAAATAACCAGTGGGTGGGTATATGGGTCAAGAAGTCTTGACCAATATCTGGTCAGGTCAGGTATGAGTCAAGGTTTTGTATATTGCTGTTTTACTAGACCTGACCTGACTTAACTCATTGCCACGCCTAATATGGACCAGCAAAGGGATCGCATTTGGTTGTTTGTGAATTCTACCATAACATGTTCCAAAATCTAAAGCCAAATTTCAGAGATCATAGAGGAAAATTTTGATGGTCTGGTCTATAGAGTCCAGATATGGTATAGGTACAAGGACCAAATCCATAACAAATCCATATTTTATTTGTGTAAAGGACAAATATTCATGCCCAATTTTTTTATAGATTCAAAATCCACAAATCTAGAATGATTTGACTCAGTTACAGGTATGAGGGTGAGATTTGTTGTATCAAAGGCTACATATGGATTCATGTCTAAAACCTTTGAATATTCCTAATCAAGTGTTCATCAAAATAGTGCCATGATTTTCCAGAACCAAAGCCTAAATTCAGTTTCTACTAAGGTTCAAGAAAGGGTGTTACAATAAACATACAACTGGCCCAAGGTTGTGAATACAATCCAAGGCCTAACAGATTAGTCGGTCTTTCAAAAAATAACATAAACTCAATAATTTGCAGCTAGCTAACTAGGCCACGAAGGCTAATTTCTTATAAACTAATCATCCACTTTGGCCAAAAAAATTATTAAGCAGGCTTTAGTAAGCATCTTTGCTCCTTATCTGGGTCAAGCTCAATGTAAGGGGATGGTCCATTCAGCATGTCTTTCTGAAGGAACCCACTTATTGACCCAATGTTGTGAACAAGCCCTAGCAATTAGCTATTTGAGTTAAATGCAAAAAAACTGGCCCTAAAGAATATATCAATATTAAGTAGCTTTTATGATATCTTTGTAAGGCCATTTTGATTTAATATATTTGCACAGAATTCTTGCTGCCTGCTCCAATAGGCATCATATCTGAGTATATAGTTCAAATATAATTCATGCGAAGGATTTAACACGCAATACAATAGCCTAAAACGTGGCCCCAATTTCCTGGAAAGCCTAAACAAGGCTTTCTCATCAAGCTGAAGGGAATAAAACTGATACTTTATCAAGCAGGCCCAACAGGTCAACCATCATGTTGAGTGTTGTTTGTCTAACAATAGTCATTTTCAATGAACCGCATCTAAGGGCTTTATGTTGACTTGAATGGTTTAATGGTTCTTATTCGAGAAAAACAAGCCCCTAAAGGCACTACATCAGCTAACATGCCTGACAATGGGCATCATCTCATAATGAAAACCTCTAGGGGCTTGTTCACATAGGACCTTAAGATTTTGAAATAAACATAGAGATTCATCAGACTCTACGTTAGAAGCAATCCACAATGCTTAGGATCAGAAACCAATTACACGAATCCATCAGAACAGGAAAGAAGAGAAGTGCGTCCTGCTTCTTATTCATGTACAATCTGGAAAAGAACCAATAGGTTCTTATAAAGCAGTATCCATAGGAACCATACAGCAAGCACAATGCTTTGGTAATCTCATAAACAAATAAACAGTTTTACCTAGACACTTGGAACAAGTGCCCCAAGTGTCCAGGTGTCCCCCAGCATCTGATGCTTTAACCTCCAAAAATCTCAACACATGGAGCTGTTCATACAATAAACTATAAAGATAAAAAATATATAATACTTTAAACTAGAGTAAGTTGACTATCCAATAGCAATTTTTGTTATAGAAAACTTACATTCACGTCATAATTACATTATTAAAAAAAAAAATGAATCACGTGTGACACTTCACTAATGGGGTCTGAACACTTCAGAACCATTTAAGATTTGAAAATAGATGTGGTATTAATTGCAAAATGGTGCTTTTCAACAAGGTACTCCAAAAAGACATCCCAAGTATCAAACAATTTTAACTGACATAAGCAAGACACCCTTTTCTGAGTGCCATGAAGTGTTGTGTCATGCGTCATATCAGGTTGTGCCATGTCCAAGGATCCAAAGGGTTCTCACTTCCAAGCATTAAAGTGTCCATGACTCCATGTAATGCAGGGAACCTTCAGGCATTAAGCCCAAAATTGAAGTGCCATGGAGTTCTATATCATGTTGGAGGTTGCATGAATAATGATCTATAAAATGGCACATAAGATATGGGTTCAAGAAGACCAGGTTCACGTACTTCTTCCTTCAATGTATGAATAACCACATTCAGCGATTTTTAAGTTGATGATCACTGTTTTCACAATATTCATTGACAATAGGAAACATGTCTGATCAACATTATAGAGTGCTGAATCACATTAACAATCATATCTGTGCAGGATTTAGAATTTATTTGGTCAATATTGAGCAAATATTCTCCATAATAGGCTTCTGACCAACCATATGGAGACAAACAAGCCAATGTTGATAGAAATCTCCACAAGATAAAAATCTCTCATCCATTAATTCCAAAACAACAGCAATAACAACAATAAATGATAAGCAATAAATATCAAATTGTGTTTCAATGCACAAGAAACACATGCTTCCAATTAAATAACCAGGAATTAAAAGCCACATCAAATTCACAGACAAATTAAGATGAAACACATGCTTCAAGTTTTACCAAACATAATTTAAAAAATTGAAGGTGTTGGTTCAGAGTCAACAAGTCTATTTCATTATGTGCATCAATGCACATACACATACGCTGAGGCTTTAATGCCCATATATCAAAGAGGAAAAGAAAAGGCACTAAATGATCGATCCCTGTTGCATCCACCGGGGCTCAAAACACCTAACAGAGCACCAAACTAGGCAAAAAGTCATATTCACGAAGTAAGATAAGGAAATGACCTCTGTAAGTCATACTGACTCTAAAGTTGTATGCGCAAATTTTAAGTGTAAATAAATTACCTGTCTTAGAGCTGGAGTCTGTCCGCTAGCTTTCACTTGTTTGCACAATGGATTGAGTTTTACCATCATTAGGCCCCATCCTCGGTAGAGCAGAGTCTTCAGGCTCCGAACCTGCTGTAACAACTTCAGTAGGCTCCATTATTGTTGCAGCAGAATTATTAGGTGTCATACATGGCATAGCAGTGTCATTTCGCATTGCAGCAGATTCAGGAAGTGCAATCCTTGGTGAATCACCATTATTTGGCCCTATCTCTGGTGAAGCAGATTCATTGGGCATCATTTTTAGTAAAGCGAAGTCATTAGGCATCATCTTCTGTGCAGCAGAGTCCATAAGTATCATATTCGACGCAGCAAAGTCAGTAGCCACCATCTTTGGAGCAGCAGAGTCAGTGGCCACCATCTTTTCTGCAGCAGAGTCACTACCCACCATCTGCAGTGAAGCAGGGACAGGAGGTGCCATGTCTGATGCAGTAGAATCACTAGGCTCCATATTAGGTGCAGAAAAGTTGGTACTTTCCATGTTCGATGCAGCAGAGCTGGTAGGCGCCATGTTTGCAGCAACGTAATTAGTTTCCATGTTCACTGCAGCAAAGTCAGTAGGTGCCATGTCTGGTGCCGCGGAGTAATGAGGCTCCATGTTTAGGTTGGCACAGTCAATTGGTTCCATGTTTGGTGCAGCAGAGTCATCAGTTTCCTTGTTCGCTGCAGCAGCATCAGTTGGTACCATGATTGATGCAGCACCATCAATAGCCATTATGTTAAGTGCACAGGATTCATTTGGCTCCATTGTCATGGTAGCTGTCATGGTAGCAGAGCCATTAGCCTCTGATGTTGGTACATCAGGATCAACAGACTTCTCTTTTGCAGTAGAGTTATTATACCATGAGGATGGCTGCAATATGAGCAAAAAGAAGAAAGAACTCAAAACCAAAGATACATAATTAAGATTTGACAGACGCTATCTATGTAAGCTTTAACATAGATATTTCACTAACTCTTCTTTAGTTGCAAGTCAACTTTATATAAAAATTCAGAAAATGTGCACTCATTGCAAAAGAATATGACATAGAAGAAACAAGGCAATGACTCTATGCAGTCTGACATATTTTTCTTGGGAAGAGTAACTTGAGTTCATGCATCTCTGGTCGACAAAAAATGACCTAATTTATACAACAAAAAACGATCTGCATCTGATTTTTTAAATTCACAAGTAGTTATAATATATTATAGAAAGAAATAAGTGGACAGGAAATATTACAGAACATGCTCCTTGCTTCATAAAGCTAAGAGTAAAACATTGCACGTTGTGGATCATCCAAAGCAGCAAAGCTTTAGAACAAAAACTTAAGGCGAACCAATAATAGTAAAAGCACATCTTCATTTCCCAGAAGAATTAAAAATCCTGGAAATTCAAGATAGCAAAAGAAATGTGCTCTTTCTATACGACCCACATTATATTCATCCAAATCTAACATAACACACAGATAGAAGGCCTTGTGAGATTAGCTTCACATACCCTACTTCTCAAGGCCAAGTGCCCCTAAAATGCACAATATAATTTCTGTAGGGCAAACTCCAGTTATAGCATCAGCAGCATCATAAACAACTGAGTGCCATAGCAGAGTCTCCGGCATAGAATGACATTCAATATTGATCAGATCTAAATATATGAATATTTAACTTGTACTAATGAAACCTCCCAAAGATTATACGGTTGACATGTCATAATAATGAACCATTAATTTGTCCACATATTTTCCAAGAATTTGGTATCTTTGTTCTTATGACCATTCTCAGCTAATATATGCATATCTACAAAAGGTAGATCAAGTATTAAATATTCATGGGATACATTGTGCCCAAGCTTGGCATGCTGAATATGAATCTGATCTCTTTGGGTCTAAAAAGGAACTCCTTTCTGCAAAAATTTTACCATCCCATCAACTGCAGCAATACTAGATGCCAAATTTTAGCTATTCAGAAAACCACCGAATTTAATGACACAGTTTTCAGGTTGCCAGAGTCTTTGTATGTCGGAATATCCGGAGGTGATTAAACATTGTCAGAAAAGAAATGTAACAGAACTAGGAATACAATGCAACTAGGCAGAAAGGAAATTAAGAGCAATAACAACGATGGACTAACCAAGGAGTAAATGTCTTTGATGGTTTGGCCAAGTGCAGAACACCCAAAGGCAGCACAGGTTGATATACAGATTCAGTGACCAGGAAGGATCAAACTAATGACAGCATCACCAATACTTCCATTTCTATACTTTGAACATGTGATGAAACCAAAGATGAAATAAGACTAGTTTCTGCTATCTATCTTTGCATATACTTTCATAATTTTCCACTCATTATTTTCTTTTGTAGTATTCCCCCTTTCATAAAGTTTTCCTCAAAAGACAACACCGGAATCTTTCCTGGATGGTGGTTTGAATCTTATTGGGTACAAGACCAAAAGAATTCAAACTCTTATTTTGCAAAACAGGACAACCTGATCAGGGCTCAGAAGCATATTGGCCTAATCATGGTCCAGCTATGCTGAAATGAAATGCTTCCGATAGTATACATGTATAACAGATGATCCATCATGCAATTATTTAATTGCATTATATTCTGAGACACCATGATACGTTCATAAAAAAACCCCCCTCCCAACATACAAAAAAAGAGCATGCATTCAATATTTTGCATGTAAAATGTGAGCAACATCTGAATGCAGCAATTAAACCAGTAGAAGCAAATTAGGAGAAACACTGGGAATATTGACATATCTAACCAGTCACCAAGATGAAAGGCAATTTTAGTTTCGATATGTTATTTTAGGTGCTATCAGGATTGTGGGTATTCACTTAGCCATGACCAAGTCCAGAGGGAGCTTGACAATTGTGTGACTAGACATTCAACCGGACATTCAACCATAGGTGGTATATCATCTAGCAAAACTAGGTGAGTGAAGATTGGTGGAACCAAGGTTCACCATGGTACCGGAATCTGTATCAATACCATCCTATTATAGTATCCATACATGATTCAGTATGGCACAATAATGTCAGTATGGTATGGCAAACCAGTATAGTACCGTACACCCCATACCCAAACCTTGGGTGGAACATTAACAAGCTTGCATTAGTGAACGTGTGTGCATGAAAAAATTATGGTTACCATTTTAGTTTTTATTTGTAAAACTGAGCATGTTTTCCATAAGCAAAATATCACTTCACTGTCAAGGAGACAAGGATGATATAATAGCCTTCTAAATTAAAACCATTACCATGGCTTCAACAATTACATTTAGAATTTTTTCACTATAACTAGTTTACATATCTTCACCTCCATCTTTAAAATTCACATCCTTTTGTACCTACACATTTATCTTCTTGCTGGCTAAACTTGAAAATGGAATAATCACAAAATACAAAGCATTCACAATAAGGCATGCTCGTGCAGTTTATGAAGATACAGATGAGAAATTGTTCAAAAGAACAAAACACATCATCCATCATTCAAACATAAAGAACCATAGAAATGGTTAAAATTATTGCATATCAAACATCTCTATGAATTCATATTACATACATAATATGCTGACATAGTTATACCTATACTGCACGCATGCGTAATATATACATACACCAACAAGCAATATCATCATAAGCAAAATTTAATGATCCATCATCTAAGAGAGTGACCTTAATGATGTAATTTTCAGGTAAAATGTGCCTTCTGTAGACATGAGTTGGGATAATTCTTTAGCATCAATATATTCATAGGCCAATGAGGACCACTTCATCATTATAATCATATGTTTATTCTTCACAACCTTCTAAAATTAGAATGAGTTATTCATCTCCAATATCAACATATATTTGCCTTTTTCCCAACAGTCACAGGGAGGGTAGTGTTAAGATACTCACAGCTCAACTAAGCCTTAATCCCAAACTAGTTGGGTTTGGCTACATGAATCCTTTTCCTCTGTTCTGCTCTGTTTATGAACAGATTTTCTATAAGATGTCGTGATTTCAAATACTTCCTTACTATTTTATCCCATGCAATTTTCCATCGAACTCTATCCTTCTTTTCTTCTACATGTATCAAATCACTCCATACCTGTGCATCACTCGACCTTCATTATACATGTCCAAACCATCTAAGTCGTCCTCCTCTCAATTTGTCCTCGATAACATGCTACCTCCACCTTTCTACGAGTGACTTCATTTCTTATTTCATCTTCTCTTAAGATAGCATAATGAAAAACTTCTAATGGTCATTTTCAACTTAGAAGTAAGATGAGTCAACATTCTACAAATGATCAGGTTTTTCATACAACCCTTTCTCCCATTTAAATTCTTAAGTTCACGAAGCTAGATGCCATCTTTGCTACTTATTATCATTAAAACATTGCAAAGATGCCAGTAGTATAAACAGCCTATAGGATATTTGGTAAATGTCAATTTTTTTCCAACTTGGATTTGTAATCATCAAAGTGGATGTCCAAGAATGGCAGGATTTATTGATGTCAATATGTCCCTACATCTTTCATAAATCAAAAACATATTGAACGAGCATCAAAGTAATGGTGAAAGAAGGAAAAGTAGAACACAAAAGACAAATACACAAAGAAATTGTACCAAATCCAAAGTGGAAGTTTAAAGGAAACATAGTGCTGTCATTTTTTTTTTAAGCCATAAATAAGACGCCACATTGAAATCTTTTTCAAGACCTCATACATCATATTGGGGTGGTGGGTAGGTAAGCTGAGGAGAAAAAGGGAAAGAGAGGAGGGAGGGAAAGAGGGAAGTGTGTGTGTGCGACGAGGGGAGAGAGAGAGAGGGAGAGAGAGAGAGAGAGAGAGAGAGAGCTTTTAGACTCAAAAAACTTGAGTTGGAAACTTTAAGGGCATGATAATCTGACTTTGCATCATAAAAAAATTGAAGGATTAAAGAAGAAAAGACTATAGTACTCAGTATGACATGTTCAGAAAAAACCTTGTAAAGAAGCAAATTTGAGGTCCATGGTAAGAAATCAATTTTTTACAAGCTTGTTAACAGAATTCAAAGAGCAAATTGACAGAGAGATATTATCGCAAGACAGCAGTACTAGCAACATACATTTAAAGTTCATGAACTTGAAGCTTTGGAAAAGTCAGTAAGGAGAAAAATGTAAGAAATAATGGTGCAAAAGATGGAAGAAATGTGGAGCCTATGTCATCAAAGAAACACAAAAGGCTATGACAGAACAAAACAGAGAACTTGTTTGAACATGTCTTATTGCTAAAAGAATGATGAGAACAACACAAAAAAGATAGCAAATGATAATACTTTTAGAGATTCAATTAAGTATTAGCTTTCAAGAACTGGTCACTGACCAGTATGCGTCTGGTTCGGCAAACCTTGCACTAGATAATAAGTAGTTTCTACGCTTCAACTATCATAAGCTAAAACAAAGATTTCGATAAGCAGGCTGTGATAGCTCAATGTTAGAAACAACAAAAACATATAGATAAACATAGAAATATTAAAAAATAAAATGTTTCAAATAGAAGCTTTTAAGATGAGTAGCCATCAAGTTATCATAAGCACTGTTGGGGATAAACCCCGCTCCTGCCGAAGTCCAGTTTGATGCTCTACCTGATGCAACCAGTAGCCGCGGCCCGAACCCCTTCAGCCGGCCGAATTCCTCAGCGGCCGAGCTGAACCCCTTCAGCCGGCCGAACTCCTCAGCGGCCGAGCTCCTTCGAACCCGTTCAGCCGGCCGAACTGCTTAGCGGCCGTGCTCCTTGGATTCACAGGGGTCGAACTCCTTCCGAGCCCCCTTCGGCCGAACTCCCCTTGGAGTCCGAGCTTCTTTGGAATTGGTATATGCTCGAGTCCACCAGCCAATGCCTACTTCCTCAAGCTACGGCTGTCGGACCTCGACGGTATGGCCGCCATTACCAATCTGGCGACGCCACTCTCTCCGTAACTAGTCCCATGCGGCCCGCGATCGGACGACATGGCCACCGCCGCTGGCGACACCACTCTCTCCGTAACCAGCCCCATGCGGCCCATGACCTGTCAGTATGGCCGTCACTATCCGCCTGACGATGCCTTCCTCTCCGTACCGAACTCCATGCGGCCCCAACGGCTCTCTAACAGACGGTATGGCCGTCACCATCAATTAAGCTCCACCTATAAAAGACCCTCCAGATATGCTAACCCTAACCTCTAATCTCTGAACTCTGATCTCTAAGCTCTCCTCTTCTTCTCCAAGCTCCGGAACTCATTCCCGAGCACTCCATTTCTGTTGGCCAAAGCTGACTTGATCGTCGGAGAGTCCTGATGGAGCCACCCCCACCGGCTCCGGATGGGACTTTGTTTTACAGATCCCCGGCGGCAACCTCATCGGCCTCCACTCCAGCGGATTCCGACGACGACCAGATTCTGCGTCAACAAATTGGCGCTAGAGGAAGGGCGACCCCAAACCTCCGAGGTTCCCTTATTTTTAAAGGAGTGCTCGGCAACGATTTCTCTCTCTCCGGAGATCTCTCTTCTTCCTCTCTAGGGTTCATCCCTCAAGAGAAAATGCCTCCCAGGAGGGCTTCGACTCGGCGCTCGGCGGCCTCCGTGACCCGATCCCCTTCAGATCCATCTGCTCCCGCTCCAACCCGGGCAGCCCAGGTTCCATCTGTGGCCGCGGTGGATGCGGAGCAGTTTAACCTGCTCGTCCAGCAGGTTCGTAGCCTCACGGAGGCGGTGCAGGCGGTGCAGGCCATACACCGGCAGATCCCGACACCAGCTCAAACGGCGCGGGACTCCCCAAAGCCGTGCGATCCGGCCCAGGAACGGTCGACTTGGGCTACTCGACCTCCGATCCCCGGAAGGGGGAGGCAAAGGAGGGAGAGCCCCTGCTCGGATCGTGGCTCGACCCAGGGAGAAGCCTCGCATCCATTCTGCCAAAAGACTTTGGAGATCAAAGATCGCGAAGACTTCTTAGATCGAAGGCTCTTAGAAATGAGCCGGCGAATCGAGGAGCTCCGTCACACTTCCTCCTCCCGTGGTAATGACATTTGTACCGACCCCTCCTTTTCGCAGAAAATTATGCAGGAGCCGGTCCCGCCAAACTTCAAGCTTCCGCAGCTCGAGAGTTACAATGGGACCACCGATCCGATCGACCACCTGGAAGCCTTCCGGACAATGATGTTGCGCCACGGCACGCTAGACGCCATCTTGTGCCAGGCTTTCCCCTCTACCCTTAAGGGGGCTGCCAGGAATTGGTACTCGGCACTTAAGCCGAGTACCATCTTATCGTTCGACCAAATGAGCCAACAATTCGCGGCCCACTTCATCAGTAGCCGACGTCCACGCCGAGTCTCGGATTCCTTAATGGCCATTAGGCAGAAGGAGGGGAAACCTATCCGGGCTTATGTCACCCGGTTTAATACTGCCGCATTAGAGGTCCGGGACCTGGACCAGTCAGTCGCCATGGCCGCGCTCAAGGGCGGCCTTCAGAAGAACGACTTGCTGTTCTCCCTGGAGAAGAAGTATCTCAGGGATTTTGCCGACATGCTGGCTCGGGCCGAAAGTTATTCCCGGGCAGAGAAGGCTTTCAAAGCTAAGGACGGCGAGGCCAGCGGCAAGCGGCAAATCAGCGGGCCAAGCAGGCCTGCCGAAGAAAGGAAGCAGACTGAAACTCGACCGCGCTCCCGGACTCCCCCTAGTCGCGGGCGAGCCCGAACTCCCCCTCAAGCTCGGAGGCAGGGAACCCCCGACGGAAGGGCACGCCGAAGTTCCCCCCAGTGCCGAAGTTCCCTCCGTCGACGATTCCACAACTACGCCCCCCTCAACGCCCCGAAAACCCGAGTGCTGATGGAGATCAAGGAACGACTTCCGAGACCGGAGAGAATGCGTTCCCATCCCAGTAGACGTAATCCCAACAAGTTCTGCCTCTACCATCGTGACCACGGTCACGACACTGAGTGCATCCAACTCCAAGACAAGATCGAAGAGCTCGTCAGGCAAGGTAAACTTGGCCGGTTCCTGCGGAGATGACCTGAAGAGCGGAAAGATCGGCTGAGGGCGTTACCGCCAAGTGAGGGAAACCAGCAAGAAGATCGGCCGCCTCTTGGCGTCATCAACACTATCTCGGGGAGACTTCAACAAGGAGAGGCCAGCGGATCCAAAGGACCGATAAAGAGACGGAGGACCGTGGAGCCCGTGACCTTTACCGAGGCGGACTGCCAGGGGATCCAATTTCCGCATAATGACGCAGTTGTAATTTCTTTGAACATTGCTAACTACGATGTACGCCGCGTTTTGGTGGATAATGGAAGCTCGGCCGACGTATTGTTTTACGATGCCTTCTCGAAAATGTCCCTACCCGAGGACCACTTGAGACCTATGAACTCCCCACTGGTAGGATTCGCTAGCAACACCGTACCAGTCGAAGGCGTGATAACTTTGTCTGTGACGGTAGGGCAATATCCAAGATTGGCCAAAACACAGGTCGACTTCCTAGTTGTGAGGACTCCGTCCGCCTATAATGCGATTCTCGGCCGGCCTAATCTAAATGCACTTCGGACGATGGTGTCAACCTGTTATTTGAAGATGAAATTCCCGACGAGTCGCGGGGTCGGAGAAGTCAAAGGAGATCAGGCTCTAGCGAGGCACTGTTATTCAATCGCCCTACATAAGAGAGAACGGCCCAATCCTTATCTTGTCGACGGTCTGGATGTCCGCGACGACCTCACTGAGGAGCGAGGCGAGCCTATGGAGGACCTCGTCTCCGTTTCCTTAAATGACGGAAACTCGGAGCATGCTGTGCAGATCGGCTCCAACTTGGCGGACGAGGTTCGAAAGCAGCTCGTCGCCTTCCTCAGGAGAAACGCGGACGTCTTCGCCTGGACCCCAACGGACATGCTAGGGATTGACGCCGAAGTCATGGAGCATCGGCTGGCCGTCAATCCAAGGCACCAGCCGATAAGAGAAAAGATGCGCCACCATGCCTCGTAGAGGCAAAAAGCGATCGCCGAAGAAGTAGACAAGCTCCTCCAAGTCGGACTCATCCGAGAGGTTAATTATCCGACCTGGGTCTCGAATGTGGTCCTCGTCAGGAAGGCGAATAACAAGTGGAGGATGTGCGTCAACTTTAAGAAGCTGAATAAGGCCTGCTCGAAAGACAGCTACCTCCTACCCCGGATCGACCAGCTGATAGATGCGACCTCGGGCCACGAGCTCCTCACCTTCCTGGACGCTTTTTCTGGTTATAACCAGATACGGATGGCGCCCGAGGACGAAGAGAAGACCGCCTTCATTACTGACCGTAGTCTTTATTATTACAGGATCATGCCGTTCGGACTCAAAAATGCAGGAGCCACTTACCAACGCTTAGTTAATAAGATCTTCAAGGAGCAGATCGACCGCAACATGGAGGTGTACGTGGATGACATGCTCGTCAAAAGCCGAGCTTCGACAGACCACCTCACCGATCTTAAAGAGACCTTCGGTGTACTCAGGAAGCACAAGATGAAGCTGAATCCGACCAAATGCGCCTTTGGCGTGACCTCCGAAAAGTTTCTGGGGTTCATGGTGTCGAGATGCGGAATCGAAGCAAATTTCGAGAAGATCCGAGCCATTCGGAAGATGACTGCTTCGAAGATGATCAAGAAAATTCAGCACCTGACCAGAAAGGTGGCGTCCCTAAATCGCTTCGTCTCAAGGTCGGCCAAACGATGCACGCCCTTCTTCCAAGTTCTCAGGCAACCGAAGGACTTCTGCTGGACGGCGGAGTGCCAACGGGCATTCGAGGAGCTTAAAAACTACCTCGGCTCACCCCCACTGCTGGCGAAGCCCGAACCCGGAGAAGAATTATTCCTGTATCTAGCTGTCTCCTCGGTGGCCCTAGCGGCAGTCCTGGTCAAGGAAGAAGCAAGGACGCAACGACCGATCTACTACGTGAGCCGGGTCCTGAGGGATGTAGAGACCAGGTATTTTAGGTTAGAAAAACTTACTCTCTTCTAATTGCTACCAGAAGGCTCCAACCTTACTTTCAGGAGCACACCGTAACGGTCCTCACGGACCAACCAATAAAAGCAGTCCTTCACCGGATGGATGCCTCCGGAAGAATCGTGAAATGGATAATCGAGCTCACGAAGTTCGACATCAACTACCGACCCAGGCCGTCGATCAAGGCTCAGATATTGGCGAATTTTGTGGTGGAATGCACCATTCCGGTCGAAGCCGAGCTTGGACAGAGCGGGGCCGACACCAAAGCGAGGCCGAGTCTGGGCAAAGCCGAGCTATCGCAGCCGAACCTCCCCGAAGGCTTTTGGACTTTGCGCGTGGATGGTTCGTCCAACTCTGCTGGAGCTGGTGCGGGCCTGGTCCTGGTCAGCCCCGAAGAAGTCGTCACCGAGTACGCACTACGCTTCGAATTCCCTGCGACCAACAATGGAGCCGAATATGAAGCGCTGATCGCCGGATTAAAGATAGCAAGGGAATTAAAAGTAGATCGACTTCAAGTCTACAGCGATTCCCAACTAGTGGTCGGTCAAGTCGATGAAAGCTACGAAGCACGGAAGGAAGGCATGACGAGGTACCTCGGAAAAGTGAGGGGTTTGGCCCCGACCTTCAACAGTTTCGGCATTCAGCATATTCCAAGGGCGGAAAATGCGAGAGCTGATCTTCTCTCTAAGTTGGCCACTTCAGCCCCGGCCGAACTACCTAAGAAAGTATTTTTGAAAATTTTGAAATGCCCAACCACGGAGGAATCTCAGGCCATCCTGCAGATGGAATTCGAGCCTAACTGGATCAACCCGTTGGTCGCCTACCTTAAAGAGGGGGTTCTTCCTCACGACCGGAAAGAAGCTCGAAAGCTCAGAAATCAGGCCTCCCGCTACATTTTATATGAAGGCAAATTGTATAAGAGATCGTACTCCCTCCCGTTGCTGAGATGTCTCCGACCTTCAGAGGCTAACCTCGCACTGTGGGATGTGCACGAAGGACTTTGCGGAAGCCACGTAGGAGACAGGTCCCTATCGCAAAAACTACTTCGGCAGAGGTACTACTGGCCGACCTTGTTCCACGATTCCGTGGAATATGTGAAGAAGTGCGACCGCTGTCAAAAAAATGCCAGCATGCAAAGGCAGCCGGCATTCGAGCTTGCTCCGCTCAGCGCACCTTGGCCATTTGCGCAGTGGGGAATGGACATACTCAGCCCCTTCCCGACAGCGTCCGGACAACCAAAGTTCCTCCTGGTCGCGATCGATTATTTCACCAAGTGGATCGAAGCCGAACCACTAGTGAAGATTACCGAGACCAAGGTGCAAGACTTCATCTGGAAGTCACTAGTCTGCCGGTTCGGCCTGCCTCGAACCCTTATAACCAATAATGGGCGGCAGTTCGTTGGGGCAAGGTTCGCCGAATTCTGCGAACAACTAAACATCTCCCACCGCTTCACATCGGTGACTCACCCACAGGCCAATGAGGAGGCTGAGGTGACCAACCGAACCCTACTGCAAGGCATCAGGACAAGGCTCGATAGGGCTAAGGGGGCTTGGGTGGACAAACTCTACCACGTCCTCTGGGCATACCGAACTACTCAAAGGACGCCGACCGAAGAGACATCCTTCGCCTTGGCCTTCGACACGGAAGCAGTTATCCCGATTGAACTTCGGCTCCCGTCCGCACGAGTCGCGGGCTTTGACGAGCAGCTCAACCCCCAGGACCTCAGAGTTAACCTCTACTTGCTGGAAGAAAAAAGGGAGGAGGCTCGTATCCGGATGGTAGCCTACAGACGGAAGGTGGCCCAGTACTACAACTCCAGAGTTAGGGCTAAGACGTTCAGAGTGGGGGACCTAGTGCTTCGACGAGCCACCGTCTCCCAGCCTCAAAGTCAAGGAAAGCTCGCCCCAAATTGGGAAGGTCCATACGAAGTGATGGAGGTCATCCGGCCCGAGACCTATCGCCTGAAGGAGCTCGGAGGAATAGTGCTTCCCCGACCTTGGAACTCAGAAAACCTAAGGGTGTATTACCAATAGACTTCCTTCAATAAAACTTCTTCGCTCAGCATTATTGTTTTCTGGTGCAAGGATTACGTGGCGATAGGAAAGGAGCGGGTGAAAGTGGCCCATTAGGAACAGGAAGAGAACCTTGTCCTCAAAGTCAAAGGCCTCGTTCACCTTAGACGAGATGGGGGGAGAAGCGCGGACGACGGTCCGTATGTACCCCCCACAGCCCGTTAGGAACAGGAGGAGAACCTCGTCCTAACGCGAGCAAAGTCGAAGGCCTCATTCACCTTAGACGAGATGAAGGAAGAAGCGCGGACGACGGTCCGTATCTGCCTACACAGTCCGTTAGGAATAGGAGGAGAATCTCGTCCTAACGCGAGCAAAGTCGAAGACCTCGTTCATCTTAGACGAGATGGGGGAGACGGACGACGGTCCGAATGTGCCCCCACAGCCCGTTAGAAATAGGAGAAGAATCTCGTCCTAACGCGCGAGCAAAGTCGAAGGCCTCGTTCACCTTAGACGAGATGGGGGAAGACGGACGATGATCCGAATGTGCCCCCACAGTCCGTTAGGAACAGGAGGAGAACCTCGTCCTAACGCGAGCAAAGTCGAAGGCCTCGTTCACCTTAGAAGAGATGGGGGGAGAAGCGCGGACGACGGTCCGTATGTGCCCCCACAGTCCGTTAGGAACAGGAGGAAAACCTCGTCCTAACCGAGCAAAGTCGAAGGCCTCGTTCACTTTAGACGAGATGGGGGGAGAAGTGCGGACGACGGTCCGTATGTGCCCCCACAGCCCGTTAGGAACAGGAGGAGAACCTCATCCTAACGTGAGCAAAGTCGAAGGCCTCATTCACCTTAGACGAGATGGAAGGAGACGGACGACGGTCCGAATGTGCCCCCACAGCCCGTTAGGAACAGGAGGAGAACCTCGTCCTAACGCGAGGACGACGGTCCAAATGTGCCCCCACAGCCTGTTAGAAACAGGAGGAGAACCTCATCCTGACACGAGCAAAGTCGAAGGCCTCATTCACCTTAGATGAGATGCGGGAAGACGGACGACGGTCCGAATGTGCCCCCATGGCCCGTTAGGAACAGGAGGAGAATCTCATCCTAACGCGAGCAAAGTCCAAGTCCGAGCTTCGAAGTCTACAGAAATCAGGATCTCCATCAACCTCAGCCAGAGATAAGATTCTCCCGAAGCGACCGAGACAACCTCGGCTAAAGGTAAGGTCCGCGACAACCTCGACCAAGGCGCCCGAGACAACCTCGATCAGAGATAAGATCTCTCCCAAGGATCCGTATCAACCTCGGTAGGAGATGAGATCTCCTCCGAACTTCAATTTCAGCACCAACTTTGTCTGGAGATGAGATCTCCCTCCAAGCTTCGACCTGAACCAGCACGAAGAACTTCGGCAGTCGCCTTTTCTGCACTTCCTTCCTTCGAGTTTCGAACTCAGGAGTGGGAGGACTACTGTTGGGGATAAACCCCGCTCCTGCCGAAGTTCAGTTCGATGCTCTACCTGATGCAACCAGTAGCAGCGGAAGAGGTTCAACGGATGGGTCTTAGCCGAACCCTTCAGTCGGCCGAACTCCTTCGGATTCCCAGTGTCCAGGCCGAACCCTTTCAGCCGGCCGAACTCCTCAACGGCCGAGCTCCTTCGAACCCATTCAGCCGGCCGAACTGCTTAGCGGCCGGACTCCTTGGATTCACAGGGGTCGAACTCCTTCCAAGCCCCCTTCGATCGAACTCCCCTTGGAGTCCGAGCTTCTTTGGAATTGGTATATGCTCGAGTCCACCAACCAACGCCTGCTTTCTCAAGCTACGGCTGTCGAACCTCAACGGTATGGCCGCCATTATCAGTCTAGCGACGCCACTCTCTCCATAACTAGTCCCATGCGGCCCGCGATCGGACGACATGGCCACCGCCGCTGGCGACACCACTCTCCGTAACCAACCCCATGCAGCCTATGACATGTCAGTATGGCCGTCACTATCCGTCTGACGATGCCTTCCTCTCCGTACCGAACTCCATGCGGCCCCAACGGCTCTCTACCAGGCAGTATGGCCATCACCATCAATTAAGCTCCACCTATAAAGGACCCTTCAGATATGCTAACCCTAACCTCTAATCTCTGAACTCTGATCTCTAAGCTCTCCTCTTCTTCTCCAAGCTCCGGAACTCATTCCCGAGCACTCTATTCCTGTTGGCCAAAGCTAACTTGATCGTCGGAGGATCCTGCCGGAGCCACCCCCACCGGCTCCGGACGGGACTTTGTTTTGCAGGTCCCCGGCAGCGATCTCATCGGCCTCCACTCCAACGGATTCCGACGACGACCAGATTCTGCGTCAACAAGCACAAAAAAGAAAATGGAGCTTAAATTTAAAAAGAAATAAAAGCAACATGGCAATTAATATAAAAGTAGAAAAGCTTCCACTTAGGAGCTTCTAGGATGTGCAGCTATCAAATAAAGCTTAAGCCCAAATGCAGACTACGAGTTTTAGTTAAAAACTTAAAATGCATGATAGATATTCAAAAAGTTGACCAAAATCAAAAATAGAAAGAGTAATTTCAATTTAATTGCAAGACATGTCATCACAAAATATATAAGAACCGTGATTAAAAAAATTAAAAAGTGGTGTGATAGGCTTAAGAACTTTCCTTTTTTCCTAATGTAAATTCTTGATGTCATATATAATTACAAATAAAGTTACAACAGATGATAACAAGAAATTGTAACTTGCAAAATGTGTGGAAGACTATAAGAGGGTGTCACAAGCTAATTCAGATATTTTGGATAGAAAGGTGAAATGCTATCTGAAAGAGGAATATAAAACTGTAGGTCGAGTCCTTCCCCATGACACTAGGTCAACTACAAAGTTGATGGTATGAGCACATTGGAAGTTATACTCCTCTGACAGTCTGTTATTTTTCCATTAAAACAGAAAGTCCAAAAATTTAAAAGTAAGTCTCTGATCTGCAGAACAATGCAGCAAATTAAGTACACAATGATTGAAGGGTCATTCTAAGGTAAAAAATTCTAAAAGGGAAAAAGATATTTGATATTGCATTTCTGCTATCACAACCTGCAAATTTTTTCTAGCGGCCATATTTCTCCCTCTAAAATTTCCACACTTCCAAGCAAACCCCTCCTCCATTCTTAAGACTTCCAAAAGCCTTCTCTCTTCTTTCTTAAGAGGTGAGGCCCAGAATTATGAACCATCTCCACCAACCCTACTTTTAGTAAGTGAAGCTATTATAAAGCTTCAGTTATGGATTAAAAAATAAGTCAGCTTCCCACTGTCCATAAGATTTAATCTCATCCAGCCATCAAACTAAAAACTGAAAATTGTAATGAAAAGAAAAACAAAACTCCTAAGGACTGAATGATAACAAATCCAACAACCTACTCCTTCCTTGAATATTGTACACAAATCACATCAGGCAATATTGTACTAAAAAAATTGTTACCTTAGTTAAGAAAATTAAACAAACCAACTTTCACATAAAGTGGGATAGCTCAGAAACCAAGTTTGTTTGACCTGCCAAATAACGGTTAACCAATCTGTCATCAAAAAAGTTACTGATGTCATAAAAAATATTTGTACGTCAAGAGAGCAATTTTTCAAATGCCATAATATAAGAATGTAGCAGTGGTCCACAACAATCGTGGATCGATCAATGAGTAGACACAACAGATATAGACTCACTCAAGATTCCAGTATGAGCCTGACAACTTCAAGTAATAACCATTGTTGGTGCAGAATCTAGTTGACACCAGATCGAGCTGGAGTTGGAAAAGAAAAGGTCGCCGCCGATGACCTGCAAAACAAAGTTCCGTACAGAGTCAGTGGTGGTAGCTCCGGTAGGACCCTCCGACGATCAAGTCAGCTCTTCTGGCCAACAGGAATGGAATGCTTAGGAAAGAATTCAACAAAATTTTGAAAAAAAGAGAGCTTAGAGAAAACGTATCTGGAGGATCCCCTTTATAGACGGAGTCCGGAGCAGACTGATAGTGACAACCATAACTGTCCGATCGTGGGCTACTCGAGGCCACGTAGAATTTATTACGGAAAAAGGTGTCGCCCGTAGTAAACTGATAATGACAGTCGTAACTGTCCGGTAGTGGGGTCGCCTGTAGCAGACTGACAAATGACAGTCGTAACCATCTGGTGTCCGTTGTCGTGAGGTGCCCGTTCGTTGAGATTTAATTGTCGAAGTTCAGAAGAAGCAGACGTTGGTTGGTGAAGAGTTTTGATATATATCAATTTCAGAGGAGTTTGGACTCCTAAAGGAAATACACTAGAAGGGATCATCCGGGAGGAATACTATTTGAAATCTGAAAGTAATTTGCTGGAGGAATCCGAATGAAGTTCGACTGATGGAGAAGTTCGGAAGGAGTTTGGCTCCTAGAGGAATCCGACTAAAGGAAAAATCCGAAAGAAGTTCGGCTCCTAAAGGAATCTGACTGAAGGAAACGTCCGGAAGGAGATCGGCTGATGGAGGAATTCGACTGAAGGAGAAGTCCGAAAGGAGCTCGGCTGCTGAAAAGGTCTGGGAGGGGTTTGACCGTTGGAGGAAGAATTTTTTATCGAAGCTCTTCCGTGATTACCAGTTACATTAGGCTAAGCATCAGACTGGACTTCGACGGAAGCGGGGTTTATCCCCAACACTAGTCCTCCCACTCCCGAGTTCAAAATTCGAAGGAAGTACAAAAAAGACGACTGTCGAAGTTCTTTTTCGGGCTCTGCACCATTGAGGTTGAAGCTCGGAGGAGATCTTATCTTCGGTTGAAGTTGAAGTTAGAGAGATCTTATCTTCTTTTGAAGTTGAAACTCGGGGGAGATCTTATCTCCAACCGAAGTTGAAGGAGATCTTATCTTCTGTTAAAATTGAAGCTCGAAAGAGATCTTATCTCCAGTCGAGGTTGAAGGAGATCTTATCTTCTGTTGAAGTTGAAGCTCGGGGGAGATCTTATCTCTAATCGAGGTTGAAGGAGATCCTATCTTCTATTGAAGTTGAAGCTCGGGGAAGATCTTATCTCCAACCAAAGAAGATCTTATCTTCTATTGAAGTTGAAACTCGGGAAAGATCTTATCTCCAGCCGAGATTGAAGGAGATCTTATCTTCTGTTGAAGTTGAAGCTCGGAAGAGATCTTATCTCCAGTCGAAATTGAAGAAAATCCTATCTCCTGTTGAAGTTGAGGCTCGGAGGAGATCTTATCTCCAGCCAAGGTTGTAGGAGATCCTATCTTCTGTTGAAGTTGAAGCTCGGAAGAGATCTTATCTCCAATTAAGGTTGAAGGAGATCCTATCTTCTATTGAAGTTGAGACTCGAAAGAGATCTTATCTCCAACCGAGGTTGTAGGAGATCCTATCTCCTATTAAAGTTGAAGCTCGGAGGAGATCTTATCTCCAACAGAAATTGAAACTCGGGGAAGATCTTATCTCCTGTTGAGTTTGAAGCTCGTGGAAGATCTTATCTCCTACCGAGGTTGAAGCTTGGGGAAGATCTTATCTCCTACCGAGGTTGAAGCTCGGAGAAGATCTTATCTACAGTCGAGGTTATAGGAGATCTTATCTCCTATTGAGGTTGAAGCTCGGAGATCTTATCTCCAGCTGAGGTTGAAGGAGATCCTATCTTTTGTGGAAGTTGAAGCTTGGAAGAAATCTTATCTCCAACTGAAGTTGAAGAAAATCCTATTTTCTACTAAAGTTGAAGCTCGGAGAAGATCTTATTTCCAACCGAGGTTGTAGGAGATCCTATCTCCTATTGAGGTTGAAGCTCGAAAAAGATCTTATCTCCAACCGAGGTTGTAGAAGATCTTATCTCTTATTGAAATTGAAGCTCGGGGGAGATCTTATCTCCAGCCGAGATTGTAGAAAATCCTATCTCCTGTTGAAGTTAAAGCTCGGAAGAGATCTTATCTCCAATCGAGATTGTAGGAGATTTTATCTTCTGTTGAGATTGAAAAAGATTCTATCTTCTGTTGAACGGGCTGTAGGGACACATTAGGACCATTGTCAGGGCCTCTCCCCTCACCTCATCTAAAATGAATGAGGCCTTCGAGTTTGCTCACGTTAGGACGAGATTCTTCTCCTGTCTTAAATAATCGAAGGTCTTCGACTTACTCATGTTAGGACGAGGTTCTCCTTCTGTTCCTAATATGGCCACTTTTGATTGCTTTTTTCCTGTCATCACATAGTTTTTGTACCAAGAAATAATAATGTTGAGATGGAGAAGTTTTATTGAAGAAAAATTACTGACAGTATATTCTCAAATTTTCTGAATTTCAAGATCGTGGGAGCGTTGTTCCTCCAAGCTCTTTCAAATGATAAGTTTCGGACCAGACGACTTCCTCTATTTCATACGGGCCTTCCTAATTTGGGGCAAGCTTCCCCTGGCTTCGAGGCTGAGAGATGGCGGCTCGCCAAAGTACTAAGTCCCCCAGAGATAGTGTTGATGATGCCGAGAGGCAGCCGATCTCGTTGTTCCTCTCTCATTGGCAGTTCTGGCTGCAGCAGCACCCTTGGCTAATCTTCTCTTGCTTCAAGCCGACATCTGAGGAATCGATCCAATCGACCTCTCCTGATGAGCTCCAAGATGAATTCATCTTGGAGCTAAATGCATTCTTCAGTATCTTGACCGTGATCATGATAAGACAAACAGTACTTGCTTCGATTGCGCTTGTTTGGGAGAGATCGTAATTCTTTTGGCCTTAGTAGCTGATTCTTAATTTCCATCAGAATTTGAATTTTAGGAGCATTAAGGGGGTATAGTTGTGGTTCTAAGGGGAGAACTTTGCGCCCTCGGGGCTTCTTTGACGACGAGCTCGAGGAGTTCAAGCTCGCTTGCACTCGGAAGGAGTTCGTGAGCACGGCCGAACTTCATTCGACCCTCCATCAACGACGTGTCTATTAGACTCGCCCGCCCACCACTCTCCTACGGCTTCCTCATCCTTCAACTTGAAGACTTCTTTCGCTCGGCCATATCCTTCAGCCCGAGCTAGCAAATCGGCAAAGTCCCTAAGATACTTCTTGTCCAGGAAGAACAGCAAATCATTCTTCTGAAAGCCATCCTTGAGTGCGGCCATTGCAACAGACTGATTCAGATTCCGGATCTCCAATGCAGCAGCATTAAATCGGATGATATAAGTCCGGATAGATTCTCCCTCCTGCTTGATATTCATCAAAAAATTCAAACCTCGGCGGGAACGTCAGCTGCTAACGAAATGAGCCACAAACTGATGGCTCATTTGATCAAAGAAGAAGATCGTACCCAGCTTCAACGCCAAGTACCAGTTTCTTACTGCTCCCTTTAAGATAGATGGGAAAGCTCGATATAAGATGGCGTCTGGTACGCCATGGAGCAGCATCATAGTCCGGAAGGCCTCCAGATGATCGATCGGATCAAAGGTTCCGTCGTAATTTTCAAATTGGAGAAGCTTGAAGTTCGGCGAAATGGGCTCTTACATAATCCTCTAAGAAAAAGGAGGATCAGTGCAAATATTATTACTGTGTAAGGAGGGAGTATGACGGAGCTCTTTGATTCATCGGCTCATTTCCTGGAGCCTTTGATTCAAAAGATCTTCACGATCGTTAATCTCCAGGATTTTCTGATGAGACGGAGGCAAAGCTCCCCTCTACGTCGAGTCATTGTCCGAGCAAGGGCTCTCCACCCTCTGCTTCCCCTTTTCGGAGGTCACCGGCCAGCTAGCCCAAATCGGCCGTCCCCCGACCGGATCATGGGGCTCCAAAGAAGCCTGCTCCAGCCGAATTGGCACCGGAGCCTGACGATGTATGGCCTGCACCGCCTCTGTAAGATCGCGAACCTACTGAACCAGTAGGTTGAACTGTTCCGCATCCACCATGGCTGCAGGTAGCGCTTGAGTTACCGAAGCTGAAGCGGAAGTGGATAAATCTGAACGAAATTTGGCTGTAAAGGCCGTTGATCGCCGGATCGAAGCTTTCCTGTAAGGCATTTTTTCCGAAAAGAACTCTAAAGAGAAAGAAGAGAGATCGCTGCTGAGTACTCCTTTAAGAACAAGAGAACTTCGGGAACAGAGGTACCCTTCTTCTAGCACCAATCCTGTTGGTGCAGAATCTGATTGATGCCGGATCGAGCTGGAGTTAGAGAAGAAAAGATCGCTGTTGGTGATCTGCAAAACAAAGTCCTATACGAAGTCGGTGGTAGTGGCTTCGGTAAGACCCTCCGACGATCAAGTCAGTTCTTCTGGCCAATAGGAATAGAGTGCTCAGGAAAGAATTCAGCAAAATTTTGGAAAGGAGAAGAGAGCTTAAAGAAAACGTATCTGGAAGATCTCTTTTATAGACGGAATCCAGAGCAGACTGATAGTAACAACCATAACCGTCCGATCGTGGGCCGCTCGAGGCCACGTGAAATTTATTACGGAAAGAGATGTCGCCCATAGTAGACTGATAATGACAATCATAACCGTCCGATAGTGGGATCGCCTGTAGCAGACTGATAAATGACAGTCGTAATCATCCGATGTCCGTTGTCGTGAGGTGCCCATTTGTTGAGATTTAATAGTCGAAGTTCGGAGGACGCAGGCGTTGGTTGGTAAAAAGCTTTGACATATATCAATTCCAAAAGAGTTCGGACTCCTAAAGAAAATACGGCTAAAGGAGATCATTCGAGAGGAATACTACTTAAAATCTGAAAATAATCCGCTGGAGGAATCCAGATGGAGTTCAATTCCTGGAGGAATCCGACTGAAGGAGACGTCCGGAAGGAGCTCGACTTCTGGAGGAATCCGACTGAAGGAGAAGTCCGAAAGAAGCTCGACTGCTGGAAGAATTTGACTGAAGAAGAAGTCCGGAAGGAGTTCGGCTGCTGAAGAAGTCTGGAAGGGGTTTGACCGTTGGAGGAAGAATTCTCGATCAAAGCTCTTCCGTGATTACCAGTTATATTAGGCTAAGCATCAGACTGGACTTCAGCGGGAGCGGAATTTATCCCCAACAACCATGAAAATGGATGATCTTGATCAATAGCTTTGCAGATAAGAATTATCAAAAGGTAGGTTCAGAAGCATGAAACTGTCACTCAAATTTACGATAAAGCTAGTCTAGAAAACTAACAATCTAATATTGATATTAAGAGGATTTTACCACTATGATGTTTCTAGAGTTTTGCATGTGCGATGCATGTGACTTGCAAAAGTCTAAACTTTATGTTGTAGTGAGACAAAAAAACTTAATGATAACAGTAAATTAAGGATAGAGAGTTGAGAAGTTTTTGGAGTTGTAGTTCAAGCCAAACCATATCCACATGAAGTTTCTATATTTACCTAAAAGTATCAGATCAGACCTAGAGTTCAAAGCCAATAAAATCATCTAGGCACCAAAGTTCTCATCTTGGCCAAGATTCAGCCACAATCTCTTTTTGTATTGGTATCAGTACCTTCCGATACGATAATAGAACACATGTCAGGCCTAAACATCTCAGCCATATAAACCAAGAAATCCAGAAATATCAGCCAATACAATATAAACATATTAGCCAATATTTTTTTTTAATCACCTTGTTACCACTTTTATATAGTTTTACAATGAATAAATTTCTAAATCGGTAGCTTTATACAGTTGTGAATTTTGGATTTACCATATTGGACAAGATTTTAATATCTCAGTCCTAAAATATCGACCAGGACCTCGGACGACCTAGGTTACTTTGAAAATTGACCACTGTCCTTGGCCAAGATAAACCAAGATCCCGCTTCATCTCAGTCTCACCACTTGCCAAGAAAACCGAGATCTCTATCTTTAAAAATCTAGCCAAGCAGCCAATTTAAGAGGCTTTCTACTTGAAAATAATTTCATGTAAGCCTACAAGTAGAGAAAAGATGAGCTGAAAGATGGAATAAGGGAAAAAGGACAACAAAGTCCAACATAGGGTGGAGAGCAACCCCCAAAGCTTAGCATTATAATGGTAAAGGAAATCCAAGATTTGTTCATCTAGAATACTGGTGGTAGATAAGCATGGAATAAAGAATTGAATAATGAGAACAAACGTTCACAGTCTGGATACCACAGACCTTGTATAGATATCATCCTATTACAGTGTCGGTATGCAGTACAATACAAGATGGCAAGGTGTACCTGGTGTCAGTATAGAACGAGACTGCATACCAATTTAGTACCGATACTAGTATGCTACACCCAATATGGTAGGATAGCGATCGGTGCAATAGATCTTGGTTAGAACAAAGGCTAGGGCATGAAAATTGTAACTCCACCTCAATAGAGAAAATTCCAATTCTCAGAAAGCTTATGCTTGGTATTTCTTATCATGCAATCAAATGTGTAAGCTTGTATATGAGACGCTATTTGTTTAAACAAAAAAACAAAATTCTGATGTTAAAAAATTAGTGGTGTGCAAGAAAACCGACCAAATGGCAAAACAAACCCAAACCGGCTATTTCAATTCAATTTGGGTCATGTTTTTTCACATCCAACCTGATTTCAGTTTGAAAATTTTTCAAACCAGAAAAACTGGTTTGGTTTCAGCTTAAATTTTAAAAAAACCAACTTAAATCAAACCAACCCATATATACATGTATACTTACAGGTTCACTGATTCAATGGCCAGTTCACAGATTCAATGGCCCTAGCAAGCCATTCTTTTCATGCTTTCCTATGTCTCCTCCCACTCTGCCACTAGGGTTCGCCCTTTGCCACTCTCCCTACCAAAGCCACCTACTCTCCATTGCCTCCATCCTTCCCCAACCCATCACTCAGTGGCTCAGGTGAGATCTCTTCTCCTATCTTCTTCACTTCTTCCCAAAAATGACTGAAAGCTCGAAACTCTAGTTTCTACTCATAAAACCATAGATCCAAGGAACCACAAACCCACTGCACTCCACCATCCTTCCCCCCATCATCTCTGCCCTTGGCCCCTCCCTGACCACCAACGTAGCTGTTGCCGCCACCACTCCGCTACAAGGCAAGCAATGACGAGAAGACATGGGTGTGATGATGATGGGATCGGCCAAGAAGAAGAAGTGGAGGATGAAGGAGATGATCAAATGAAGGAAGTCAACAAAGAAGACAAGGCCTCGATCTCACTCCCTCCAACTCCACCAGCCCTCCGATCTGAGTGAAACCTCTTTACCTTATTAACCTTTATTTATTTTTATTAATTTCATTCCTTAATTCGTGGAATTGAAATCTTAACTTAAAAAGGAAAATTAAAACTAGCATCGTAATGGATCCACGAGCTTGTAGATACCTTAACGGGCGATTAACTAACCACCAATATTGTGATCAATGATGCTATAGCAACTTAACAGCATTATTTGGTCCTTATTAGAGATTAATGTTCTAATTTTCTATTTCTTTTTGGGATATTTTGCAGGGATTGTGGCTGTGCTGGGGCTGGTTGGTGTTTGGAGTTGGTGTCACATAATTTCGGTGGCTGTTGTAAACGTAACAACTGCAGGATGATGGACCTTGCTCCATCCTATGGCAATTGTTCATTTGCACTAAAGTCAACCACAGGGTGGACAATTTTTGCTTTGTACGAGGCCTAGCCTAACATGCGCTTGACAACTACACCACCTAGCATCATTTTGAGCTAGTCATAAGAAATTCATATTTTAACTGGCCCTAGCCTATTTGAAAGAAGTCCAGGCCCAACCTAATTCAACCCGATAACCCAAACTGAACAAAATTTCTCAGGTCGGTTTGAACCAGTTTTTATAGATGGTTGGTTTGATTTCAGTTTCGATTTTAAGAAACCAATTTAAATTAGCTCGCTTTCAAGAATATCTCTAAACAAGATTTCATCTATTAACAAAGTATTCCACTCAATGATTATTTTAAATTACAAATTATGAAGATTGTGTTAAATCAAAAAAAAAAAACTTACACTGCGTTGAAGTCTTGTCAGGGTACACATCAGCAGCTGTTCTCCAACAATTGCTTTCATCTTCTTCACTAACTCTTCCCGAGTTATTTCTTTATTCTGAGAGATAGCCCAACTAACATGTTAATCCAACTAAAGGAAAATGAATGAGTTAATACTTGGTCAGTTATAACACCCAAATTCTGCCGATCAATACCTTCAGCTCTTCGTAATGGCAAAGCAGTAACTCCTTTGCTAATGGAGATGCATGATTTTGTATTTCAGCAAACAGCACTGTAAATGGCACCCATGGTGAAGTTGGCCCTCTTGTTGGCTCACATCTTACCTGAACAAAAAGATTTAAGTAAAAATAAGAATAACATTACCTATATGACAAATCCAAAGTCCTTTTTTTAACAGAAAAGAGAAAAACCAAGTATAGTTTAGCCGCAAAGCACAGCCTCTGTAAGGGAAACTTCCATTTGCCAGCTGCGGTCGCTGAACAAGCATCTCATGTAGCAAATGAACACAGAACAACCAGAATGGTTCTAAAAGTAAAACAATGAAAGAAAGAAGGATAGATTGACTCACAGGATGAAGAGAGGAAAAGTCTTGTACAACTATTGTTGGTGCTACATGGAACCGTACATCCTTCAGTCCAAATAAGTACTCTGAGAGACAAATATTTAAAAAAACCAAAATATTTGTCAATCTCTATATGACACAACAGCTTAGGTGACTACATCAACCCTGTTAGTTCTAATTACCTCGGATGTGTGGGGACAGCTTGAAACTAACAACATACTCTGGATGAATATAATTGTCCAAGTGGGTAGACCACACGACATGACACATCGGACTCGAGCGATCATCTACACCCGAATCGCTATCCCCACTACTGGGAAAGCATTTTCTGGACCCAGGCCGGACTTGTTCCATATTTCCCAAGATTGCTCGGCATAACAGCATGCATTGTACACCTTTTTCGTCAACATCACAAAGATTAATGCTGCAGGTTTTTTACAGGGTTAAATATAAGTGTGCAGGCCTGAACTTGTATATTCATATTATTCTATACTTTATAACTATGGAGGGTAACATCTGCTCTGCTCACACAACTGAAGACTATGATCTACAAAATTTATAATCAAAGCAACATGAACTACCTGGAAATGTTTGAACAGAAAAGGCAGGTGCTGTAAGTATTTTTTTTTTTAAAAAAAAAAAATCAAAACTATACAAGGCACCTGGCAAAAGCACGGTTAGCTGGTGTGAGATAAACACCAGTGCCTAAAACTCCCTCAGTAGGCTTCCCCACCATTCCAAAACCACGAATCAGAATTCCAGCTATGTCTATCTTCTTTGAACCAAACCAGCCATAACGTACATTTGCATCCCCTCGCTGTGCTCTAGTGGACTGTATCTGTCTCTCAAAGGCCTCACATCTAATCTGTGCAGGAAGATCCTTTGGGGCATAGCGATGGATCTGCAAAATGTTTTGGAGCATAGCAAAAGGACCCATTCCTAAGAGAAAAAGGTTTTGTACAAAAAGAAAGCTTTCACTGTCCCTTTCCACGTTTTCAATCTTTAAGCGTAATGACTCTGCAGTTAAAGGCTGTGAAACTGAAGCTGCATTTTCCATACCAACACGCTTTACCACCTCAGCTGGAGGACATAACGCCATTGCCAGCACCGGTCTCTGGAAACTGCTGTTCATGATGCCAGAACCCAACCCAGAGAATTCTTCAGCCACATCATCAAAAAAAAGGGAAGGAAAGAAGCATTTGTCAGAATCATCAATCCATGCCACAGAGCACTGTTTCCTAGTTCTCAAGTTGACCAGGACCATTGACACAAAATCAACAAGAAGATGCTGGCCATTCAACATGATCATGACAGATGATTTATCATCCTTGAACCCTTCTATAAGAGACTGTTTCACTGGTTCTGGAAAGTCTGACCAGTCACCCCGGTTGTAGAACATGATGCGGCGTGGCAAGCCACTGTTGAGATAGTTGAAGCAAGTCTCAGCAAGGTTGGGCTGCACACGGCAGCAGTGGCAGCTGCAGACACTAGAACGGGAGGAGGGTCCATGTTCTACACTGACACGGGGAGTCTTACCATCTCTTAATCCAGAAATTTCAGCTTGCTTGCGCTTCAAAGCAGAACCACAGGGTTCAATGGGTGACGCCATTGATAGATGGCTTGGCAAGAAAGCAATCAAAAGAAAGGAAAATCTGTAGTATATCACAGGAGTTTAGAGACCTCCCTCCATCTTCCCCTAGAGAGCAGCAGATTCATTAATCTTGTCAATAGCAAACCAGCCCATCGAGTCTCACAAGCACTAGCAAATAATATTGTTTTCCTAAGACAAAACACACAGTTGCATTGTCTTTTCATATTAATTTAATGATTTATTTGAGTTCAGCAAGAAAACCTCAAAATAGATTTCTAAAATTAGGATAGTTCTGATTCATTCGTCTTTTTGAAATTGCCTCAATAACAAATCCTTTAACAAGAATTGGGTAGAATAGTAATCATTATACAAGCACTCAATAACGAAGAAACATAAACAATGTGAAATTAAAATAGAATTCCTTGATATTCAATTAAACTGGACAAAAAAATAGCACAAGAAAAGTGAGGAAAAGGAACTCCAAAAGCATGCATGGATATGGCAAAATTAAGAATCAGCAAAGATGCATAAAAATATACTCTATAAACAAGAAGGTGAAATAAGCCCCAAAAGGAGTACATGGGTTTCTTAAACTGGCTTGGAATCGCAGAACAAAGTTCACTCGGAAAGGAAGCCATTTCATGAACAGTGGATGAGCATCAAATCATTAGAAAAAAGGGCAAAACAAAAGGAAGTAAATTTAATAGACAAAACAGCAAAAGAATAATTCAAAAACATGCAACCAAGCAACAACTAACGGCTTGTTTGGTATTGCTCTTGTTTTTTGTGTTTTCATTCTCAACAAATTAGTGAAATGCCCGCACAAAGATGGATGTCGAAAACAGAATTTGCACAAAAAACTTCTGCTATTCCTTATTTTTATTTTCTATTTTTTGAAAACCATAGATCTTTGCTTCAAAAAAGCTCTAAAGATTTTGCAAGAAATTTCAGAAAAAAAGGGTCTCATCATACAAGTTGCTCAATCTAGTTCATTTTCTGCTTGGGTTTTTAGAAACAGAAAACAAAAGCGATTACAAATGGACACTTAACTAATCTACTCCATTTCGCCAGCTCCTTCAACTCGGTTTCCACCCACTTACATTCCAAATCCCTTAACATGGGTTTGCCGAAAAAAAGAAAGCCATTTGACAGCACAAGGCATGCATTAAAACCTAAAAACGCGACGTTAATCGAATGTCCATCACGATCCACTAAATAAACTCCAATAAAACGAAGAAATCTAGAATCCACAAACTAGCAAACAGAATTTTAATCCACCAATAAAACAACCCTTTCCAACAAAAAAAAAAAAAAATCGATCCAGACACCCAAAAAACCCGAAATTTCAAAAAAAAAAAAAAGAAAAGAAAAAAAGCAGGGATTTTGAGGGCTCTCACATTAAGATATCAGAAGAAAGAGAGAAATGGAGTCGATCACCGAAGGATTCCTGAGGGCGTCGAGTCTCTCCCTCTCTCTCCTCGCTCTCTCTCACTGCTCGGGCATATTTCACCAGTGACGGATGGGAACGGGTGGGGCAGACGGGGTATAAAGGGGAGGAGAGAAGCGAGAAAATCGCGCGGCGAAGGGGGAAGGAATTAATGCCAAATCGGGGGACGACAACAAGGGTGGTATGGGGAGGTCGGTTCTGGGGGAGAGGAGCGGTGAATCCCCTCCACCCGGACGGCATTCAATGGAGTGTGATTTTGTAGTTCACCGTAACCTCCGCGATGGAACAAGCGGGCCGTGATGCCGGCCTGCTTTTACCGTGGGCGTGCTCCAGTTTCACGCTTCAGTGGATGAGATGAGAATTGATATCAATTATATATATATATATATAAAAAGTGAGTTCTGAAAGGAAAAGGAGGAAGAGTGAATATTGAAGATTTGCTATCAGAATGGAGATTCCGATATGATACGGCTTACTAATTAAAAAAAAATGTTATACGGTGAAAATTTAGTAGATTGTTTAAATAGAAGATTTGGATTTTATTGAGATTTTCTTGTATCTATGGTTGCGAGATCTCTGCAAGCGAACGTTGGACTGGAGTTTGGGAAAGTCTAGAATCATTGAGCTCAGCCAGCATGCTGTTCTTTGGAATGGTTTCATTGAATTTGGACATCCAATCACTTGCTACTTTCTTTAGCATGTTTCCATTGAATATGGACATCCATTCATTAGCTTCGTAAATAGGCCTTATAAACTATGATGAATCGAAAGGACAAGTAGTGCCTTTTCCTGGTATGTTCATATATGTCGCTATGAAATTTATTGATAAAAATTGGACTGCAGTTCAAAAAAACCTGAAACCATAGGTGCAGCAAATATGTCATTTTTCTGGTGCAATTTCATTAAATATGGATCTCCGATCATTAACTTCTTAAATATATGAGTATTTTCTTTTGTTGATATATTTCTACATGGTGGCTACAAAATCTATTGCAAGATATTTGATTAGAGTGTGTAAAAATCTAGAGTTATAGAATGCGGCAAATATGTTATTTTTGGCATGATTTCATTGAACATGGACCGTGGCTCCATAAAATGTTGCCTAAATTATGAGGAACAAAATTTACGATAGACAATTTTTTTTCTTGATATGTTTGTGAGAAGCACCAAACTAAAGCAATGAAAACTGAAATTACAACATCATAATTTCAATAAGTACGATAGTTTATGATGTTTTCTATATCAAATATTTAGATAGAAATAGAGAGTTCTTGAGTTTGGTTGGGCATAGAACTCTTTACGGTGTGAACATGATTTAACTTATCATAACTCACTTGCTTTGGCATTACAAATAAGAAAAACTTAAATTTTGAAGGAACCATGCATAATCATGCCTAACATGGAAAGAATAGGTTGTTGCCAAGCCGTTCTAGGTTTAGAGTTTTGGGGATTCTAAATACATTACTTTAGGAGATTTGTTAGCACTTATATTACCCTAAAGTCTGGGTTCAGAAAGGAAATTTCTATGTGCTAGGGCTCACCTAAAAGGATATGTTGCCGTTGACCCTGGTTGATTAAGGGGCAAGCGCTCACTTAACAAGGTCAAAACCTGCTCATATAATACACAAGAATAGTCTGATAGCTAGGATGGAAAGCAATGATCAGCCCAAAGGCAAGCAGCAGATGGATATATTTGAAGATAATTCGTATTTCCAAACAATTGCATGGACTAGGTTACACTTGCTCCGAAGATAATATAAAACAAAAGGTTAAACTAGCATCTTCATTAATCCTTACTAACAAAGTAGCATAAACGATTGTCACCTGGCCAATTAAGGATTGGCTCCTCCTAATATCTAGAGAGCTTAGAGCACTATAGGAATTAAACTACTCCAAAAATAAACTAAGAGAAAGAGATGATAGTTAGGTTGTTGCTTTTATTGTTGGAGTTGATCTAAGAGATACCGTGGGATCTTACTCCAAGCTTCCCTGAATAGCACATATCCTTGAGCTAGCAATAACCACATGGCCATAGGTGCTTAGATAGTTTTGCTAACTGATTTTATACTACTCATGTTTTTTCCAATTTCTTCTCAATATGATCATCTTTTTTGAAGGTCTTTTTGAGTGCATACTGTCCTCAATATATGAAATTATATAAATATTCTCCTAAAATTTTTATTTATATGTATAGCCCCATAAAATATTTATTTTACATATATATATATATATATATATATATATATATATATATATATATATATATATATATATATTGCATATGTATCAATACCATCTAATGCTATTAAAAAATGAGCCATTTAAAATTGAAAGATCTAAAATACAATTAACAGATAAACATATAAAAAGAAATATTCTATTTGGACTCCTCTCATGTCTTTCAAAGTAGTTTAAGAGTACATACTTTCATACTTCGTAATATTTTACCACCTATTGTTATAGTAGATCTATATTTTGTCCTAAATTTCTATGGATTCACTCTTGTTTTGGACAATTTTTCTTTGATTGTATATCATATAAATCACTTGCAATATGGTTTATTATTTATTTTTCATCCATGACATAGGGTCATGATATTTAAAAGATGATTGTTTAATGATTTCAAATCTGATTTATGTATATTTATAGCAAGATTTAATTAGTAAGGCATGGTATTGAATTGTTTCTAGTGGAGTTTTTGTGGCATACATCTTGTAGGATGAACAAAGAAGGCCATGAACTTATTTAAATCCATCAAAAGGTTTAGATCCAATTTTATTGTAAGAGATTCGAAGGTATTTCTATCATGGGATGAGAGATGATGATTTAAATTGCATGAATAAGAGTAATGATTTCAGTTTCTTTAATTTATTCTTTATCTTTTCATGACTGCATTCATTGCATATAGTTTTCAGATTTAATTGCATATGTCTTCATCATCATGGATGAGGAAAAAAATTCACCTTACATATTCATGTAATCCTATTGAGAATAGAAACAGGTGTATGTTCATTGATTTGATTAAATTGGGCCAACATTTTCGACATCTTAAGGGTCTATTTTGCTACTTTTATAGGATTGAATTTCTAAGGGAATTGGGCTGTCCATTTAAGCATGGCTCTTTTTTTCAAACCTACATCTAGGAGTGCACATGGGTCGAGGCAAATTAGATCATGAGTGACCTTAATCTAATCAGATTTTTCGATCAAGTTTTAATATTGAATCCTGACTGAATCCAATAAAAGATCATGTTGGATTGGATCAGGTCTACAGCTAAAATTTTCAACCCAAGAAGTCATTTGGATTGGGTTGGATCCATATATAACCCGATCCGACCCAAAAAATTCAAATTAGGTTCAGGCCAAATATAGATAACTATGTTTTAATTATTATATAGCCAAATACTATTAACCATACAAAATAGATAATAAATAATATTACTCTTAAAATAAATTAAAATATAAAAATAATTTTAAACCTATTTTTATATTAAAAACATTGCTCGTATAAGTCTTAAATCATAACTTAAAGACTCAAATAAATTTGAGTCCTAATGATATTACGAGGAGATCAGATTGGATTATTCAATAAAAGATCCTTGACCAAGAAATTAAACAATCAAGTCAGATCCAAATTCAGTAAACCCATACTTGATCCAAAAAATAAAATGGATCTAGTTTTAGAACCTGACCAAGCTCCATAGATCCTTTAAAATGGGTTGGATTGGATCTAAGTAGATCGGGTTGGGTCAAGTCATGGGTCAAGCTGCCCTTTTTGTAGCCTTACTTGTAGCCTAAATGCTAAAATCTAGTTAAGGTTTAGATGCTTTTAGAAAATATAAGCTAGATGGTTCGATAAGACTGAATTCTGTAGGATTTTCGGTTCAATATAATAGAAATATCCAAACAAGCCCTAAGTGGAAATTATTGTCCTTCAAAATTTAATACACATAAATTTTGATGTTATACTCTTCATAGAATAGTTAGCACATGTATGTATAAAGCATGGGACAAGTTGAGATGACTATTAGCCCTTTCTACTTAGATCATTGGTTCTGGATACTTATATAAAGCAATTTCAATTCATAGGACAAATCCAGTAAAATTGTAAGATCTTCTTGCTATTTCTATGTCCTACAAAGAAATACTCGAGTTAGATAATGGTGTCTTATAACACAAGAAGGTTTTCGTATCTTGTGAGATCATAAAAATATGATCATGCACCACATGATAAAAATGCTATATTCTTCATAGAATATTTAGCACATGCTACACATGCATATATGGATACATTGATACATATATTATTTTTATTCGTACATCCTTCAATCTCTAGACTCTTATAGCATATTGTTGGTATGGACAGTCCCTGCAAGCCATGTGGCATCATCAAAAGAACCATCATCCTAGATGAATGCTAAGGATGACAAGTGTCAGTCATAGGTCAGTAAAATACCGACCTGGAGTCTAAACTGATTCTTAACCAATTGGTCAGAATCAACTGAGTGGTCAAGCCTAGATCGATAATATACCGACCATAACAAAGTTTAGACCGAAAAACCACCGTCCATAATATACAAGCCAGATATGGCCCCTTGCGGCAGTCATAGAATCAGATCAGTATTTTGTCAATCTGAAGACAGGTAACCACTGAGTTTTACAGGAGGTCAAGTTTGTACCAACTAAAACAATAATGACTCACCTGAGTTCAAGATCAATCACTCCGCGATCTTGATATCTGAGATCGGTAAAATACCAATCTCGTCATATATCTATATCGATGTTTTACCAACCTTGACATCTTCTGAAAGCCAGCTAAGCACCAACTGCGCTCCCACCTAATTGCGGTCCTTCTCTAGCTGTATTACAACTAATTACCATCAAGACAAAATGGCTAACAATCGCAATCCAGCTAGCCTTAACAAACTAATAGCCTAACAAACTCTTCTTAAGACCTAAGCAATCATTTCTATAAATAGAGGGATAGGGTACTCCTCCAAGGTAAGCTTAAGCACAAATTCATAGAGTCGAAACTCTGCTAAAATTTATTCTGAACTTCTTCATTGAAGAAATATCAAACTACTCTCCCCTCAAATCCTCTCATTCTTCTTTTAATCTTTCATTTCTACTATCTGTTGATAAGGCTTCAATCGATTTGAGCATCAAAGGATCCTAAACTAGAGGATACCCCACCAGTTCTTGAACTTTTCTTGTAGGCTAGCTCATGATCCGCATCAAACCAGCTCGATCGACTCTCCAGCATGAATCTTTTCGACCATCTGAAGTCTTACTGCAACAGATTGGTGCTAGAGGAAGAGCATATCCAAAAATCTTATGGAAATGGGCAAGAAAGTGCAGAATCCTACTCCATCTCTCCCTAGAGTTCCTCCAAAGATGGTCCAGTCCCATCCTCCGGCAATAATTGATCCTCAATAATTCAATCTCTTGGTGCAACAAGTCCAGGCCCTCACCAATGCCATACAACAACTCCAATAGACAACAAAGCAACGACAAGAATCTTTTTCCCAAGTAGCTGCATCGCGAACCAACCATTTTCCAACCCTCCAAGAATTCCATCAGGAGTGCTTTTTTCATCAAGAAGAGCACTCCTCTGAAGCTGAATTAACTTCCTACAGCAGAAAATCATTGCGAGAGGTGGATCTTGAAAATAAGCTGAAAGAGATACAACTCGAAAGATCTTCTTAAAATAAGAATGATTTCCATCTCACTTCTTCTTTTACTGTTGAAATTTTGAATGAATCAGTTTCGTCCTGGTTCAAAATGCCTTCCCTGTAGCTATTTGATGGTTTCACGAACCCTCAAGATCATCTTAAGGGATATCAAGATGTTATAAGACTTTAGGACGCATCTGACATCCTTCTTTGTATGGTTTTTTCCATCATCCTAAAAAAATCTGCAATAGTATGGTTCTCTGGACTCCATCCTGGATCCATTTCTTCTTTCGATCAGTTAAGCAGGCTCTTTGTAGCCTATTTTGGAAGTAACTGTCTCCACTTAAAGTACTCGAACAGCTTATTCTCTGAAGTACAGTAGGAGGGCAAATCCCTCTGAGAGTATATAGCCCATTTTAATACAGCCATTCTTAAAGTAAAAGACTTCAATGAGTCTATCATAATGTCAGCCCTAAAGCGAGGACTCAGAAGTTACTATCTGACCATTTCTCTCAATAATTTTTTTTAAAAAAAACTATGAAGTAATGCTAGTATTGAAAATTATGTCCCAAAACCAACCATCACCCTATTGATGGTTGAGCTATTTTATAATTATAATTAATTTATTAATTAATAAAAATATTTTAGCATCTTTTTCATCATATGTTTACATCTTCTAATGAACTCCATTATTGTGATGAAATCCTTAGGACTGTTTAATTTTGATAAAGAGTTATTTTATCGATTAGTCTTTAAATGGATTCATGACCAAATGATAGACTGTTAATTAGGACAACAGCGTCTATTGAGCATAGGTCGCTATATGCCATATAGATTGATTGTCCTCTTAACCAAGGAGTGTGGAGACACTGATATGGCATATATGTGAGATATATGGGTACATCATCATTGAACGTGACCAACTTCAGAGTATTTAGCTATCGAAAATGTCTCTGATGGGATATAGGTATAAGTATCCTTTAGACCTGAGATTACCTCAATGACTTGCAAGCAACTCACTGTGCTTTGGTACCGGACTAACTCAATTTTTAATTCAGCAACAAAAAGCTTCTGGACACAGTTAAGTACTTGTGAAGTTGGAGTGTGATCAAGATGGAATTGACCACTCCAAGAGTTGAAGAAGAATGTATCACTGTATTTCAATATAGCAAAACCTTGGCCAAGGTAATCCATCAGATGAATTTGATATTTTGAAATATAATGTGGACAACCTGATCAGAGTTGATAGTTGAACTCTGAGGTATCCTACGAGCATTATGGTCAAGGAGATGAATTATATAGAAACTATATCTGCATGGATTCTAAGGATGGTGTTCTACACCTTCGACCTATCCGACCGTCGGATATCATTACTAGATGGTCACTTTGATTAGTATAAAAATTTATTTCTATACTATCGACTTAAGTTTGAATCTATGAGATCACACATATTAGAGCTTATAGTCTGATCAGATGGTTGATCAATGATTAAGAATCATTCTAGAGTTAAACAATCAATACGATTGGTGTTTAACCTAGTGCAAGTGTTGTAAGAGAATTGATTAGCAATTGAATTACTAATTAACTTAATTTGATTAAGCCAATAGATTGAGATTAAGTCTAATTAAATATGATTTATTTAGATTTAGTTTGAACTTGATTGGATCAAGTCCAATTAGTTTATTGGATAAGCCAAGTGCAAGGAAGAACTAGTCTTAGTCTAACTAAGATTCAGATTAACCTAATTTTCTAATTTAATTTAAAAAAATTAAAATTAAATCTAATTTAATTAAGTCCTTAAATAGATTAGGATCTTATTTAATTGGGTTGGTTTAATCTTAATTTTATTTGGTTAAAAGATCTTATTTGACCAAGTTAAAATAGTAGTCCTAGTGTGACTAGGACTCCCTATCACTTCCGCCACTTAATCCTCACGCCTCATGCTCTTTTTGTTTTATTTGTTATGTAAAAATTCTTCACTCCCATGGCTTCTCATGCCCTCTTTCTTTTCTTCCTTTTCTTATAAGGCAATTTATTGGAAGACCAAGTCAAAAGAGGAGACCAAAACACCTTTTCTTGAGTGCCGCCCCCTCTTTTAATTAATTCTTCTCTTATTCCATGAAAATAATATACTTTTTTATGTGCCCTCCCTTGCTGGTCCACACCAATAATTATGGAGGAGGCATTCAAGAGTTGGGCACCTCAACAACTTTCCATGTTTGGATATTCCTAGTCTAGGATTTTGATCTAACTTGGACTCTTCTTTTTCTCTATTTGTTAGATAAATTTTGTTCTAATTTTTTTTGGAGTATAGATCTTTGGGAGCCGTTTAGGGTGTGCAAAAATTAGAGGAAGAGGATCCTTGGGCGTGGGGGTTCCATAGGCACCAAACTAGGTGTCTAGGTGAGAGAAAAGAGAAGAAGAAGAGGGTCTTCTTCTAGGGCTATTTTATTTTTAATCTCTCCTTCCTTTTTTTGAGTTTTTCTAAGAGAGTCTCATATCAGTAAATTCTAATCTTCCTTCTCATATTTTAAAGAGTCCAAATTTTGAAGAAGAAGGCATCAGATCGACCATCGAAGAAGGATCAGCACAGTACTAGCATATTGTGCTGATTTTCTACATCGAACTTTAGATCAGAGATCGTAGGCTCGTGTGGACGACTCCTAGAGGCCAGACGCATGTGCAACTCATGATATCATCCTCAAGCTTAGATCAGTAAGTTGAAATGTCTAACTTGCTCAGGTAATAGATATGATCTATAAACTTCATACCTACATTTGATGTAGTATAGATCTAGGTTAATTTGATCAACCCTTTACTTTTTTATTTGATTTTAATTTTTAATTTAATATCATGCCTTGATCATGTAATAGATCTGAGATCTAGGTATTTATATATTTATTTAAATAAATATTTAATTTATTTAAGTCTTTCGCTACATGATCTTGAAAAGTTTCAAGATCTATCCGTGAAATCCTAGATCTGGTTACTACTACAAAATAGGGCTACGACAGTGGTTCGTAACCACCACCGTAGTCTAAAAAATTATTATCTTAAGCTATGGCAGTGATTTTCTAACACTGCTACTATAACCATCGTCGTAGCTCTATGGCAGCAATTATTGCAACAGTTATTTGAACTGCTGCCATAGATAGTATATTACAGCGATTTATAAATTGCTATAATATATCGACCTATAGCAGCGGTTATGTAACCGTTGCCATAAGTTATCTATAGCAGTGGTTAGATAATCGTTGTCATAGATAATCTATATTAGCGGTTTCTTAACCACTACCATAGGTTTAATGCAGTGGTTGACATCATTTGCACTAGGAATCTATGACAGCGATTGGCATGGATATGACAATGATTATAAAATTACTGTCGTAGATCTTGAATAATTAAAATAATTAAAATTTTTATTTTTTTATATATTTTATCTGATAAATATAGATATATAACATAAAAAAATATAATAAACATAAAAATTATTCTAAAATACTAAAATTTTATTATCGAATAAAATTTATTATAATATTTTTTTAAAAAAATAAAATACATCAAAAGTCACCTAAATCTTCATCATCATCATCGTCATCGAGAGTCGGAGTTGGAGTTGAAGCTGGAATGTGGGCCAACATATCTTCGAAGCTCGTGATTCCAAAATGTATGTTGAGCATCGGTATCATGTCTCTTACGATGCCCTCCAGATGAGATGCACGCTCTTCAGCCTGATCTGCCCATGTCGCAGCATAATCTGCCCGTGCCAACACCTTCTTAAGTTCCTTCCAACTAACAATATCGGAAGTTTGTGAGGAGATGCTTGCCTAGAACTAGTAGCTCGTCGATGTGTGTTCGGACCTGCATCGGATCCTTCCAAAGTGCTCAGGCCTCAAGACCTGAGACAGATGGTCGTGAGGCCTAGAGGTATCCGAGCCCTCGCTCGCGAGCGCATCTAACTGATCCTATAATTATAAATTAAAATAAAATTTTATAAGAAATACTATAATACTAATCATATATACTAATATATTTAATACTTATAAAAATATGCTCGATCGTGACATTCATTGGCTTGCCTGTCTTGTCCGTGTGGCTGGATCGGAAGATCTCACTATGGCTAGGCATCACTCCATCTCTCATCAGCTATAACAAAGAACAAATTTATCAAAAAGATGATAAAAAATATGAATTTAATTTATCTAGTAAGATTTAGAATTAATTACCTCTCTATGCACACGACTGGCCATAGACTCACGACCTAGAGTGTGCGTATACTCTTGGACTGCATGGTTCTCTCGGTTCTAATGGGAGGTAGCCTAACAAATATTTAAATAAATAATAAATATTTAAATAAAATTTTAAGCATATTGAAAAATTTAAAAGTTAGAAATTTTACCTCAAACTCCTGGCTCCTCCAGTGTCTAACCATTCTCTCCCACTGACTCGGAGGATAGTCCTGTATCTAGGGAACAAGCTCCTTCGGAGTGTCTCATTGGTGCTCGAGCCATTCTCTATGGAGCTTGACCTTGTAACCTTGGTACAACTCTCCGATCTTCCTCAGTCGGGCATCTCAAGCCCTCCCATGATCAGGAAAGTCATACCTTCTCTACACAAAGTTATCAAAAATTAGTTATAAAATTATTCTAATCAAATATATATAGTGTAAATATATAAAATACATAAATATAACTAAGATGTGCGTACTTATCCATATCTCCTCCCATACTTGGGTTCTGACGGCAGCATCCATCAAATGCTAGTCTCTGAGCTCTACGAGAATGATGTCTGACCGCCTCATAAGTACTCCAAAAAAGAAATGCATCTCCCATGCGGTCTCCCCTACCGGCCACTCCTCTGCATCGTAATAGACCATCACCTGATGCTGGTGGTTCCACACGTGTGCCATACGTGTGGGATCGCAAAATATCCAACTGGATGATGCACCTGCAATGCAAATATATAAGTATACAAATACTATATAAAAAAAGTTATGCTAATATAATAAAAACGTATACTCAGATACCTGCATCATAGCATGTGTCTCAGATATGGATGACGGTAGAGTTTCAGCTACCAGTGGAGTAGATGCCGTCGGTGGAGTAGATGCCGATGGTGAAAGTTTCTAAGCAGTCGATATCGAGGTGGACGGAGTATACTCCAACTGCTCGTCGGATGCTGAATTGCGCGTAATCCGTATAATTACATATAATTATATAGATGCCAGAGATTATGTACACTAATCAATTGACGAGTCTATCATTATGCAATGCAATAAACAAAAGCAACAACATATAAACATCCAAAAAATGTTAGATAATAAATTCTACAATATGAATTATATTCATAAATAATTAAGGATGAGCAACAGTCGTAGATTCGATCTCTTGTACGAACCTTGGTGTTAATTCAGAAACCTGAAAGAAAAATAAAGTAGATGATGGTGTCACCTTAGGATTTAAAGTTGGAACCTTAGAGAGACATATCAAATTCTATTCGCTCAGAAATCGAGCTGGCTCCGTGCTTGAGACATCCGACTTGGGTCCTCCCTCAGCCGACTTAATCACGGCCCGAGCTAACTCGATTGCGTATCCGAGCTGGCTCAGCTGTGTGCCATCCCCTCAATCACTCCCTCTCTTCCTCTCTCCCTCTCTCGATCTCTCTCATCGGCGATGGTGGTGAGGCCAAACTCCTTCCTCCCAACTTTTTCATCTCTCGATCTTCCTCTCTCCCTCTCTCGATCTCCCTCGTCGACGATGCCAGATCCCATCCCTCCCTCTCTCACTCTCTCGATCTTCCTCACCGGTAAGGCCGGACCCCATCCCTTCCAGTGATGCCGGCAAGGCCGGATCCCCTCCCTCCCTCTCTCACTCTCTCGATATCCCACTCTCCCTCTCTCGATCTCCCTCACCAGCGAGGCCGGACCCCCTCCCTTCTAATGATGGTGGCGAGGCTGGATCCCTTCCTTCCTCTCTCCCTCTCTCGATCTCCTTGCTGACGACGGTGGTGAGGTCGAACCCCCTCCTCCCTCCCTCCCTCCCACTCCTTGGTCTCCCTTGCCAGTGGCCGACGAGGCCCTCCTCTCTCAATCTATCGATCTCCCTCTTAGTCTCTCTATTTCTTAGTTTTGGATCTCGAAATGGGGTCCGACCTTCCAGGATCCATTAGGGTCCGAGTTTGGTATTTCAAGTACGGACCCATCGGGTATTCGGATTTGGATCCGATATCAATAATTAAAATTTAGGTCCAGATCTGAATATCCAGGTTCCTATCCGAACCCAACCCATTGACAAATCTAGTCCATAGCCGTCGACATGGCACAGCCTAAGGCTACCACCACGGCACGGCCCAAAAACTACGACATGCAGATAATTATAATATTTATAATAAATATTTATAATATTTATTATAAATATTTTATAAATTATTATAAATATACATGATTAATAAATAATACTATAAAATTTAAAAAAATTATACCTACGGTTATTGAGAGCGGGTCACATCGAAAGCTCCGAGGGTCATCGATGATGATGCTAGAGGAGGACGACGGCACTAGAGGTAACCTGCAAAATAAAAGTAAGATAGTGAGATAGAGAAGAGAGAAAAAGAAAAAAGAGAGAGAGAGAGCAGGGATGGTTGGGGATGGGGGCCAGAGGGAGGGGGCACAGTGATGAGGAGGCCCGGGAGGCATAGTGATGGAAGGATCGGCGACCGAGAGGGAAAGTGTGGGGGATGGTGGGGAGGGGCAGTCAGGGATGGTGGGCTGGGGGGTGGGGGGGTGGTAGGGTGGCGGGGAGGGGTGGCGGGGATGGGGGAAAGGAGGGGTGGCCGAGGGAGGGTGGGGGTGGGGGTCGGATGGGTGTTTGGCGGGGAGGGGCGATCAAAGATGGGGCGGCTGGAGGGTGGCAGGGTGGTGGGAGGGGGTGGTCGGAGATGGGGGAAGGAGGGGCGGCCGGGGGAGGGGGGGGTTGGGTTGGGGGGGCTGGGGAGGAGCGACCGGGGATGGGGAAAGGAGGGGCAGTCAGGGGGAGGATGGGGAGTGGGGGGGCTATGGTGGGTGGTGGATGGGAGGGCGGCTGGGATGGGGAAGGAGGAACAGTGCCGGTCGAAGGGAGAGGCCTCACCGACGATGAGAGAAGGGGAGAGATAGAGGACCGACACGCATGAAGAAAGCAGAAAAAATATGGAAGATTTTTAACCTAGTCTACGATAGTAGTTATCGAACCACTGCTATAAATCTATGACAGCGGTTATCCAAAATCGCTATCATAGATCTACAGCAACAGTTCTATAACCGCTGCCGTAGATCTATAGCAGCAATTTTTTATAACCACTGCCATAGGTTGAAATTAATTTTTTTCTTATTTTTTTAAAATATTATATAATTTTAAAATTTAATATTCATCTTCATCATTCATTATCTAAATAATTATCATTAGAGTATCATCATAAAAGGTCACCTCGATCTGATGGCCCTAGCTTCATTGATAAAAAAAATTCAATTTCGATAATCACGAACGATGATGTGATGATCTGATAGATGAAGATCTCTGATAGATTCAAAAATCTGCAACAATGATCTTGATGATGTTTGTAGTATACTATCAAAGTTTTACTTCAATCGAATATCGTTATCATGGTCAATTTAGTATGAAATGATTTCAGCCGTTAAATTAGAAATAAGCAATCAAAGGGTTAAACGGCATTCGATTATGAGATAATTTTTTAGTTAAATAATATTTATTATAATTTTAAATATTTTATATAATGATGATAGTAAAATTTAAATCATTTTCATATAAACTATTTATGTTAAGCAGATATTGCAAAAGTACGAGCATAACAATCAGCAAAGTTTCAGAATGGTTATCAGAAGATATATAGTTTTAGATCGTTCTTCATCTCACAAGTTGGATTTTGTAATCACCATCATAAAAAATGATTAAAGTAGTAGCCAAGATTATTTATAAAAAAATTATCTTATAATCGGACATCGTTTGATCCTTTGATCACTCGTTTATCATTTAACGATCGAAACTAACATATACTAAATTGACCAAGATAACAATATCCGATTGAAGTAAAACTTTAATAGTATGCTACAAACATCGCTGAGATCATCATTACAGATTTTTGGATCCATCAGAGATCTCCATCTATCAGATCATCGCAACATCATTCATGATCATGGAAATCAAATTTTTCTGATCGACGAAGCTAGGGCCATCGGATCGAGGCAACCTTTTGTGATGATACTTTAATGATAATTATTTAGATAATAAATAGTGAAGATAGACATTAAATTTTAAAATTATATAATATTTTTTTAAAAAAATATGGCAGCGATTATAATTAACTATTGCCATAAATAAGCTTATAATAGCGGTTCCTACTAACCGCTGCTATAGATCCGACCTATGATAGTGGTTAACAAAAATCGCTGCCGTAGGATCTATGACAGCGATTTCAAAAATCGCTGTCATAGTATGCACTGCCAAAGATCATTTTTGTAGTAGTGGGTTCCTTCAATTAGTATCAAAGCCTAGGTTGTTATTACATGATTTTTGTGCATGTTTAGATTATTTCTTAGATTAGATCTAGTTTATAATCTAATTATTAAATTTAAAATTTAAAAAAAATAAAAAAAAATTAAATCTCACGAACTGCAATAAGGTTGTCCTGCTATAAGATTTATCCCTTACAGTGAAAAGATTGTCCTAGTTCATGATGATCTGACTTTAATCATAAATTTATTAGATATAATCTAATTTTATTTATGATTTAATAGATTTAAAATAGTTTTAGATTTAAAAATAAAATATTTTAATTGCACGGACTGCCATAAGGTTGTCCTATTGTAAGATTTATCCCTTACAGTGAATAGGTTATCCTAGTACATGCTGATCTAAAATATTGATCATAAAATTTTAGATTAGATCTAAAAAATTTTATAATCTAATTAAAAATATTTTAATCTAATTTTAATCTTTATAAATATATTAAATTTGATCTAGGAAGATTTATGATTGATTATTATTGAAACTATTTCAATTATATGAACCTGTTTAGATTAGATTTAAAGTAGATTTATATTTATGTTACTTGCATATTGATTATGAATCAAACATGCAACTTGGTTGATAGAACCATGTTGTAAAAATATTTTACAAACATGAAAACTATTTTCGAAAAGTCAAACCCCAACCCTCAATCCAAAACTTAATTAAGAATTAAGAAGTTGTTTGATTAGGTTCTAGGATTGTAAATTGAAGATCCTATGACACGAATCATAACACATTGGATTAATGGATTAGTGGAAATTAGATCCATTAATTGGGTTAGACCTAGGGTTAGATTAAAGAATGAATTTAATTAGAGAATTAACTAAATCTAATCAATTATTGTCTTAGATTAGATCAGGTATTCTCTAGATCAATTGCAATAGTTGTAGTTGGTCAAGTCTATGTCTTTAACAAGACCCAAGATGGACTTGATTCTTGGCTACGTGGTCTCGCACGAACTGTTGATTGATCTAATTGAAACTAATTAAACCAGTTGGTGTCTAAGGTAAATCGGATCAATGATTTTTAATTGGTAGCCCGCTTACCTGATCATTTCTGATTGTATTTAAGGTAAGCCTGGCAAACTTTTCCACTGATCGAACTTACCTAGTCTCTTGGTGAGATTATATTTTGATCAGATCACTTAACTATTCGAGCTGACCCATGTCAGCTAGGTAAATCAGTTCGACTGATTTAGGTGCTCCTAGACTAGCCTATTAATGGTCTTCCTTAAGTTGACTTGGTGAAGTTAGTGGAAGGATCATGACAAGCTGGTTAATTTGATCTACTTACTTCTATAAATTAAATCCTCTAAAATTATTAGGTTCCTAAAATAAAATAGTTATATGATAACTTGATCATAACCTTCCATTAAAGTGGATGATAACGAGTCCATCAGTTGGATAATCATTGGAGGCCCAAAGGTCTGGTGCTTATCGATTGATGAAATTATCATTTATTATATGATCTCTTGTATACATCTTTCTAAATGATGGTTAGATGAGCCAACCAAAGTTGGGCCTGATCATTCATTCGTTGGATGGGCCAAGTATGGTCATGTTAATAGTTAGACCTAACTGAACCTTTTTCTGAGAAGGTCAAAGCTAACTGATCAAGGCCTGAAGTAAAATTTAATTACTAAAAATTATTTTAAAAAATAATTAGTTATAAACCTATCCTTAGATGTACATGGGTGGACCAACCAAAGTTAGGCTCGTGTATAGTCTATGTGGATTCTAGTACCTACTAAGAAATTAGGATAATTTCTCGAATTGAAGGTAGAGACTATCAATTCGAATAAAATAGTAGGAGAAATCTTTTGATTAAAGTCCAAATCTTTAGATTTAATAAATTAATTACTAATTAAATTTTGATTTTCTTTTATGCAGACATGGCCATTTTTTTATCGCTTCGATCATTGTTGGACAATGATAAGTTGATGGAACCCAACTTCGATAGCTGGTACCAAAAGTTGAAAATTTATTTTGAAGCATGAACGGATCCTATATGTGATGATGGATCCTGCACCTGAGGAGTCAGCTGCCAATGCACATGAAACAGTCAAAGACACTTATCAAAAGTGGCTCAGTGACCGAACCATGGTGCGCTGCATTATGCTGGCTGCGATGAGCGACAAGTTTAGTCATAGGTTTGAGATAGCTCAGCCAAATGAAATGCTCCTAGTATTGGAGGATTCTTTTGGCACATCTGATGATGTTGAGAGGCACAAGACTAGTTGCACCATCTTCAATGCCAGAATGCAGGATGAAGCCTTTGTCACTGATCATGTACTGTATATGATCGAGCTGATAGAGTGCTTGAGCAAACTCGATTTTTTCTTGTATGAATAACTTAGGAAAGATGCAATACTGAACTCGCTACCAAAGTCCTATCTCCCTTTCCTTACTCATTACAGAATGACAAAACCTGAAGTAAACTACCATGGCTTACTGGGGTTACTTCAAAACTTTGAGAAGGATCACCAACTCCATAAAGAGTTGATGAACTTAGTGGGAGGTTCGTCTTTTGGTTCTCGACCTTTTAGGAAAGGAAAGAAGAACAAGAAGAAGAAAATAAAGAAGGTACAAGTTCAGGCTGGGACATCAGTGTAGGGCCAGACCAGGAAGATCAAGTTCGATAAAAGTCAAGCTGAATGCTTCTTTAGCAAGAAATGGGGGCATTGGAAGAGAAACTATCCTTAGTATATTGCCTCCCTGAATTCGAACAGATAGAGAAAGAAGTAAGCTATTACTGGGCAAGATATTTATATGATAACTCCTTGCAATTTCTTTATTTGTGATATTACTGACTGGATATTGGATATCAGTAACCCTTACCATATTTGCAATTCATTACAGAGGTTGCAGGTCAGTAGAAGATTCGAGCAAGGCGAGAAATTCCTAAATGTTGGAGATGGAAGACCAATTCTAGTTCTAGCTTTAGAAATTTTGAAACTTGTATTTGAATCTCATACCTTTGTTCTTAGTGATTGTCATTTTTATCCTAATTTCTTTTTAAATATCATTTTTGTAGGCCTTTTGGCCATGAATAATTATGAAATTTTAATAAAAAAATGAGTTTGTAATGTCATTATGAATGATGTTACTGCTTTCTATGGATAATTGAACAATAGTGTATATATGTTATCACAATCTGTTAATATAGTCTATTCTACTGGCAAGCACCCTAGATTAAATAGTATATCAGATATCTACTTATGGTACTGTAGGCTAGGTCATATAAATAAGAATAGGATAAACAGGTTGACTCAAGAGGGAATCCTCGAAGTCAATGATTATGAATCACTTCCAACCTATGAGTTCTGTCTTCTTGATAAAATGATCAAGTCACCTTTTACTGAAAAAGGTGAGAGAGCCAATAAGCTCTTAGGTCTAGTACATACTGATGTATGTGGACCAATGAGCATAAGTGTTAGAGGTGAATATGTTTACTTCATCACTTTCATAGATGATCTATCCAGATATGGATATGTCTATCTAATGAAACATAAGTCAGATTCTTTTGAAATGTTCAAATGATTCTGAAGTGAAGTAGAAAAATAAACTGAAAAGAGTATTAAAACTCTTCAATCTGACTGAGGAGGAGAATATCTTTCTGATGAGTTTTTTACATATCCAGGAGAGAATGAAATTCTCTTCTAATGGACTCCTCCTGGAATACCACAGCATAATGGTGTGTCTGAAAGAAGAAATTAGACTTTGTTAGATTTGGTCTGATCCATGATGGGATTTGCCAGTCTGTCGATATCCTTCTAGGGATATGCACTTGAATCGGCTTGTTATCTATTAAATAGAATTTCAAGTAAGTCTGTAGTTAAAACCCCATATGAGATATGGACAGGGCATAAGCCAGCACTTTTACATCTTAGGATTTGAGGGTGCCCGGCTTATGTCAAACGGTTAGTTACAGACAAACTTGAACCTAGGTCTGATAAGTGTACATTCATAAAATATCCAAAAGAGACCAAAGGATACTATTTCTACCATACTAATGAACAAAAGGTGTTTGTCAGCCTTAGGGCAACCTTTTTGGAAAAAAAGTTCCTTAGTGAAGGAATTGTTGCCTCTAAGGTTGAACTTGATGAAGTTCAACAGATAGAAAGTCTGACACAGAATGTTGAATCTAAGTTGGATTTGATTAGATCAAATTCAAAGCCTAGTGAACCTGCACCATTATGGTGATCCGGTAGAGTATTGTGCCATCCGGATAGATATTATGGATTCTTGGTCCAAGATGGTGATCCCATCGAACTCGATGAGAATGATGAGGATTCGATCACTTATATAGATGCGATGCAGAGATCTGACTCTAAAAAATGGCTAGAAGCCATGAGATCCGAAATGAATTTCATGAAGGTCAATGACGTATGGACATTAGTTGACCCACCTGAAGGGGTTAAACCCATTGAGTGTAAATGGGTCTTCAAAAGAATGAAGGGCGCAGATAGAAAAGTAGAGACCTGTAAAGCCTGTCTGGTTGCCAAGGGGTATTGTCAACATTATGGTATTGACTATGATGAGACATTCTCTTCTGTGGCAATTTGGATCATACTTGCCATTGCTGCCCATCTAGATTATGAGATCTGGTAGATGAATGTGAAGACAACTTTCCTAAATGAAGAGCTGATCGAAGAGATGTATATCATATAACCTAAAGGGTTCACATCCATAGATGAGTCCAAGGTGTGCAAGTTTCATAGATCCATTTATGGATTGAAGCAGGCATCTCAGAGTTGGAACATGCATTTTGATAAAGTGATCAAAATGTATGGCTTCGTTAAGAATGGAGAAGAACCCTGCATTTATAAATGGGCAAATGGTCCAGCAGTGGTATTCCTTATTTTGTATGTGGATGACATTCTCTTAATCGGAAATGACATCCCTGCACTATAAGGAATAAAAGTCTGGTTCTCATCACAGTTCTCCATGAAGGACTTGGGTGAAGCATCCTACATCCTAGGGATGAAGATCTATAGGGATAGATCTAAAAGGATGCTTGATATATCCCAGTCCATGTACATAGAAACTATGTTGAAGTGGTTCAGCATGAAGAATTCCAAAAAGGGCTATCTCCTGATAGGCCAAGAAATTTCTCTCTCTAAGAAAGATTGTCCGACAACTCCTAAAGAGGAAGAGCGTATGAGTAGAATTTCATATGCTTCGATAGTAGGATCTATTATGTATGCAATGACATGTACGAAAGCAGACATGATATACTCACTAGGAGTAGTGAGTAGATACCAGTCTGATCCTGAAGAAAATTACTGGAAGATGGTTAAAACTATCCTGAAGTATTTGAGAAATACTAAGGACCAATGGTTGATTTATGGTGAGTTAGATCTGAAGCTTATGGGGTTTACAGACTCCAGCTTTCAATCTGATCATGATGATAGTAAAAGTGTATCGGGGTATATCTTTACTCTAAATGATGAAGCCATCTGCTGAAAAAATTTCAAGCAGCATACAGTGGCTGACTCTATTTGCGAAGCAGAGTATATGTCAGCATCAGATGCAGTAAAGAAAGCTGTGTGGCTGAGGAAGTTCATCACCGAGCTTGGAGTAGCACCCTTCATTGATGGTTCAGTCCTGCTCTACTATGACAACACTGGTACCATAGCTCAAGCAAAGGAATCGAAGGCATACCAGCAGACATAGCACATTCTACACCTCTTTTACTTGGTCTGTGAGATCGTGGATCATGGTGACGTCGACTTTCAAAAGATCGATGGAAAGAAGAACCTAGCCGACCCCTTCACTAAAGTCCTGGCAATCAAGAAGTTCGACAACTATAAGTTGAAGATGAATATTAGATACTGTGCCAAGTGGCTTTAAGATAAGTGAGAGTTGTTAAAAATTATGTTCTAAAGCTAATCGTCAGCCTATTGATAGTTGAGCTATTTTATAATTATAATTAATTTATTAATTAATAAAAATATTTTGGCATCTTTTTCATCATAAGTTTACATCTTCTAATGAACTCCATTATTGTGATGAAGTCCTTAGGACTGTTTAGTTTCGATAAAGAAAGGATTTATCGATTAGTCCTTAAATGGGTGATGTTAATTAGGACAACAACGTCTATTGAGCATACGTCGTTATATGCTATATAGGTTGGTTGTTCTCTTAACTAAGGAGTGTGGAGACACTGGTATGGCACATAGGTGAGAAGTATGGATACATCGTCATTGAACATGACCAACTCCAGAGCATTCTGCTATCGAGAATATCTCTGATGGGATATAGGTATAAGTATCCCTTAGATCTGAGATCACCTCAGTGACTTGCAAGCAACTCATTATGCTTTGGTACCGGACTAATTGAATTTCTAATTCAGCAATGGAAGGCTTCTGGACATAGTCAAGTACTTGCGAAGTTGGAGTGTGATCAAGATGGAATTGACCACTCCAAGAGTTGGAGAATAATGTATCACTGGATTTCAATATAGCAAAACCTTGGCCAGGATAATCCATCAAATGGATTTGATATTTTAAAATACAATGTGGACAACCTGATTAGAGTTGACAGTTGAACTTTGAGGTATCCTACGAGCATTGTTGTCAAGAGGATGAGTTATATGAAAACTATTTCTACATGGGTTCTAAAGATGGTGTTCTACACCTTCGATCTATCCGGGCATCGAGTATCATTGCTAGATGGTCACTTTGATTGGTATAGGAATTTATTCTAGTACTACCGACTTAGGTTCAGACCTATAAGGTCATACACATTAGAGCTTACAATTTGATTGGATGGTTGATTAACGATTAAGAATCATTCTAGGGTTAAACAATCAATACGATTGGTATTTAACCTAGTGCAAGTATTACAGAAGGATCGATTAGTAATTGAATTGCTAATTAGCTTAATTTGATTAAACCAATAGGTTGAGATTCAGTCTAATTAAATATAATTTAATTAGATTTTGTTTGAACTTGATTGGATCAAGTTCAATTGGTTTATTGGATAAGTCAAGTGCAAGGAAGAACTAGTCCTGGTTTAACTAGGATTCGGATTAACCTAATTTTCTAATTTAATTAGAAAATAAATTAGAATTAAATCTAATTTAATTAAGTTCTTAAATGGGTTAGAGCCTTATTTAATTAGATTGGTTTAATCTTGATTTTATTTGATTAAAAGATCTTATTTGATCAAGTCAAAATAGGAGTCCTAGTGTGACTAGGACTCCTCATCACTTACGCCACTTAATCCTCATGCCCCATATCCTTTTTGTTTTATTTCTTATATGAAAATTCTTCATTCCCATGGCTTCTCACATCCTCTTTCTCTCCACCTTTTCTCATAAGGCAATTTCTTGGAAGACCAAGTCAAAAGAGGAGCTTGTTTTGCTTAGGATTCTATGAGATAGAATCCTTATTGACCAAAACATCTTCCCTTGAGTGCCGCCCCCTCTTTTAATTAATTCTTCTCTTATTCCATAAAAATAATTTCTTTTTTTGTGTGCCCTCTCTTGCTGGTCCATGCCAATAATTATGGAGGAGGCACATAAGAGTTGGGCGCCCCAACAACTTTTCATGATTGGATATTCCTAGTACAGGATTTTGATCTAACTTGGACTCTTCTTTTTCTCTATTTATTGAATGAATTTTATTCTAATTTTTTCATAGAATATAGAGCTTTTAGAGTGGTTTGGAGTGTACAAAAATTAAAGAAAGAGGGTCCCTGGGCATGGGGGTTTCATAGGCACCAAACTAGGTGTCTAGGTGAGAGAAAAGAGAAGAAGGGGGTCTTCTTCTAGGGCTATTTTATTTTCAATCTCTCCTTTCTTTTTTTGAATTTTTTTGAGAGAGTCTCAGATTAGTAAACTCTCATCTTCCTTCTCATATTTTGGAGAGTCTAAATTTTGAAGAAGAGAACATTGGATCGATTATCGAAGAAGGATCAGTACAAAACTAGCATGCTGTGCTGATTTTCTACATCAGACTTTAGATTAAAGATCGTAGGCTCGTGTAGATGACTCCTAGAGGTTGGATGCATGTGCGGCTTATGACATCATCCTTAAGCCTAGATTAGCAAGTTAGAATATCTAACTTACTCAGGAAATAGATATGATCTGTAAACTTCATACCTACATTTGATGTAGTGTAGATCTAGGTTGATTTGATCAATCCTTTACTTTCTTATTTAATTTTAATTTTTGATTTAATATCATACCTTGATCATGTAATAGATCTGAGATCTAGGTATTTACATATTTATTTAAATAAATATTTAATTTATTTAAGTCTTTCGTTGTATGATCTTGAAAAGTTTCAAGATCTACCAGTGAAATCATAGATCTGATTCCTTCAGCTAGATCAAATTCAAAAGTATGACCATGTTGAGGAAGAAGAAAAGCTGAGCAAAAAGGAAAAGAAAAAGGATAAGGAAAAAAAGAAGCAATCTCATGAGGAAGAATGCAGGATCAGGGGAGCAGCGGTGAGCCACCTCAAAAAAATTCATCCCAAAGTCCTCCCCAGAAGTTTGATAGCTACGCTTCTCTATCCAGCCCTTGATCGCAGATTTTAATGGAGATAAATAATCAAGAATATCTCCACCACCCTAATCCCATGAAGGCCCCTACTAACAAAAAGAATAAGAGCAAATTCTACCGCTTCCACCGAAATCATGGGCATGATATTGAAGAATGCCATCAACTTAAAAATGAGATTGAGGCTTTAATCCATCGAGGTTATCTCGGCAAGTACATCTAAGATCAGGCAAACTAGGCCCTGGAGCCATGTCAGAGATCTGATGCCACTACTGAGCACAATCAGCCAACTGCAGGAGTCATCAATAAGATTTCATAAGGCAGTGGACCTCGGGAGGCATCTAGGAGTTCCTCTCCTAAGAAACATTGCACTAAAAATGTTATTTCTTTTTCTGATGTTGATGCTCAGGGGGTCTAGACACCCCACAGTGATGCTATCGTCATTTTCATGATGATAGTAAACTATGATGTAAAAAAAATTTTAGTTGATAATGGAAGCTCAACGGACGTATTGTTCTATAATGCCTTCTCAAAAATAAATTTTCTCAATAACTTGAGATAGGTTAGTAGCCCCTTGGTTGGATTTTCAGGCGATTCTGTGGTAATTGAAGGAAAAATTACACTACTAGTCATTGTTGGAAAAGAACCCTATCAATCAACAGTATGGCTTACATTCCTAGTTGTCAAAATACCATCTATATACAATGCCATTCTTGGCTGACCTAGACTCAACCCTCCTAAAGCAATAATTTCAACTTACCACTTGTTAGTACGGTTCCCAACTAGATTGGGAGTCGGGAAGATGCACGGGGATCAAACAGTGGCTAGACAATATTTTCTAATAGCCTCTAAAATGAAGGAACCAGCCAAAAATCCACCAATAGAAATTCTCGATTAAGATCTTGAAAGTGAGGTCGGAAAAAATTGAGGTGAGTCGGCAGAACCACCGATCACTATTTCTTTAGGAAAAGATCCAGAAAAAAATCGTCCGAATAGGAGCTCGATTAAATACCAACCTTAGGAAAAATTGATTTTCTTTCTTTAACAAAATGTTGATGTATTTGCATGGTCAACCTCGGATATGCCCAAAATTCTTGCGATGTTATTATGCACAGATTGAATGTTGATCCTAAGCACAAGCCCGTAAAGCAAAAGAAGAGAAATTTTGCTCTAGAGAGACAAAAGGCAATAGATGAGGAAGTCGACAAACTTTTGAAGGCAGAATTTGTCAGAGAAGTACAGTATTCGAGCTAGATAGCCAATATAGTGATGTTAAGAAGGCAAGCAGAAAATAGAGAATCTGCATTGATTTTACTGATCTCAACAAAGCTTGTCCAAAGGATAGCTTTCACCTGCTAAAAATTGACCAACTCATTGATGCAATCTCAGGGCATAAGCTGTTGACCTTTATGGATGCCTTCTCTAACTATAATCAAATCAGGATAGCCCCTGAAGATGAGAAAAATATGGCATTCATCATCGATAAAAGTTTGTATTATTATAAAATGATGCCTTTTAGATTGAAAAATATAGGTGTCACCTACTAGCATCTAGTCAACAAAGTCTTCAAGCACTAGATCGGATGCAATATGGAAGTTTATGTTGATGATATGCCGATCAAAAGCATAGAAAAAGATCGGCATATTATCGACCCAGAGGAAGCTTTCGAAGAGCTCCATAAGCATCAAATGAAGCTTAATCCTAACAAGTGTGCCTTCAGAGTTACAATCAAAAAATTTCTTAATTTTCTCATAATCCAAATAGGAATAGAAGCCAACCTTAAGAAGATTCAAGCACTACTCAAGATGAAGCCTTCTAGCTCCTTAAAAGAAGTACAATGGCTCACTGGATGAGTGGCATCACTAAGCAGATTTATATCCAAGTCAGTTGAAAAATGCCTCCCATTCTTTAAAACATTGAAGCAAATCAAAAATTTTAAATGGACGGAGAAATGTCAAGCCGCTTTTGATGAGCTTATGACATATCTCAGCTCAGTTCCTCAACTATCAAAATCTATTGAAGATGATGATTTATTCATATATTTATCCATTTTACCTAACACTGTCAGCTTGGTTCTAATTTAAGATGATACAGGAACACACAGGCTCATCTATTATACCAACAGATTACTACAAGATGTAGAGACTCGATACTCCAAAATTGAAAAGATGATTTACTCACTGATCATGACAGCCAAATGGCTTTGACCTTATTTTTAGGCTTATTTTATCATTATTTTGATGAATCAACCATTAAGATCAGTCCTTTAACAATCTAATACCTCCAGCCGATTAGCTAAACAAGCCATTAAACTCAGTGAATTCAATATCTACTATCAGCCTAAATCTTCCATGAAAGCTCAAGTACTAGTTGACTTTGAGGTGGAATGTTTAATACCTAAAGAAAATCCAATCCTAAAAATTCAAGCAAAAACTACTGAAGAATCTTATTGGCTCTTGCATATAGATGGACCTTCCAATGCCCAAGAAAGTGGTGCTGGTCTAATACTGGCAGACCCAGAAGGGGCTGTCACTAAACATGCTATGAGATTTAATTTCAAAACTTTCAATAATAGAGCTAAATATGAAGTTCTCATTGTGGGACTCAGAATGGCAAAGAAGCACAATATCAAGAAACTCAAGATTTTTAGCGACTCCCAACTTGTTATTGGACAAGTATAAGGTCACTATGAGGCTAGAGATCCCATTATATCTTAGTATTTACATAATGCAAAGAAATTATCTAAAAACTTCGATGATCTCAAAATTATTCAAATACTGAAATCAAAAAATGCCCGAGCTGACGTACTTTCACACCTAGCGACATCAGAATTTTCCAACCTCTACCATAAAGTATATATTGAGGTCCTTGAGAAACTCAGCATAGAGGCCTAATTGATCGCCCAGGTCAATCCTGAACTAAACTGGATAGATCCTCTGATACAATACCTAGACAAAGAAATACTACCCAATGATCTTGCAAAGGCAAGAAAAATCAAGAGACAAGCATCCTGGTACGTCATTCTAGACAAAAACTCTATAAATAATCATTCTCTCTTCCATGACTCCGATGCCTAAGGCCTTCGAAAGCTGACTATGCTCTTTTAGAGATCCATGAGAAAATCTATGGCAACCATTTGGAGGGTAGGTCTTTAGCATGTAAAGTCATTCGACAAGATTATTATTGGCCAACTATACAAAAAGACGCAGCTGATCTTGTCAATAAATAAAACCAATATCAAAGATACGCTAATATTCAACACCAACCAACTGCTGAAATCATTTCTGTTACTGCCTCTTGGCCTTTCACCATTTGGGGGATGGATATTCTGAGATCATTCCCTATGGCAGCAGGATAAAGAAAATTTTGGATGGTTGCTATAGATTACTTCACCAAATGGATGGAGGCTGAACCAGCACAAATCATGGAGAGAAAGATGTGAGACTTCATCTGGAAGTTAATTATCTGCCATTTCGGCCTACCCCAAATAATCATTATTGATAATAGAAAGTAATTTGATAATATAAAGTTCAAGAAATTCTTTTTCGAGCTGCACATCAATCATAGATTAACCTCAATAGGATATCCACAATCCAACGAAGAAGTTGAAATTACAAATTGGACAATTCTCCAAGGTCTCAAAATCAAGCTCACTAAAGCCAAAGATCTCTGGGTAGATGTATTATATAATGCTCTTTGGGCTTATAGGACCATTTTCAAGTGATAAACTAGAGAGATACCCTTCAAACTCACATTTGGATCAAAGGCGGTAATACCCGTGAAAATTGACCTTCCAACATCTAGGGTGGGGAACTTCCATAAAGAAAGTAATTTAGATTGGTTGAGAATCGATCTTGATTTATTAGAGAAAACTAAGGAAAGAGCTCAAATTCGAATGGCAACCTATAAACAAAAAGTGGCTAGATATTACAATTCGAAGGTAAAGCCAAAGATTTTTTGCAAAGGCAATTTAGTCCTTCACTGAATAGAAGTTTCAAAACCACTATAGCAAGAAAACTCACCTAAAATTGGGAAGGGCTATATCGAGTTACTGAGGTAATTCGATCAGGAGCCTATAAGATTGAAAATCTAGATGGTATAAGTATTCCTAGGACATAAAATGTGAAAAATCTCAGAATGTACTATCAATAAATTCTAAATAAAGACTGTGAAAATTCTATCTCATTGAAGACTTCTCCAACATATTGAAATTCTTCTAATTATCTTGGTTAAAATTTGATCTTCGGATCGGTAGAGCCCCGAAGGACATAGGAGATAAGATCTCCATACTCTTAAAATCTGATCTCAGAATCGGTGGAGCTTCAAAAGGCACAGGAGATAAGATCTCCATATTCTTAAGTCCGATCTCCAGATTGGTAGAGTCCTGAAGGGCATAGGAGATAAGATCTTTATATTTCTTAAATCCAATCTTAAGATCGATAGAGCTCCGAAAGGCATAGAAGATAAGATCTTCATATTCTTATATTCGATCTTCAGATTGGTAGAGCCCCGAAGGGCATAGAAAATAAGATCTTCATATTTCTTAAATCCGATCTTCGATAGAGCCCCAAAGAGCATAAGAGATAAGATCTCTGTATTCCTTAAATCTGATCTTAGGATTGATGGTGTTAGATATGTATGCCCTAGAAGCTAGAATTGGTTGACACTTGTAATACACTTCTAGGAGCAAAATTATAATTTTGACTATAAAAAATAAAATAGATTATTTTTTATCACATATGTGTATTTAGTGTCTGTGATACATTCCTTGAGTTAATGGTAATGATAATTCTTATTTTCAAGAGTTGAAAATTTAAGACAAGAATTTTCATTATTAACTCATAAAATGCTCCTGACCGTAGGATCATCATGAGGATGGTGATTGATCCAGAAGGTTAGTGTACAATCACTTCTTTATAGTAGATGAGTCATGAGTCTACGGTGTAGAGACATCAAAGCGAGAGTACAGATACTCGTTAGAGAACAAGAGCACTGAGCGTGACCACCTCGAGTAGTCATAAGGAAGTCTACCTTCTCATCGATGACTGACTCAATACTGCAGTGGTGTGTCTGGTTCTTTGACCTGAGGTGCATCGATAGTTCACTTTGACGGTGTTATAGTTTGACTACACCATGACTTGATCTTCTAGCCATTCAAAATCCTGAGGTGTATGTTGGCTATAGCATGTTCATTGTAGGAATTGGATTATACCAAGATGAAATCTATCTACCTCGATGGATGAGGAGTGGCCCTATGATAATCATGAGAATCAAGTTCATAAGCCCATGGCCATGGTAGAATGAAAAATAATAGAAAGAGTTTCTATTAAGATTTTCACATTGGACTTGAATCGAATGATTAAATCATATAATAGAAATTAGGGTTTGACAAGTTTACCTTAACCCTAATCTGATCGGGGCGCAAGATAGAAGAACTTAATCACACAAGTAGCTACACGGAGAGGTTCATTTTCAGTTTTGATGGGTTGCCACCATATACTGCTAGGTGTCATTGATGGATTTTGGGAGCAACTAGAATAATTTAGATGATCGATCATTCTAAGTTGTCTGAATCAGAAGACTTCTGATTCATCGAAAAGAGTTTCGATGATGTCAATGATGAAGATCATGACATGTCCCATTATCATACAGAATTAAATCTAACTAGATCATATAAACAAGGGTTTGGATCTGAATATCATCAATTGGACTAATGCAGTTTAGTTGATTTGAATAAGATTCAATTAGGTTCAAGAAAATCGTGCTAGCACACGATTGAGCCTAACGTTCTCCTTTTTCTTATCATTAAAAGTTGTCTCGACTGAGCCAAATGAGTTTGTGCTCACTCAGATACCCTTACCTGATCTGATTGAAGCTTGTCTAAGTCAGAAAAAGGTTGTTTTAATTTATGAGATAAATTTAAGACAATATCTGCCATTTTCCGTCACCTGCTAATTCTTGTACTTTGACTTAATCAAACGTTGACCTTTGACCCTTGGACATCTGTCCATGTGTCATGCAGTTATTGGAGAGTAGATAGGGGTTGTCCCCTCTCTAGAAATTGGAAAGAAAGGGGGTGCATGCCTAGGATGGTGTGCGCCCATGGATAGGGGTGCTGGAGTCCCATACGGATGGGACTCTAGGTTGCTTCTTGGATTCAAACTAGGTAACCCTCACCTATAGACTTTGATCAGTCTTAGGCACCACCTTAGGATGAATCTATGGGTTTCTCATCTAATTAGATCAGGTGATGTCATCCCACTAATCAGATTTAGATCTAATTGAATGAAGCAACGTGATTCGCCGGGGTGATGCAGCACTGCATGGCGCAGTAGAGTCTATAAATAGACCCTATCTGCACCCACTTTTCAAGAGTTTCTCTTAGCCCATGCCCCAAGGCTATCCCTCTCCCTTCTCCATGCCACCATCTAACCCTCTCTCTCCTCTCCACGTCCAAGGAAGTTGGGTCTTCAGATTAGTGCGAGTCAGGCAAGAAAAGGCTGACGAAAAAGGAAGAAGGCAGCACTGCTGCAGAGATGATGGGTGACCTTTAGAAGAAGTTTTGAAGATCCTCCAAATCAGATCTAGATCTAATTTTTGAAGAAAAGAAAAAAAAAAAGAAGATCTTCAGATCTAGCCTAAGTGGATACCGATCGAGGTCAGGTGCTTGCATGGCTAGATCTAGAACCTTAGGGCTTCGACAGGATCATCAACGGATAATCAGATTACCCAGAATCAAGATAAAATTAATTCAAAATTAATTTAGTTTTATTTTTTTAATTATCAGATTGTAAATTAGATCTAAAAAAGTATCAGATCTGATTAGGATCTAAATTTTTTTTTTTGAGATATGCCTCTCGATCCAATCAGATCCGAACGAACCTGATCCGAAAAATCAGGATTTTTCTTCAACTGGTATCAGAGCCAGGTTCTTATTAAATTTATTTAGATCTAATTTAATCTAATTAATTAGTAATTTTAGATATCACATAAGATATAATTAGTTCTAAAATCAGAAAATAGAAAATTAAAATTAATTGATCTAGATCTAATATATATGAGATACATAACTAGACTAGGAATAGAATTATTCTATGTATAGTCTAGTATAATCATATTTTTATTTTAATTAAATATAATTTTTAGATCTATTTATTTTTTATTTTTTTATATTATAAATATTATAATTAGATCTAAAAATAGAATATAAAAAAATTAATTTATTCATATGAGATATGATAGTTGCATATTTAGATTAGTTGTAGAATAATTCTGCAAATAGGTCTAGATTAAATTTTATTTGATAAGATCAAATTTAAATTTAATTTTTTAGATGATTATGAGATAATTTAGATTTGAAAAACATGCATGCATGATATATGTGATATATATATAAAACATGTTTTAATTAGATCTATTTTTATATGAGATATATGTTTAGATCTAATTTGTGTTTGTAGATTAGTTGTATTTCTGATTAAGGCATTCTCCTTGGCCGTCTGATCATAAGAATAAAGTAGGGCTTAAAGATCCTCTCCTCCCATTTGATAGAATGTTCTTATGATGTGTAGGGGTGCTGCGCGTTCGTCTTTAATCAAAAATTAAAAACTGACTTTCTGCAAAACCCTAGATCCTAAAACTCTAGGATCTTATTTACATGTTTTATTTAAAAACCCTAACTTAATTAAGAATTAAGTCTATGAAATATCAATTAGGTCTAAAATTGAGAATTTTAGATCTAAGACATATTCATAAATTTGGATTCGGGCTTGGGTAGCTCAATTAGGTCTAGCGGTTGATCAAACCGAATCAAGAGATGGTTAGATGGGATCAACAATGCTTAAATTGACCAGCCTAATAGGATTAAGTCTGGGTCAAGATCGAGTCATGTGAGTGATCGATCAAGCTAAGACCTAATTAGGCTCAGTGGTTAGAGTCTGGATTGTAGGCTAACTCGATTGGTTCTATCTCAATAATTTGGTGTCTAAGATAAGTTTGGTAGATATGATCGACTGATTTTTAATTGAAAGCTACTCGACTCGAATGCGTTCTTATCGAGTTAATGGCATATTCCTTCTACCGGTCTCCCTTACTTAGCCATGTTTGTTGACTCAGTTCTGATCTGAGGTGGTCAATAATCCGAGCTAACTCATGCCACTAGGTTAGTCATAATAGTTAAGACTATGTCAAGTCTAGTTTAATGAGGCCTAAATCAAATCTCCCTAAGAAAAGATTAAGACTTGGTCTTCCAACATTGTAGATGTGCGGACCCTTTCTGAGGTTGATTGTTCTTGGCTGGTTATAGTGGCTTACTTGCATCGGAAAGACGTAATCATGTCTATTAGGCATTGGATGCTACAGACTAGAGGATGGATTGGGCTTAATATTTCGGATACGGTGAGAAACCCAATTAGAAATCCAATCTGTGCAAATGGTGGGTCTGATTTAACTAAAGAGTAGATCAATATTTTGGATACGATGAGATTCATAAATTAGAGATCAAGTTTGGGTGCACCATGATTAGGAAATCATTGAATAAGAGTTGTTCACTTATTGGCTAACCCATCACCAGTAACTGTTAGGTGAGGTGATGAGTCAATTGGTGGGACTGCACCATCCACTAAAAATCAGCATGAAGATTTTTGCATCTCTACAGAGAAAGTGTAGAGATCCGAGAAAATAGTAGAAGTAAATTTATTTTAAAATAAAATTTTTAAATAAATTGATTAAGTCTTAATTACAATATCTAACTAGAAATTTTGACTCTTTACAGGAAGATGTCTGCATCCAACCCATTAGCATGAATTCTGGATACCCATAGACTGACCGGACTAAATTACAAGAATTGGCTCTGAAACTTCAAAATTATTTTGGGTTTCGAGAAGTTAACTCATGTATTGGACCAGGATCCTCCCACCTTATTAGCTCGTCCATCCGCTGAACAGAGAGCATCTCTAGATAAATGGATTGACAAAGATAATAAGGCCAGATACTACATGTTGGACTTGATATCTGATGAGCTTCAGTGCCAACATGAAGATAACAGAACTGCTCGTCAAATGTTGGCTCACCTATAGGAGATGTTTGGTGAATAGAGTCACGCAGCCAAGTATCAAATCACTAAACGACTGTTCAAGACTAAGATGCGTGATGGGCAGTCAGTCCAAGATCATTGTTTGATCATGATCAAAAACTTAAAAGAGCTTGAGAAGCTTGGAGTGAGGTTGGACTTGGATCCGCAGAATGATATAATTCTACAATCCTTGGCTGATGCGTATGGACAGTTCATCATGAACTACCATATGCATAAACTTTAAAATTTCTTGGCTGAACTTATGAACATGCTGGTTACTGCTGAGCTTTCTATAAAAGATTCTAAAGGCTCAGTGCTTGCTATGGAATGAACTTCTTCCAAGAGAAAGTCTTTTGGAAAGAAGAAGAAGTCTGTAAAAATGCAGAAGATAGAAGGAGGAAAGATAAAAAAGGGAGAGCTAAAAAAGAAAATCGCTGACAAAGAAAAGTATTTCCATTGCAATAATGACGGCCACTGAAAATGAAACTGCTCTACATACCTGGCCACCCTGAAGAATAAGAAGGAGGCCGGACCTTCTGGAGGTATGCTCGTTATTGAGTCTAACCTTATGATTTCTTCTACATCTAGTTGGGTGATTGACTCTGGTTCTAGTGCTCACTTGTGCACTTCTATGCAGGATCTTAAGGATAGCAGGAGGCTGAGAGATGGTGAGATGATCCTGCGCATCGAAAATGGAGCAAGAGTTGCTGCCATGGCCATGGGAACATATCCTCTTTGACTACCATCTGGATTAGACTTAGTATTAAAAGATTGTTATTATGTACCTACAGTAAGCAAAAATTTGATTTCTGTTTCTTGCCTTGCAATAGAAGGCTATGTAATTAGTTTTCTTATGGACCATTGTAATATTCTTTATGAAAGAAATAAAATTGCAAGTGGTTACCTTATTAACAGTCTTTATCAGTTACATGTTGATGTATCTGTTTTTAATTTTAAGCAAAATATGAATGCCATAAAATCAAAATGTCCTAGGGAAAGTCCAAATGATAGGTATTTATGGCACTTAAGATTAGGTCATATAGTAGAAGATAGGGTTAACAAATTGAAGAAAATCGAGCTATTGAGTCTGTTGACTTCTGAGTCATATCCAATCTATGAATCCAGTCTTCTTAGTAAAATGACTAAACTCTCTTTTACAGGTCATGGGGAAAGGGCCACGGACCTTCTTGCCCTAGTACATACAGATGTGTGCAGCCCATTTGATGTGCCGACTAAAGGCAAACTTATCTACTGCATAACCTTTATCGATGATTCATCTAGGTATGGGTATGTATATCTTATGAGACACAAGTCTGAAGCTTTTGAAAAATTCAAAAAATTCAGACATGAAGTAGAAAAGCAAACTGAAAAATTCATTAAGGTTCGTCGATCAGATCGAGGAGGTGAATACCTTAGTCAGAAATTTTTGGATTATCTTAAGAAAAATGGCATAGTCTCTCAATGGACTCCATTAGGAACACTTCAACTCAACGAAATTTCAGAACGGAGGAATCGGACCCTTTTAGATATGGTTTGATCTATGATGAGCTTCACAGACCTTCCTGATTTTCTTTGGGGATACTATTTATTAATTGCAATATACTTATTGAATAGGGTTCCTTCTAAAATCGTTCCTACCATGCCGTATGAGATATGGCATGGTAAGAAATCAAGTCTGAGTCATCTCAGAATTTAGGGTTATTCGGCTCATGTCAAAAGACAACAAGCGGACAAGTTAGACTTTAGGTTCTTCAGAGCTTGATTCATAGGATATCCTAAAGAGTCATTAGGATATTATTTCTACATTCTAGAAGATCACAATATGATTGAGTCGACATGCCATCTTTCTTGAAAAATAGTTTATTCAAGATAGCGGCATTGGAAAGCAGATCAAGCTCGATGAGAAAGTCTCACAAGAGCAACAAGCTAAGGACCAAATGGAACCAAATTAGGTTAAGCCAATCCATACACGACCTCCTCCACCTCGTAGATCGAAAAGAGTTTTTCGTCCCCCTGACAGGTACTTAGGTACTGTTTCAAAGGATGTGGAGGAAATGTTCCTTATAAATAATGGGGTTCATGGTGATGATCCCAAAACCTATAACAAGGCGATATCAGATATCAACTCCGAGAAATGATTAGAGGCAATGAGGTCAGAAATTGACTCAATGCACTCAAACCAAGTCTGGACATTGGTAGATCCACTGAAAGGTATAGTACCTATTGGATGTAAATGGATCTACAAGAGAAATATTGGTGCAGATAGAAATGTGGAGACATTCAAGGCTAGATTAGTGGCAAAAAATTATAGTCAATGCGAAGGTATTGACTATCAGGATACTTTTTCGTCAGTAGTTATGCTAAAATCCATCCGTACACTGCTTGCTATTGCAGCCTATTTCGATTATGAAATATGGCAAATGGATGTGAAAACGACACTCTTAAATGGATATCTTGAGGAAGATATCTATATGGAACAACCCTTAGATTTCACATTCAGTGATGATGATCATAAGGTATGCAAGCTGCAAAGGTCCATATATGGACTTAAGCAAGCATCTCAAAGCTGGAATACTTATTTTAATGATGTGATCAAAATATTTGGTTTCATCAAAAATGAGGAGGAACCATGTATCCTCAAAAAGGTCAGTGGAAGCGCTGTTGTCTTTCTCGTATTATACGTGGATGACATCCTCCTTATCGAGAATGATATTCCCTTATTGACCATAATTAAAATGTGGTTATCTAAAATATTCTCCATGAAAGACCTAGTAGAAGCATCCTTTATTCTGAAAATTAAGGTCTATAGAGATAGACCGAATAGGATGCTAGGATTTTCACAGAAGAAGTACACAGAGAAAATACTAAAGAGGTTTAGTATGGAAAACTCTAAGAGGGGTTTAGTACCCTTCAGGCATGGCATTCATCTTTTCAAAAAGATGTGCCCTAACACACCTGAGAAAATAGAATGCATGAGTAAGATCCCTTATGCTTCAGCAATAGGGAGCCTCATGTATGCCATGTTATGTACACAACCTGATATAGCCTATGCTGTGAGTGTCACGAGTACATATCAGTCGAATCTAGGTGAAGAACATTAGACTTCTATGAAATGTATCCTTAAATACTTGAGAAGAACTAAGGATATGTTGTTGATCTTTGGTAATCGAGAACTCTAAGTCCAGGGGTATATAGATTCGGACTTTATGTTCGATGTAGATGATTGAAAGTCGACATCTGGGAGTCTATTTTTATGCAATGGTGGAGCTGTCAGTTGAAAAAGTTTCAAGCAGACAGTGATAGCAGATTCCACCATGGAAGTAGAATACATCACTGCATTAGAAGCTGCAAAAGAGGCATTCTGGTACAAGAAGTTTGCCACAGAGATCAGAGTGATGCCATCATATGCCATTCCTCTGTATTGCGACAATAATGGCACCATAGCCCTTGCTAAGGAGCCAAGGTCTCACTAGAAATCCAAGCACATCGAGCGGCGATACCACCTCATCCGCGATTACCTCGAGAAGGATTATGTCGAGGTTAAGAGAGTCGACTCTGCAGACAATGCGACGGACCCGCTTGCAAAGTTGTTAGACTAGTAGAAGATCGAAGCCCACCTTGAGAAGATGGGTCTTAGATTTGTAGCCAATTGGCTTTAGGTCAAGTGAGAGTTTATTAGATATGTCTGTCTTAGAAGTCAAAATTGACTGACACTTGTAATACACTTCTAGGGGCAAAATTATAATTTTGACTATAAAAAATAAAATGGATTATTTTCTATCACATATGTGTATTTAGTGTCTGTGATGCATCCTTTGAGTTAATGATAATGATAATTCTTATTTTCAAGAGTTGAAAATTTAAGATAAGAATTTTCATTATTAACTCATAAAATGCTTTTGATCGTAGTATCATCATGAGGATGGTGATTGATCCAGAAGGTTAGTGTACAATCGCTTCTTTATAGTAGATGAGTCTTGAGTCTATAGTGTAGAGACACCAGAGTGAGAGTATAGGTACTCGTTAGAGAATGAGGGCACTGAGCGTAACCACCTCGAGTAGTCATAAGAAAGTCTACTTTCTCATCGATGACTGACTCGATACTGCTATGGTGTGTCTGATTCTTTGATCTGAGGTGCATCAGCAGTTCACGTTGAGGGTGTTATAGTTTAACTACACCATGACTCAGTCTCCTAGCTATTCGGAATTCTAAGGTGTATGTTGGCTATAGCATGTTCATTGTAGGAATTGGATTGCACCAAGATGGAATCTATCTACCTCGGTGGATGAGGAGCGGCCCTATGATAATCATGAGAATCAAGTCCATAAGCCCATGGCCACGGTAGAATGAAAAATAATAGAAAGAGTTTCTATTAAGGTTTTCACATTGGACTTGAATCGAATGATTAAATCATATGATAGAAATTAGGGTTTGACAAGTTTACCTTAATCCTAATCTGATCGGGGCTCAAGATAGAAGAACTTAATCACACAAGTAGCTGCACAGAGAGGTTCATTTTTAGTTTTGATGGATTGCCACCATATACTGCTAGGTGTCACTGATGGATTTTGGGAGCAACTAGAATGATTTAGATGATCGATCATTCTAAGTTGTCTGAATCAGAAGAGTTCTGATTCATCGAAAGGAGTTTCGATGAAGTCAATGATGGAGATCATGACATGTCCCATTATCATATAGAACTGAATCTAATTGGATCACACAAACAAGGGTTTGGATCTGGATATCATCAATTGGACTAATGCAGTTCAGTTGATTTGAATAAGATTCAATTAGGTTCAAGGAAATCGTGCTAGCACACGATTGAGCCTAACGTTCTCCTTTTTCTTATCATTAAAAGTTATCTCGACTGAGCTAAATGAGTTTGTGCTCACTTAGATACCTTTACCTAGTCTGACTGAAGCTTGTCTAAGTCAGAAAAAGGTTGTTTTAATTTATGAGATAAATTTAAGACAATATCTGTCATTTTTCGTCACCTGCTAATTCTTGTACTTTGACTTAATCAAACGTTGACCTTTGACCCTTGGACATCTGTCCATGTATCATGCACTTATTGGAGAGTAGATAAGGGTTGTCCCCTCTCTAGAAATTAGAAAGAAAGGGGGTGCATGCCTAGGATGGTGTGCGCCCATGGATAGGGGTGCTGGAGTCCCATACGGATGGGACTCTAGGTTGCTTCTTGGATTCAAACTAGGTAACCCTCACCTATAGATTTTGACCTATCTTAGGCACCACCTTAGGATGAATCTATGGGTCTCTCATCTGATTAGATCAGGTGATGTCATCCCACTAATCAGATTTAGATCTAATTGAATGAAGCAACGTGATTCGCCGGGGTGATGCAGCACTGCATGGCGCAGTAAAGTCTATAAATAGACCCTATCTGCACCCACTTTTCAAGAGTTTCTCTTAGCCCATGCCCCAAGGCTATCCCTCTTCCTTCTCCATGCAACCATCTAACCCTCTCTCTCCTCTCTACACCCAAGGAAGTTGGGTCTTCAGATTAGTGCGAGTCAGGCAAGAAAAGGCTGACGAAAAAGGAAGAAGGCAGCACTGCTGCAAAGATGATGGGTGATGTTTAGAAGAAGTTTTGAAGATCCTCCAAATCAGATCTAGATCTGATTTTTGAAGAAAAGAAAAAGAAAAAGAAGATCTCCAGATCTAGCCTGAGTGGATACCGATGGAGGCCAGGTGCTTGCGTGGCTAGACCAGAACCTCAGGGCTTCGGCAGGATCATCAACGGGTAATCAGATTACCCAGAATCAAGATAAAATTAATTCAAAATTAATTTAGTTTTATTTTTTTAATTATCAGATTATAAATCAGATCTAAAAAAGTATCAGATCTGATTAGGATCTAAGAGAAAATTTTTGAAATATGCCTCTCGATCCAATCAGATCCAAACGAACCTAACCTAGAAAATCAGAATTTCCCTTCAGGTGGAGCTCTGAAGGGCACAAGAGATCAGTCTCAATATTCTTTAAATCCAATCTCTGGAGTGACAAAGCCTCGAAGTGCCCATTAAGAGATAATATCTTCCCTATACCGATCTCGGGATCGATGATACAAAATCTCTATCAATCACTGATCTCCAGATTGATGGTATTTTGGATTTCTATTTAATATTGATCTTCGAATCATTAGTATCAAAGAGTTCTATTCCAATTGATCCCTAAATTGTTGATACTATGGATTTCTATTAAATATCAATTTTTGGATTGATGATATATTGGGTTTTCATTAAACAACGATATTTGAATTGATATCATTATGGACTTCTATCTAGTGCTAATCTCCGAATCGATATTACTATGGATTTTTATTAATTTTCAATCTCCAGATTGAGGTTATTATAGATTCCTATAACTATCGATCTCCAGATCGAAGTTATTATGGATCTCTGAAAATATCGATCTCATGATCGATGTTGTCTTGGGACTCCTATTTATCGATCCCAGAATCGACATTGCATTGGACTTCTATCCATTATCGATCTATGGATCGATATTACATGGAATTTCTATTAATCTCTGATCTGCTGATCTATGTTATATTTGACCTCCATCAGATACTGATCTCCAGATCAAAGCTATTATGGAGTTCGTTAAATATCGATCTTCAAAACAATATTATCTTGGACTTCTATTAATTGCCGACCTCAAAATTGATGGACTTCTATCTAATATTTGTCTCCGGGATGATATTCTTTTTAGAATAATTGCATCAAGATTTTATAGAGATGAAGTTGTTTACTATTACTTAGAAAAAATTTTGGGCAAAAAGCATTATAGTAACCTATACCAGATCGAAAAAAGCCAATGTCAAACACATTAACAATTATTGAAAAAAAAAATTTATTTCATTAAGTAAAGTCCTTACAAAAGGCCCACATTGGGCTAATACAAAAAAGCACATAGAGACAAAAAGAGAAGAAATACAAAAATCAGGCATCCATCCAAGGAGCTTTGGCTGAAACAGCCATCGTGTCATCCTCCAATGAGATGACTTCAACAAGAGCTAGGACTTTGGCAGATGTGGAGCTGGGTGCAGGAACCCCAGCAGGAATGGCTACCAAAGCTTCGACGAGGGTGGAGGCCTCGACTTTGGGAACCAGAGGGGCAGTGGGTGCCTTAGGAGCAAGTTGGGGCACTTTTGCTGCAAGATACATTTCCAGCATTGCTTGGGTGTCAACTCCGGAAGCCAGGATAAGAGCAGCCTCCTGGGTAACCTCGCTCAGATCTAAATTGGGAAAGAGTCTCCTAACCAGGTCCTTGTAGCTAGTGAACCCACTATCAAAGGCTCCCCTAAAGCCTTCGTGACTTCCTCCTCGAAGGCTTTAGAGGATTTATACTCCACGACCTGGGTAGCGACTGACTTCTAGTACTCTAGATCCCTCTAGTAAGTCAGTAGGATCTTGTTTTGGGTAGCCAAAGTCTCCTCCTGGGAAGACACTATCCCCTCCAGCTCCTGCACTTTGGCCTCCAAGCCGGGGATCTTGGAGACTTTCCACCACAGCTCCAGCAGCTTTTCTTCTCGTTCATTAGTCTTTCTCTGGAGGTCCAGTAAGACTTTATTCTTCTCTAATATCTCGTTAAGCTTCTCTTGGAGTTGCTTCTTTAGCCCCAAGATAAGCTTCTCTTCAATAGCTTTCTCCTCCACTGCCTTCTGGCACTTCTTCATGAACCGCAAGGCCTCTTCTAAAGACTTTTTATTTTTCATCTAGCCATTCCATGTGCTTGATGAATAGTCAAAAGTAAGAGGTAGTCTAGCAAAAGAATAAAGAAAAGAAAAGATGTTAGGTCGATAAAAAATCAACATAAAAAAAAAAAGAAGAACTTTTTTACATCCAAAATACTACAAAAACCTTGGTTGAGCAGCTCGTCCCTCTGACAGGTGCGTAGATCCAACTGCAGCATCATGACATATAGAAGGTCCTTGCCAAGTGTTGCCATATCCCGGATGGAAGCTTGCCTGATGTCGATCCAGTTGACAGAGATTAATGGCGGATCAACTAATGTGGTCTTCGGCCCTTCAGAGGGTTGAGTCTAGCGAGCGGAGGCCGAGATCGGTGCAGTCGGTGGACTAGACCTCAATGGTGTAGCGGTAGGACTCGACCTTGGATGGGTGGTTGGCTGCTTGATGAAGGAGTAAGGATGGTGCTTCCAAGTCTTGGAAGATCATGAAGGAGTCAAGGTGGTAGCTCCTAAAGACTAGGATCAGCTGGAGATGTATCAACCATGATATAAGGGCTGGCATACTATCGGGCTGGCTTAGATACAGGTCGAGCCAGCTCGGAATGAGATCGAAATAGCTCGAACCAAAATCAAGCTAGCTCTCTCAATCAAGCAAAGAATGTGTTTCGAGACTTTGTGGCTTAATAGGCAATCGAGCCGGCTCAAGTCTTTATCAAGCCAGCTTGAGTAGGTGGACAGATGAGTACGGGATTTTCTATTTGGTCTTGGATTGAGTTTAATCCAAAAAATCTTAAGGCCTATTTTTAGAGGTCTTAACCTATCTAATTCATGTATTGAGCTAGATCTTTAGTCTAAGAGGTGAGAGCATGCAAGACATGTGTATATAGGCTTAGATGAGTACTTTCATGTATGAATTAGCCTAGGAGAGTTTTTTATGACCGAGTCTTATTGGCTCAGGGGTCATATATATATTGTATATATAATATTTTTTGATAAGCGAAACACAAATCTCTTTTCTCCCTAAAACCCTAGCTGCATCTCTCTTTGCCACTGTCCTAACTCTAATCATCTGATCTTCATCGTTGTTATTGTCTCCAACATATTTCTTCAAGGTTGGTAGGAGGTACAAGAGTTTTCATAGTTCTAAAAGTAATTCATATCAAGTGATATCAGAGCTTGAGGTGCGTGAAAAGAAGAGAAGATGCCAGAAAGTTGAAGGTCTTCAGGTACTATGAATTCAATAAGGTCCTATCAAGGTATTTCTCAAATTTTTTGGAGTTTGTGTTGCATTTTGGCCTTGGATCCAGTCATGGAAAGCAACATGAAGGTTGATTTTGAGAAGTTTGATGGAAAAGAAAACTTTTTCATATGGAAAGTTCGTGTGAAAGATCTTCTGATTCAAGCTGAATTGGATCAGGCGTTGGAAGAAAAGCTTGAAGGGATGTCAGATTGTCAGTGAATGTCCCTGGAAAAGAAGGCCTACTCTATGATCAGAGGATGCTTGGTGGATGCAGCACTCTATTCAGTCTTAGAGGAGAGGACCCTAAGAGGTTTGTGGTCGAAGTTGCAAATCATGTATATAGAAAAGAATATGTGTAACAAGCTGATGTTGAAGAAGAGACTGTGTACAATCTTCGGATGCAGGAAGGTGGAGATGTCTTGGGACATATCCACAAGTTTGACCAGATGTGCAACAAGTTGCTGAATATTGGGATGAAGATGGAGGAAGAAGATAAATCATTGCTCCTATTATGCTTGTTGCCCTCGTTCTATGATCCATTGGTAACGACATTGCTCTATGGCAAGGAGACCCTGGAGTATGAAGACATGGTCTCAGTGCTGTGAACCAATAATCAGTGAGCGAGGTTGACCAAGAAAGATGTTCCCTAGGAGGGCTTGTGAAGGAAAATCCTAATTTCCCGGGTCAGGTTCATTTGGATCTGATTGGATCGAGAGGCATATTTCAAAAATTTTTCTCTCAGATCTAGATCAAATTTGACACTTTTCAAATTTGATTTATAATCTAATAATTAAGAAAAATTAAATTAAATTAAAACTAATTTAATTTTACCTTGATCCAGGGTAATTTGATTAGCTGTTGATGATCTTACGGAAGCTTTGAGGTTTTGGATCTAGCCATGCAAGCATCTGATTTCTACCGATATCCACTCAGACTGGATCTAGAGATCTTCTCCTTTTCTTTCTTTTTTTCAAAAATTAGATCTAGATCTGATTTAGAGAATCTTCAAAACACCATCTGAAGATCACCCATCGTCTCTGCAACAGTGCTGCCTTCTTTCTTTTTCGTTAGCCTTTTCTTATCTGACTCATACTAATCTGAAGAACCCAACTTTCTTGGGTATGGAGAGGAGAGAGAGGGCCAGATGGTGGCATGAAGAAGGGAGAGGTGAAGGGAAATCCTGATTTCCCGGTCCAAGTTCGTCCAGATCTGATTAGATCAATAGATATATTTCAAAATTTTTCTCTTGATCTCAATCAGATCTTGATATATTTTAGATCTGATTCTTATTATTTTAATAAATAAAATAAAATAAGATAAATTAAATCAAATTCAATTTACCTGATTTGGGTAATCCTATTACCCTGTAGATGATCCTGATTGCAGCGGAAGGTTCTGGATCTAAGCCACGCAAGCGCCTGGCCTCTACCGGTATCCACTCGGATTGGAACTGGAGAACCTCTTCTTCTCTATCACACCTCCAAAAATCAGATCTGGATCTGATCTGGAGGATCTTCAAAACTCTTTTGAAGATCTGCAGTCGTCCTTTTGCAGCAGCGCAGCCTTCTTGCTTTTGATCGCCTTTACTTGATCTGAATCGCACCAAACTAAGTCCAAAACACTTTTGGACGTGGAGAGCAAGAGGAGAAGAGACTATGGCATGGAGAAGGAGGGGAGAGGCAGCCTTGGGGCATGGGAAATCTCAATGAATTGCATTGGAATTAGGGTTGGGCGCAGGGTCTTATTTATAGACCTCTTGTGATCCAACTCCTCTTCCTCTCAACCAATCACAACCCTTTGTGAAATCAGATCTAAATCTGATTGGTTGGAATAGAGACCCCTGGATTCCTCCTTAGAGGGCGCCTAAGACCAGTCAAACTGGATTCTTAGTAGAACTCTAATTGGAATCCTAAAGGGAGGTGGAGTCCTTGTCCAACAAGGACTCCTAGGCGCCTCCTACTTGGGCTCACGCCTCCCTTGGCGTGCGCCCTTCTCCTTGCTAGGTTCTGGCAGGGGGACAAGCCCCCACCAGCTCTCCAATAGGTGCATGACATGTGGTTAAAAGTCAAAGGGTGAATGGTCAACGTTTGACCAATCAAAGGTAGACTTTTGACCAAAGTCAAAGAACAAGAAATGGCAGGTGACCAAAAATGGCAGGTAATGTCTTACAAATAAGACAACCTATTCTGACTTGGACAACCTCCAGTCAGACCATATGAAGGCCTTTGATTGAGCACAAACTCCTTTGGCTCAGTCAGGACAACTTATTTGTGATAGTAAAAGAAGAACATTAGGTTCAATCGAGTGCTAGCACGATTTCCTTGAACCTAATTGAATCTCATTCAGATCAATTGAACTAGATCAGTTCAATTGATGATCACCAGATTCAAACCCTTGTTTGTGTGACCCAGTTAGGTTCAGTTCTATATGGTAATGGGATATGTCATGATCTCTATCATAGACATCATCGAAACTCCTTTCGATGGATCAGAACTCTTCTGATTCGAACAGCTAGAATGATCGATCATCTAAATCATTCTAATTGCTCCCAAAATCCACCAGTGACATCTAGCAGTATATGGTGGCAACCCATCAGAGCTGAATGCGAACCTCTTGGTGCAGCTACCTGTGTGATTAAGTTCTTCTATCTTGAGCCCCGATCAGATTAGGGTTAAGGTGAACTCGTCAAACCCTAGTCTCTGTCATATGATGTAATCATTCGATTCGAGTCCAATGTGAAAATCTAAATAGAAACTCTTTCTATTATTTCACTCTACCATGGCCATGGATTTCTGGACTTGATTCTCATGATCATCATAGGGCTGCTCCTCTACCACCGAGGTAGATAGATTCCATCTTGATGCAATCCAGTTCCTACAATGAACATGCTATAGCCAACATACACCTCAGGGTTCCATATGGCTAGGAGACCGAGTAATGGTGTAGTCAAACTATAACACCCTCAAGGTGAACTGTCGATGCATCTCAGGTCAAAGAACCAGACACACTACTGCAGCATCGAGTCAGTCATTGACGAGAAGGTAGACTCCCTAATGACTACTCGAGGTGGTCACGCTCAGTGCCCTCGTTCTCTAACGAGTACCTATACTCTCGCTCCGGTGTCTCCACACCGTAAACTCAAGACTCATCTACTAAAGAGAAGCGATCGTACACCAACCTTCCAGATCAATCACCATCCTCGTGATGATCCTATGGTCGGGAGCTGTTTATGAGTTAATAATGATTATTCATGTCTTAAATTTTCAACTCTTGAAAATATGAATTATCATTACCATTAACTCAAAGGATGTATCACAGACACTAAATACACATATGTGATAGAAAATAACCCATTTCATTAATTATAGTCAAAATTACAATTTTGCCCCTAGAAGTGTATTACAAGTGTCAGCCAATTTTGGCTTCTAGGGCACATATATCTAACAATCTCCCACTTGTCCTAAAGCCAATTGGCTACAAGTCTAAGTCCCATCTTCTCAAGGTGGGCTTCGATCTTCTGTTGGCCCAACGGCTTTGTAAGTGGGTCTGCCACATTATCTGTGGAGTTGACTCTCTTGACCTCAACGTAACCTTTCTCAAGGTAATCGCGGATGAGATGGTATCACCGTTTGCTTGGAACTCTTCCAGCACAAACAGTCTGCCAGATGTCGACTTTCGATCATCTATATCGGACATGAAGTCCGAGTCTGTGTATCCTTGAACTTGGAGTTCTCCGTTACCAAAGACCAACATCATATCCTTAGTTCTTCTCAAGTACTTAAGGATACATTTCACAGAAGTCCAGTGTTCTTCACCTGGATTTGACTGATATCTGCTTGTGACACTCACAGCATGGGCTATATCAGGTCGTGTACATAGCATGGCATACATGAGGCTCCCTATTGCAGAAGCATAAGGGATCTTGCTCATGCGTTCTATTTCCTCAGGTGTGCTGGGGCACATCTTCTTGGAAAGATGAATACCATGTCTGAAGGGTATTAATCCCCTCTTAGAGTTTTCCATACTAAATCTTTTTAGTACTTCCTCTATGTACATCTTCTGTGAAAGTCCTAGCATCCTATTCGGTCTATCTCCTATAGACCTTAATTCCTAGAATAAAGGATGCTTCACCTAGGTCTTTCATGGAGAATTCCTTAGACAACCACATCTTGACTGATGTCAACATGGGAATATCATTCCCAATAAGGAGGATGTCATCCACGTACAATACGAGGAAGACAACAGCGCTCCCACTGACCCTTTTGAAAACACATGGTTCCTCTTCGTTTTTGATGAAACCAAACTTTTTGATCACATCATTGAAACGAGTGTTCCAGCTCCGAGATGCTTGCTTAAGTCCATATATGGACCTTTGCAGCTTGCAAACCTTGTGATCAGTATCACTGGATGTGAAACCTAGCGGCTGTTCCATATAGATATCTTCCTCAAGATATCCATTTAGGAATGCCGTTTTCACGTCCATTTGCCATATTTCATAATCGAAATAGGCTGCAACAGCAAGCAATGTGCGGATGGAATTTTAGCATAGCTACCGAGGAAAAGGTATCCTGATAGTCAATGCCTTCGCGTTGACTATAACCTTTTGCCACCAGTCTAGCCTTGAATGTCTCCACATTCCCATCTGCACCAATCTTTCTCTTGAAGATCCATTTACACCCAATAGGTACTATACCTTCTGGTGGATCTACCAAGGTCCAGATTTGGTTTGAGTGCATCGAGTCAATTTCTGACTTCATTGCCTCAAGCCATTTTTCGGAGTCGATATCTGATATCACCTCGTTGTAGGTTTTGGGATCATCACCATGAGCACCATTACCTATGAGGAACATTTCCTCTACATCCTCTGAAATAATACCTAAGTATCTTTCAGGGGGATGGGAAACTCTTTTCGATCTACGAGGTGGAGGAGGTAGTGTTCTTATTGGCTCAATCTGATTTGGTTCCACTTGATCCTTAGCTCGTTCTGCTTGTGAGACTTTCTCATCAAGCTTAATCTGCTTTCCAATGCCACTATCTTGAATAAACTGTTTTTCAAGAAATATGGCATGTCGACTCACAATCACATTATGGTCTTCTGGAATGTAGAAATAGTATCCTAATGACTCTTTAGGATATCCTATGAATCGAGCTCTAAAGGACCTAAACTCTAACTTGTCCGCTTGTTGTCTTTTGACATAAGCCGGACAACCCCAAATTCTGAGATGACTCAAACTTGGTTTCTTACCGTGCCATATCTCATACGGTGTGGTAGGAACGGTTTTAGAGGGAACCCTATTCAGTAAATAGATTGAAGTTAATAATGAATGTCCCCAAAGAAAATCTGGGAGGTCTGTGAAGCTCATCATGGATCGAACCATATCCAATAGAGTCCGATTTCTCCGTTCTGAAACCCCGTTGAGTTGAGGTGTTCCTGGTGGAGTCCATTGAGAGACTATGCCATTTTCCTTAAGATAGTCTAGGAATTCCCGGCTAAGGTATTCACCTCCTCGATCTGATCGAAGAACCTTAATGGGTTTTCCTGTTTGTTTTTCTACTTCATGTCTGAATTCTTTGAACTTTTCAAAGGCTTCAGACTTGTGTCTCATAAGATACACATACCCATACCTAGACAGATCATCGGTAAAGATAATGAAGTAGACAAAATTGCCTCTAGCCGGCACATCAAATGGGCCGCACACATCTGTATGTACTAGGGCAAGGAGATCTGTGGCCCTCTCCCCATGTCCAACAAAAGGGAGTTTAGTCATTTTGCCTTGAAGACAAAATTCACAAGTTGGATATGACTCAAAAGTCAATGGACTCAATAGCCCATTTTTCTCCAATTTGTTAATCCTATCTTCTGCTATATGACCCAATCTCAGGTGCCATAGATATCTGTCGTTTGGACTATCCCTAGGTCGTTTGGCATTCATATTTTGCTCGATAGTTAAAACAGGTACATCAATATGCAACTAATAAAGACCATTAACAAGAAAACCATTTGCAATTTTATTTCTTTCATAAAGAATGTTACAATGGTCCTTAAGGAAGGTGATCACATAACCTTCTTGTGCTAAGCATGAAACAGAAATCAAATTCCTGCTAGCTGCAGGCACATAATAACAGTCTTTTAAAGCTAAGTCTAAACCAGATGGTAATCGCAGAGGGTATGTTCCCACGGCTACTGCAGCAACTCTTGCTCCATTACCGACGCGTAGGATCATGTCTCCATCCCTCAGCCTCCTGCTATCCTCAAGACCCTGCATAGAAGTGCACAGATGAGCACTAGAACCAGAGTCAAGCACCCAACTGGATGCAGAAGAAACCGTGAGGTTAGACTCAATAACGAGCATACCTCCAGAAGGATCTTCCTTCTTGTTCTTTAGGGTGGCCAGGTAAGTAGGGCAGTTCCGCTTCCAATGGCCGTCGCTGTTGCAATGGAAACACTTTCCTTTGCCATCGACCTTCTTCTTCGGTTCTGCCTTCTTCTTCTTTGATCCTTCTACCTTTTGCCTTTTCACAGACTTCTTTTTCTTTCCATAAGACTTTCTTTTGGAAGAAGTCCGTTCCATAGCAAGAACTGAGCCTTTAGAACCTTTCATAGAAAGCTCAGCGGTAACCAGCATATTCATCAATTCGGCCAAGGAATTTTGAAGTTTATGCATGTGGTAATTCATGATGAATTGCCCATATGCATCAGTCAAGGATTGCAGAATAATATCGTTCTGCAGATCCAAGTCCAACTTCACACCGAGCTTCTCAAGCTCTTCCATGTCCTTGATCATTGTCAGACAGTGATCTTGGACTGACTGCCCATCACGCATCTTAGCCTTAAAAAGTCGTTTCGTGATTTGATATTTGGCTGCGCGACTTTGTTCACCAAACATCTCCTGCAGGTGAGCCAACATTTGGCGAGCAGTCCTGATATCTTCATGTTGGCGCTGGAGCTCATCAGACATCGAGCCCAACATGTAGTATCTGGCCTTATTGTCTTCGTCAATCCATTTTTCCAGAGACGCTCTCTGTTCAGTGGATGGACGAGCTGGTAAGGTGGGAGGGTCCTAGTCCAAAACATGTGTTAACTTCTCTGAACCCAAAATAATTTTGTAGTTCCTGAGCCAATCTTTATAATTGGGTCCAGTCAGTCTATGTGTGTCTAGGATACGTGCCAGTGGGTTGGACGCAGACATTTTTCTGTAGAGAGTCAAAGATTCTAGTTAGATACTGTAATTTTGACTTGACCAATTTGTTTAGGGATTTTATTTTTAAACAAATTAGCTCCCACTATTTTCTCGGATCCCTACACTCCCTTTGTAGAGATGCGAAAATCTCCGTGATTGATGATTTCTAGTGGGTGGTGCGGTCTCACCAACTGACTCATCACCTCACCTAACAGTTATTGGTGATGGGTTAGCCAATGAGTGAACAACTCTTGTTCAATGATTCTCTAATCATGGTGCACCCAAACTTGGTCTCTAATTCATGAATCTCACCGTATCCGGAATATTGATCCACTCCTTAGTTAAGTCAGACCCACCATTTGCATAGACTGGGTTCCTAATTGGGTCTCTCACCGTATCCGGAATATTGAGCCCAACTCATCCTCCAGCCCATAGCATCCAATGCCTAATAGACATGGTTGCATCTTCCCGGTGCAACTGAGCCACTGTATCCAGCCGAGAACAATCAACCCTGGGAAGGGCCCGCACGTCTACAATGGTGGAAGACCTCGGACTTAATCTTTTCTTAGGGAGAATTGATTCAGGTCTCATTAAACTAGACTTGGCTTAGTCATAACAATTATGACTAACCTAGTGGCATGGGTCAGCTCGGATTATTGACCACCTCAGATCAGAACTGTGTCAACAGATATGGCCAGGTAAGTGAGACCGGTGGAAGGAATATGCCGTTAACTCGCATAAGAACGCATTCAGGTCGAGTAGCTTCCAATTAAAAACCAGTCGATCGTCTGTGCCAAACTTACCTTAGACACCAAATTATTGAGTCAGAACCAATTGGGTTAGCCTACAATCCAGACTCTAACCTCTGAGCCTAATTAGGTCTTGCTTGATCGTGACTCGATCTTGACCCAGACTTAATCCTATTAGGCTGGTCAATTTAAGCATTGTTGATCCCATCTAACCAACTCTTGATTCGGTTTGATCAACCGCTTAGATCTAATTGAGCTACCCAAGCCTGAACCCAGTATTATGAATATGTCTTAGATCTGAAATTCTCAATTTTAGACCTAATTTATATTCAATAAACTTAATTCTTAATTAAGTTGGGTTCATAAACAAAATATGCATAACAAATCCTAGGGTTTCAGGATCTAGGGTTTTGCAGAAAGTAAGTTTTGGATTTCTGATTAAGGACGAACACGCAGCACCCCTACACGTCATAAGAACACCCCATCGAATGGGAAGAGAGGGCCTTTAAACCCTTCTTCGTTCTTATGACCGGACGGCCAAGAGGAACGCCTTAATCAGGAACATGTAAATCTACAAAACAGTTATAGATCTATATCATATATCTCATATACAAATTTAGATCTAACCAAGGCATATTTTGCATACATCTCATGTATCAAATCATGCATGTTTTCAGATCTAAATTATCACATAATAATCTGAAAAATTAGATTTAAATTGATCTAATCAAAATAAATTCTAATCTAGATAATTATGTAGAACTATTCTACAACTAGTCTAGTCATGCATCTATCATATCTCATATGATATTTAAAATTAAATAATTTTTATTTACTATTTATCAGATGTTATTATAACACTTATAATATCAGAAAATAGTAAATAAGAAGATCTAAAATATGATTTAATCATATTAAATCATATTTTAGATCTTCTTATTTACTCATGCAAAACTATTCTATAGAACTATTCTATTCTAGAACTAGTCATGCATATCTTCATGTTCTTTGATCCAAATCATTTAATTTTAATTTTTCTGATTTCAGATCTAATCACATCTCATATGACATCTAAAATCACATTATTTTTAATTAAAATAAAATTAAAATCAGATCTAAATAATTTTAGAACCTGGCTCTGATACCAGTTGAAGAAAAATCCTGATTTCCCGGTCCAGGTTCGTCCAGATCTGATTAGATCAAGAGATATATTTCAAAATTTTTCTCTTGATCTCAATCAGATCTTGATATGTTTTAGATCTGATTCTTATTATTTTAATAAATAAAATAAAATAAGATAAATTAAATCAAATTCAATTTACCTAATTTGGGTAATCCTATTATCCTGTAGATGATCCTGATTGCAGCGGAAGGTTCTGGATCTAAGCCACGCAAGCGCCTGGCCTCTACCGGTATCCACTCGAGTTGGATCTGGAGAACCTCTTCTTCTCTATCACACCTCCAAAAATCAGATCTGGATCTGATCTGGAGGATCTTCAAAACTCTTTTTGAAGATCTGCAGTCGTCCTTTTGCAGCAGCACAGCCTTCTTGCTTTTGATCGCCTTTCCTTGATCTGAATCGCACCAAACTAAGTCCAAAACACTTTTGGACGTGGAGAGCAAGGGGAGAAGAGACTATGGCGTGGAGTGGAGAAAGGAGGGGAGAGGCAGCCTTGGGGCATGGGAAACCTCAATGAATTGCATTGGAATTAGGGTTGGGCGCAGGGTCTTATTTATAGACCTCTTGTGATCCAACTCCTCTTCCTCTCAACCAATCACAACCCTTTATGAAATCAGATCTAAATCTGATTGGTTGGAATAGAGACCCCTGGATTCCTCCTTAGAGGTCGCCTAAGACCAGTCAAACTGGATTCTTAGTAGAACTCTAATTGGAATCCTAAAGGGAGGTGGAGTCCTTATCCAACAAGGACTCCTAGGCGCCTCCTACTTGGGCTCACGCCTCCCTTGGCGTGCGCCCTTCTCCTTGCCAGGTTCTGGCAGGGGGACAAGCCCCCACCAGCTCTCCAATAGGTGCATGACATGTGGTCAAAAGTCAAAGGGTGAATGGTCAATGTTTGACCAGTCAAAGGTAGACTTTTGACCAAAGTCAAAGAACAAGAAATGACAGGTGACCAAAAATGGCAGGTAATGTCTTACAAATAAGACAACCTATTCTGACTTGGACAACCTCCAGTCAGACCATATGAAGGCCTCTGATTGAGCACAAACTCCTTTGGCTCAGTCAGGATAACTTATTTGTGATAGTAAAAGAAGAACGTTAGGTTCAATCGAGTGCTAGCACGATTTCCTTGAACCTAATTGAATCTCATTCAGATCAATTGAACTAGATCAGTTCAATTGATGATCACCAGATTCAAACCCTTGTTTGTGTGACCCAGTTAGATTCAGTTCTGTATGGTAATGGGATATGTCATGATCTCTATCATAGACATCATCGAAACTCCTTTCGATGGATCAGAACTCTTCTGATTCGAACAGCTAGAATGATCGATCATCTAAATCATTCTAATTGCTCCCAAAATCCACCAGTGACACCTAGCAGTATATGGTGGCAACCCATCAGAGCTGAATGCGAACCTCTTGGTGCAGCTACCTGTGTGATTAAGTTCTTCTATCTTGAGCCCCGATCAGATTAGGGTTAAGGTGAACTCGTCAAACCCTAGTCTCTGTCATATGATGTAATCATTCGATTCGAGTCCAATGTGAAAATATAAATAGAAACTCTTTCTATTATTTCACTCTACCATGGCCACGGATTTCTAGACTTGATTCTCATGATCATCATAGGGCTGCTCCTCTACCACCGAGGTAGATAGATCCCATCTTGATGCAATCCAGTTCCTACAATGAACATGCTATAGCCAACATACACCTCAGGGTTCCATATGGCTAGGAGACCGAGTAATGGTGTAGTCAAACTATAACACCCTCAAGGTGAACTGCTGATGCATCTCAGGTCAAAGAACCAGACACACTACTGCAGCATCGAGTCAGTCATTGATGAGAAGGTAGACTCCCTAATGACTACTCGAGGTGGTCACGCTCAGTGCCCTCGTTCTCTAACGAGTACCTGTACTCTCGCTCCGGTGTCTCCACACCGTAGACTCAAGACTCATCTACTAAAGAGAAGCGATCGTACACCAACCTTCCGGATCAATCACCATCCTCGTGATGATCCTATGGTCGGGAGCTGTTTATGAGTTAATAATGATTATTCATGTCTTAAATTTTCAACTTTTGAAAATATGAATTATCATTACCATTAACTCAAAGGATGTATCACAGACACTAAATACACATATGTGATAGAAAATAACCCATTTCATTAATTATAGTCAAAATTATAATTTTGCCCCTAGAAGTGTATTACAAGTGTCAGCCAATTTTGGCTTCTAGGGCACATATATCTAACAAGAGGGATAGCCTTGGGACGTGGGCTAGGAGAGAAGTCTGGTAAAAGTGGGCGCAGATAGGGTCTATTTATAGACTCTGCTGTGCCATGTAGTGCTGCATCACCCTGACCAATCACGTTGCTTCATTCAATCAGATCTAAATCTGATTGGTGGGATGAGAGAACCATGGATTCATCCTAAGGTGGTGTCTAAGATTGGTCAAAGTCTATAGGTGAGGGTCACTTAGTTTGAATCCAACAAGCAACCTGGAGTCCCATCCGTATGGGACTCCAACATTCCTATCCATGGGCGCATGCCATCCTAAGCATGCACCCCCCTTTCTTTCCAATTTCTAGAGAGGGGACAAGCCCCTATCTGCTCTTCAATAAGTGCATGACACATGGTCAGATGTCCAAAGGTCAAAGGTTAATGTTTGACCAAGTTAAAGTACAAGAAATTAGCAGATGACGGAAAATAATAAGTGTTGTCTCAAATTTATCTCATAAATTAAGACAACCCTTTTTGACTTGGACAAGCTCTAGTTAGACCAGGTAAAGGTACCTGAGTGAGCACAAACTCATTTGGCTCAGTCGAGAGAACTTTTAATGATAAGAAAAGGAGAACATTAGGCTCAATCGTATGCTAGCATGATTTTCTTGATTCTAATTGAATCTTATTCAAATCAACTGAACTGTGTTAGTCCAATTGATGATATCCAGATCCAAACCCTTCTTTGTGTGATCTAGTTAGGTTCAGTTCTATATGGTAATGGGATATGTCATGATCTCCATTATTGACATCATCGAAACTCCTTTCGATGAATCAGAACTCTTCTGATTCAGACAACTTAGAATGATCGATCATCTAAATCATTCTAGTTGCTCCCAAAATCCACCAGTGACACCTAGCAGTATATGGTGGCAACCCATCAAAACTAAAAATGAATCTCTCCATGCAGCTACTTGTGTGATTAAGTTCTTCTATCTTGAGCCCCAATCAGATTAGGGTTAAGGTGAACTTGTCAAACCCTAATTTCTATCATATGATTTAATCATTCGATTCAAGTCCGATGTAAAAATCTTAATAGAAACTCTTTCTATTATTTTGCACTCTACCATGACCATGGGCTTATGGACTTGATTCTCATGATCATTATAGGGCTGCTCCTCATCCACCGAGGTAGATAGATTCCATCTTAGTGCAATCTAATTCCTGCAATGAATATGCTATAGCCAACATACACCTCAGGATTCTGAATGGTTAGGAGATCGAGTCGTGGTGTAGTCAAACTATAACACCCTCAAGGTGAACTGCCGATGTACCTCAGGTCAAAGAACCAGACACACCACTGCAGCATCGAATCAATCATTGACTAGAAGGTAGACTTCCTTATGACTACTCGAGGTGGTCACGCTCAGTGCCCTCATTCTCTAACGAGTACCTGTACTCTCACTTCGATGTCTCTACACCGTAGACTCAAGACTCATCTACTATATAGAAGCGATTGTACACTAACCTTCTGGATCAATCACCATCCTCATGATGATCCTACGGTCAGGAGCATTTTATGAGTTAATAATGATAATTCATGTCTTAAATTTTCAACTCTTGAAAAT
>QRFJ01000605.1:93874-251137 GCA_006176705.1 Cocos nucifera | reverse complement strand
GACAGGACGAACACGCGAGTCACCCGTCTACACAGGTCATAAGAACACCCCATCGAGATGGTAAGAGAGGCCTTTAAAACCCTTCTTCGTCTTTGACCCGGACGGCCAAGAGGAACGCCTGTAATGCAGGAAGCATGTAAAATCTACAAGACACAGGTATAGATCAAACCTTATCATCATGATATCTTCAGTTATACCAAATTTAGGATCTAACCAAGGCTATTTGCACATCCATTGTATCAAATCAGGCATGTTTTTCAGATTCTATAAATTATCGACATATATAATCTAAAGATATTGAGATTTAAATTGATCTAGATCAAAATCATAAATTCTAATTCTAGAAATATGTAGACTTTATTCTTAACAACTAGTCTAGTCATGCATCTATCATATTCTCATATTATATAATAATTTATAATAATTTTATTTACTATTTAATCAGTATTGTATGTATAACACTGATAATTATTCAGAAAATAGTAAATAAAGAAGATTCAAAAATATGATTTAATCATATTAAAATCATATTTTAGATCTTCTTACTTTACGTCCATTGCAAAAATATTCTATAGACTATTCTATTCCTAGAACTAGTCATGCATATCTCATGTTCTGTTGATCCCAAATCATTATAATTTTAATTTCTGATTTCAGATCAATCACATCTCAGTATGACATCTTAAAATCCACATGATTTTTAATTAAATAAAATTAAAAATCAGATCTAAATAATTTTAGGAAACCTGGCTCTTGAACCAGTGAAGAAAAAATCCTGGATTCCCGGTCCAGTCAGTCCAAATCTGATGTAGATCAAGAGAGTATATTCAAATATTTTTCTTCTGGATTCTCAATCAAATCTTTGATATGTTTTAGTATTGATCTTATTTATTGTTAATGAAATAAAATTAAGAAATAAGTATAAATTAAATCAAATTCAATTTACCCTAATTAGTAATCCTATATCCTGTAATATGATCGCTGATTGCCAGCGGAAATTCGGATCTAAGCCACGCAAAGCGCCTAGGCCGTCTACGGTATCCACTCGAGTTGGATCTGGAGAACCTCTCTCTTATCACACCTCCCAAAAAGTCAGATCTGGATCTGATTTGGAGGATCTTCAAAACTCTTTTGAAAGATCTGCAGTCGTCCTTTGCTAGCGCACAGCCTTCTTGCTTTGATCGCCTTTCTTGATCTGGAATCGCACCCAAAACTAAGTCCAAAACACTGGACGGGGAGAGCAAGGGGAAGAAGAGACTATCGTGGAGAAGGAGGGGGAGCAGCCTTGGGCATGGGAAAACCTCAATGAATGCATGAATTAGGTTGGGCGCAGGGTCTATTTATAACCTCTTGTATCCAAAATCCTCTTCTCTCAACAATCACAAACGCCTTATGAAATCAGATCTAAATTCTATTGGTTGGAATACAGACCCCTGGATTCCTCCTTAGAGTCGCCTAAGACCAGTCAAACTGGATTCTTAGGAGAACTCTAATGGAATCTAAAGGAGGTGAGCCTTATCAACAAGACTCCTAGGCGCCTCCTACTTGGGCTCACGCCTCCCTTGGCGTGCGCCCTGTCTCCTTGCCAGGTTTGGCAGGGTACAACCCCACCACTCTCCCAATAGGTGCATGACTTGGTCAAAAGAAGAGGGTGAATGGTCAATGTTTGGACCAGTCAAGGTAGACTTTTGGACCAAAGTCAAAGAACAGAAAATGAAACAGGTGACCCAAATGAATGCAGTAATGTCTTTACAAATAAGAACAACCTATTCTGATTGGACAACCTCCATCAGACCATATGAAGGCCTCTGATTGAGCACAAACTCCTTTGGCTCAAGTTCAGGATAACTATTTGTGATAGCTAAAAGAAGAAGTTTAATTCAATCGAGTGCTAGCACGATTTCCTTAACTAATTGAATCTCATTCAGATCAATTAACTTAGATCAGTCAATTTTGATGATCACCAGATTCAAAACCCTTGCTTGTTGTGACCCAGTTAGATTCAGTTCTGTAGTATGGACTATGTCATGATCTTACATAGACATCATCGAAACTCCTTCGAATGGATCAGACTCTTCTGTGATTCAACAGCTAGAATGATCGATTCATCAAATCATTCGTAATTGCTCCCAAAATCCACCATGACACCTAGCAGTTATGGTGCAACCCATCAGAGTCTGAAGCGAACCTCTTGGTGCACTAACCTGTGTGATTAAGTTCTCTATCTTGAGCCCCGATCAGATTAGGTTAAGGTAACTCGTCAACCTGAGTCTCTGTCAGATGATGTAATCATTCGATTTGAGTCCAAAATGTGAAAAATATAAATAGAAACTCTTTCTATATTTCACGTCATACCTGGCCACGGATTTCTAACTTGATTCTCATGATCATCATAGGGCTGCCTCCCTACCACCGAGTAGGTAGACTCCCATCTTGATGCAATCCAGTTCCTAACAATGAACATGTATAAGCCCAAACATACACCTCAGGGGTCCATATGCTAGAACCCATAATTGGTTAGTCAAACTATAACCCTCTATATTTGAACTGCTGATGCATCGGTCAGGTCAAAGAACCAGACACACTACTGCAGGCATCGAGTCAGTCATTTATGAGAAGGTAGACTCCCTTAATGACTCGTCGTGAGGTGGTCGTGTTATCGACTCAGTTGCCCTTCGGTTCTTTGTTCTCTAACGAGTACCTGTACTCTCGCGTTCCGGTGTCTCCACACCGTAGACTCAAGGACTCATCTACTAAAGAGAAGCGGCTCAGACACCAACCTTCCGGATCAATCACCATCCTCGTGATGATCCTATGGTCGGGAGCGTTTATGAGTTAATAATGATTATTCATGTCTTTAAAATTTTCAACTTTTGGAAAATGAGAACTTATCGTTACCATTAACTCGAAAAGGTATGTATCACAGACACTAAAATTACACAATTGATAGAAAATAAACCATTTATTAATTATAGTCAAAATTATAATTTGCCCAAAGTGTATTACAGTGTAGCCAATTTGCTAGGGCAATATATCTAACAAGAGGATAGCCTGGGACGTGGCTAGGAGAAGTCTGTAAAAGTGGGCGCAGATAGGGTCTATTTATAGACTCTGCTGTGCCATGTAGTGCTGCATCACCCTGACCAATCACGTTGCTTCATTCAATCAGATCTAAATCTGATTGGTGGGATGAGAGAACCATGGATTCATCCTAAGGTGGTGTCTAAGATTGGTCAAAGTCTATAGGTGAGGGTCACTTAGTTTGAATCCAACAAGCAACCTGGAGTCCCATCCGTATGGGACTCCAACATTCCTATCCATGGGCGCATGCCATCCTAAGCATGCACCCCCCTTTCTTTCCAATTTCTAGAGAGGGGACAAGCCCCTATCTGCTCTTCAATAAGTGCATGACACATGGTCAGATGTCCAAAGGTCAAAGGTTAATGTTTGACCAAGTTAAAGTACAAGAATTAGCAGATGACGGAAAATAATAAGTGTTGTCTCAAATTTATCTCATAAATTAAGACAACCCTTTTTTGACTTGGACAAGCTCTAGTTAGACCAGGTAAAGGTACCTGAGTGAGCACAAACTCATTTGGCTCAGTCGAGAGAACTTTTAATGATAAGAAAAGGAGAACATTAGGCTCAATCGTATGCTAGCATGATTTTTTTGATTCTAATTGAATCTTATTCAAATCAACTGAACTGTGTTAGTCCAATTGATGATATCCAGATCCAAACCCTTCTTTGTGTGATCTAGTTAGGTTCAGTTCTATATGGTAATGGGATATGTCATGATCTCCATTATTGACATCATCGAAACTCCTTTCGATGAATCAGAACTCTTCTGATTCAGACAACTTAGAATGATCGATCATCTAAATCATTCTAGTTGCTCCCAAAATCCACCAGTGACACCTAGCAGTATATGGTGGCAACCCATCAAAACTAAAAATGAATCTCTCGGTGCAGCTACTTGTGTGATTAAGTTCTTCTATCTTGAGCCCCAATCAGATTAGGGTTAAGGTGAACTTGTCAAACCCTAATTTCTATCATATGATTTAATCATTCGATTCAAGTCCGATGTAAAAATCTTAATAGAAACTCTTTCTATTATTTCACTCTACCATGACCATGGGCTTATGGACTTGATTCTCATGATCATCATAGGGCTGCTCCTCATCCACCGAGGTAGATAGATTCCATCTTGGTGCAATCTAATTCCTACAATGAACATGCTATAGCCAACATACACCTCAGGATTCTGAATGGTTAGGAGATCGAGTCATGGTGTAGTCAAACTATAACACCCTCAAGGTGAACTGCCGATGTACCTCAGGTCAAAGAACCAGACACACCACTGCAGCATCGAATCAATCATTGACTAGAAGGTAGACTTCCTTATGACTACTCGAGGTGGTCACGCTCAGTGCCCTCATTCTCTAACGAGTACCTGTACTCTCACTTCGATGTCTCTACACCGTAGACTCAAGACTCATCTACTATATAGAAGCGATTGTACACTAACCTTCTGGATCAATCACCATCCTCATGATGATCCTACGGTCAGGAGCATTTTATGAGTTAATAATGATAATTCATGTCTTAAATTTTCAACTCTTGAAAATATGAATTATCATTATCATTAACTCAAGGAATGTATCACAGACACTAAATATACATATGTGATAGAAAATAATCTATTTTATTATTTATAGTCAAAATTATAATTTTGTCCTTAGAAGTATATTACAAGTGTCAGCCAATTATGGCTTCTAGGGCACACATATCTAACAAACTCTTACTTGACCTAAAGCCAATTGGCTACAAATCTAAGTCCCATCTTCTCAAGGTGGGCTTCGATCTTCTGCTGGCCCAATGGCTTTGTAAGCAGATCTGTTACATTGTCTGTGGGTTGACTCTCTTGACCTCGACGTATCCCTTCTCGAGGTAATCGCGGATGAGGTGGTATCGCCGCTCGATGTGCTTGGATTTCTAATGAAATCTTGGCTTCTTAGTAAGGGCTATGGCGCCATTGTTGTCGTAGTATAGAGGAATGGCATCTGATGGCATTACTCTAATTTCTGCGACAAATTTTTTGTATCAGAATGCCTCCTTTGCGGCTTCCGACGCAGCGATGTATTCTGCTTCCATGGTGGAATCTACTATTACTGTCTGTTTGGAACTCTTCCAATTGACAACTCCACAATTGCATAAAAACAGACTCCCAAATGTCGACTTTCGATCATCTATATCGGACATAAAATCTGAGTCTGTATATTTCTGGACTTGGAGTTCTCTATTACCAAAGACCAACAACATATTCTTAGTTCTTCTCAAGTACTTAAGGATACATTTCATAGAAGTCCAGTATTCTTCATCTAGATTTGGCTGATATCTGCTTGTGACACTCACAGCATGGGCTATATCAGGTCATGTACATAATATGGCATACATATGGCTCCCTATTGCTGAAGCATAAGGGATCTTGCTCATGCGTTCTATTTTCTCAGGTGTGCTAGGGCACATCTTCTTGGAAAGATGAATGCCATGCCTGAAGGGTACTAAACCTCTCTTAGAGTTTTTCATACTAAACCTCTTTAGTATTTCCTCTATGTACATCTTCTGTGAAAGTCCTAGCATCCTATTTGGTCTATCCCTATAGACCTTGATTTCTAGAATAAAGGATGCTTCTTCTAGGTCTTTCATGGAGAATTCTTTGGATAACCACATTTTAACTATGGTCAACATGAGAATATCATTCTCAATAAGGAGGATGTCATCCACGTACAATACGAGAAAGACAACAGCGCTCCCACTGACCTTTTTGAAGACACATGGCTCTTCCTCATTTTTGATGAAACCAAACAGTTTGATCACATCATTAAAATGAGTATTCCAGCTCCGAGATGCTTGCTTAAGTCCATATATGGACCTTTGCAGCTTGCATACTTTGTGATCATCATCACTGGATGTGAAACCTAAGGACTGTTCATGTAGATATCTTCTTCAAGATATCCATTTAAGAATGCCATTTTCACGTCCATTTTCCATATTTCATAATCGAAATAGGCTGCAATAGCAAGCAGTGTGCGGATGAATTTTAGCATAGCTACTGACAAAAAGGTATCCTGATGTCAATGCCTTCGCATTGACTATAACCTTTTGCCACTAATCTAGCATTGAATGTCTCCACATTCCCATCTGCACCAATCTTTCTCTTGAAGATCCATTTGCACCCAATAGGTACTATACCTTCTAGTGGATCTACTAAGGTCCAGACTTGGTTTGAGTGCATCGAGTTAATTTTTGACTTCATTACCTCTAACAATTTTTCAGAGTCGATATCTGATATCGCTTTGTTATAGGTTTTGGGATCATCACCATGAACCCCATTACCTACGAGGAACATTTTCTCAACTTTCTCTAAAATAGTAACCAAGTACCTCTCAGGAGGACGAAAAATCCTTTCTGATCTATGAGGTGGAGGAGGTAGTGACTGGATCGGCTTAACCTAATTTGGTTCCATTTGGTCCTTAGTTCGTTGCTCTTGTGAGACTTTTTTATCGAGCTTGATCTACTTTTCAATGCCGCTATCTTGAATAAATTATTTTTCAAGATAGATGGCATGTCGACTCACAATCACATTGTGATCTTCTGGAATATAGAAATAATATCCTAATGACTCTTTAGGATATCCTATGAATCAAGCTCTGAAGGATCTAAAGTCTAACTTGTCCGCTTATTGTCTTTTCACATGAGCCGGACAACCCCAAATTCTGAAATAACTCAGACTTGGTTTCTTATCATGCCATATCTCATATGGTATGGTAGGAACGGTTTTAGAAGGAACCCTATTCAATAAGTATATTGCAATTAACAAACAATATCCCCAAAGAAAATTATGGAGGTCTGTGAAGCTCATCATAGATCGAAACATATCTAATAGGATCTGGTTCCTCCATTCTAAAATTCCATTGAGTTGAGGTATTCCAGGTGGAGTCCATTGAGGTATTCCAAAAATTTTCGACTAAGATATTCACCTCCTCGATTTGATTGAAGAACCTTAATGGATTTTTTAGTTTGCTTTTCTACTTCATATCTGAACTTCTTGAACTTTTCAAAGGCTTCAGACTTGTGTCTCATAAGATACACATACCCATACCTAGATGAACCATCGATAAAGATTATGAAGTAGACTAAGTTGCCTCTAGCCGGCACATCAAATAGGCTGCACACATCTATATGTACTAGTGCAAGAAGATCCATAGCCCTTTCCCCATGTCCTACAAAAGAAAGTTTAGTCATTTTGTCATGAAGACAAGATTCACAAATTGAATATGACTCGAAAGTCAATAGACTCAATAGACCGATTTTTTTCAATTTGTTAACCCTATCTTCTGCTATATGACCTAATCTTAGGTGCCACAAATATCTATCATTTGGACTATCCCTAGGTCATTTTGATTTTATGGTATTCACATTTTGCTCGAAATTAAAAATAGATACATCAACATGTAACTGATAAAGATCGTTAATAAGGAAACCACTTATAATTTTATTTCTTTCATAAAGAATATTACAATAGTCCCTAAGAAAACGATTACATAGCCTTCTACTGCAAGACAAGAAATAGAAATCAAATTTCTGCTTGCTGTAGGTACATAATAACAGTCCTTTAATACTAAGTCTAAACCAGATGGTAGTCGAAGAGGATATGTTCCCACGGCCATGGCGGCAATCCTTACTCCATTTTCAACGTGCAGGATCATCTCACCATCCCTCAGCCTCCTGCTATCCTCAAGATCCTGCATAAAAAGTGCACAAATGAGCACTAGAACCAGAGTCAAGCACCCAACTGGATGCAGAAGAAATCGTAAGATTAGACTCAATAACAAGCATACCTTCAGAAGGACCAGCCTCCTTCCTATTCTTCAGGGTGGCTAGGTATGTAGGATAGTTCCGCTTTTAGTGGCCATTGTTGTTGCAATGAAAATATTTTTCTTTATCAGCGGCCTTCTTCAGCTCTGCCTTTTTCTTCTTTCCTCCTTCCACTTTCTACTTTTTCACAAACTTCTTCTTCTTTCCAAAAGACTTTCTCTTGAAAGAAGTCCGTTCCATAGCAAGCACTGAGCCTTTAGAACCTTTCATGAAAAACTCAGCGGTAACCAGCATGTTCATAAGTTCGGCCAAGAAATTTTAAAGTTTATGCATATGATAGCTCATGATAAACTGCCCATACGCATCTGTCAAGGATTGCAAAATTATATCATTCTATAGATCCTAGTCTAACTTCACTCCGAGCTTCTCAAGCTCTTCCAAGTCCTTGATCATCATCAGATAATGATCTTGGACCGACTGTCCATCGCGCATCTTAGCCTTGAATAGTCATTTAGTGACTCGATACTTGGTTGTGCGACTCTGTTCACCAAACATCTCCTATAGGTGAGCCAACATTTGGCGAGCAATCATGATATCTTCATGTTGGCGCTAAAGCTCATCAGACATCGAGCCCAACATGTAGTATCTGGCCTTATTATCTTCGTCAGTCCGTTTATCCAGAGATGCTCTCTGTTCAGCAGATGGATAGGCTGGTAAGGTGGGAGGGTCCTGATCTAATACATGAGTTAACTTCTCGGAACCCAAAATAATTTTGAAGTTTTGGAGCCAATCCTTGTAATTTGATCCGATCAGTCTATGGGTGTCCAGAATTCATGCTAGTGGGTTGGATGCAGACATTTTTTTGTAGAGAGTTAAAGTTTCTAGTTAGATATTATAATTAAGACTTAACCAATTTATTTAAGAATTTTATTTTAAAACAAACTAGCTCCCACTATTTTCTCGGATCTCTATACTCCCTTTGTAGAGATGCGAAAATCTTCACGATTACTGATTTCTAGTGGGTGGTGCGGTCCCATCAACTGACTCATCACCTCACCTAATAGTTATTGGTGATGGATTGGCCAATGAGTGAACAACTCTTGTTCAATGATTCTCTAATCATGATTCACCTAAACTTGATCTCTAATTCATGAATCTCACTGTATCCAAAATATTGATCCATTTCTTAGTTAAGTCAGACTCACCATTTGCACAGATTGGATTCCTAATTAGGTCTCTCATCGTATCTGAAATATTGAGCTCAATTCATCCTCCAGCCTATAACATCCAATTCCTAATAGACATGGTTGCGTCTTTCTGGTGCAACTGAGCTACTATAATCAATCGAGAACAATCTACCTCAGGAAGGGCCCGCATATCTGCAATGGTGGAAGACCTTAGACTTAATCTTTTCTTAGGAAGATTTGATTTGGATCTCATTAAACTAGACTTGACATAGTCATAACCATTATGACTAACCTAGTAGCATGGGTTAGCTCGGATTATTGACCACCTCAGATCAAAACTGAGTTAACAAACATGGCCAGGTAAGTAAGACCGGTGGAAGGGATATGCCATTAACTCGATAAGAATGCATTCGAGTTGAGTAGCTTCCAATTAAAAATCAGTCGATCGTATCTGCCAGACTTATCTTAGACACCAAATTGTTGAGACAGAACCAATCAGGTTAGCCTACAATCCAGACTCTAACCACTAAGCCTAATTAGGTCTTAGCTTGATTGATCACTCACGTGACTCGATCTTGACCCAGACTTAATCCTATTGGGCTGGTCAATTTAAGTAGTGTTGATCCCATCTAACCAACTCTTGATTTGATTTGATCAACCGCTTAGACCTAATTGAGCTACCCAAGCCCGAACTTAGATTTATGAATATATCTTAGATCTGAAATTTCTAATTTTAGATCTAATTGATATTTCATAAACATAATTCTTAATTAAGTCATGGTTCTTAAACAAAATATGTAAATAAGATCCTAAGATTTCAAGATCTAGAATTTTGCAGAAAGTAAGTTTTCAATTTTTTATTAAGGATAAATGCGCAGCACCCCTACACATCATAAGAATACTCCATCAAATGGAAGGAGAGGATCTTTAAGCCCTACTTTATTCTTATGACTGGACGACCAAGGGGAACGTCTTAATCAGAAATACAACTAATCTACAAAAATAAATTAGATCTAAGCATATGTCTCATATAAAAAATAGATCTAATTAAAAATATATTTTATATACATCACATATATCATGCATGCATATTTTTTAGATCTAAATTATCTAAAAATTATCTAAAAAATTAAATTTAAATTTGATCTTATCAAATAGAATTTAATCTAGACCTATTTGCAGAACTATTCTACAACTAGTCTAAACATGCAACTATCATATCTCATATGAACAAATTAATTTTAATTTATTTTTTATTTTTAGATCTGATTATAATATTTATAATATCAAAAAATAGTAAAATAAATAGATCTAAAAATTATATTTAATCAAATAAAAAATATGATTATACTAGACTACACATAGAATAATTCTATTCCTAGTCTAGTTATGTATCTCATACATATTAGATCTAGATTAATTAATTTTAATTTTTTATTTTTTTAATTTTAGATCTAATCATATCTCATGTGATATCTAAAATTACTAATTAATCAGATTAAATCAGATCTAAATAAATTTTATAAGAACCTGACTCTGATACCAGTTGAAGGAAAATCCTGATTTCCCGGGTCAGGTTCGTTCAGATCTGATTGGATCGAGAGGCATATTTCAAAAATTTTCTCTTAGATTCTAATTAGATCTAATACTTTTTAGATCTAATTTTATAATCTAATAAATAAAAAAAATAAATTAAATTAAATAATTTAATTTTACCTTGATTCTAGGTAATCTGATTACCCATTGATGATCCTGCCGAAGTCTCTGAGGTTCTGGATCTAGCCACGTAAGCATGCTGGCCTCTATCAGTATCCACTCAGGGATAGATCTGGAGATCTTCTCCTTCTTTATCATATCTCCAAAAATCAGAATCTGAATCTAATTTGGAGGATCTTCAAAACTCCTTCTGAAGATCACCCATCGTCTCTGCAGCAGTGCTGCCTTCTTCCTTTTTCGTCAGCCTTTTCTTGCCTGACTCGCACTAATCTGAAAGGCCCAACTTCCTTGGGCATGGAGAGGAGAGAGAGGGCCAGATGGTGGCATGGAAGAAGGGAAGAGGGGCAAGCCTTGGGGCATGGCTAAGGGGAGGAGTTCTCTGTAAAAGTGGGCGCAGACAAGGGTCTATTTATAGACTATGCTGCGCCATGCAGTGCTGCATCACCCCGGCCAATCACGTTGCTTCATGCAATCAGATCTAAATCTGATTGGTGGGATGACATCACCTGATCCAATCAGATGAGAGACCCATAGGTTCATTCTTAGATAGTGGCATCTAAGACTTGGTCAAAGTAGATACCCAAGGGTCCACCTAAGTTTGAAACCAAGAAGCAACCTGGAGTCCCATCCGTATGGGACTCCTAGCATCTCTATCCATGGGCGCACGCCATCCTAGGAATGCGCCCCCCTTTCTTTCCAATTTTTAGAGAGAGGATAAGCTCCTATCTACTCTCCAATAAGTGCATGACACATGGTCAGATGTCCAAGGGTCAAAGGTCAACGTTTGACTAAGTCAAAGTAGAAGAATTAGCAGGTGATGAAAAATGGCAGATATTGTCTCAAATTTATCTCATAAATTAAGACAACCCTTTTTTGACTTAGACAAGCTCTAGTCAGACTAGGTAAAGGTACCTGAGTGAGCACAAACTCATTTGGCTCAGTCGAGATAACTTTTAATGATAAGAAAAGGAGAATGTTAGGCTCAATCGTGTGCTAGCATAATTTTCTTAAACCTAATTAAATCTTATTCAAATCAACTAAACTGTGTTAGTCCAATTGATGATATCCAGATCCAAACCCTTATTTGTGTGATCCAGTTAGATTCAGTTCTGTATGGTAATGGGATATGTCATGATCTTCCATCATTGATATCATCGAAACTCCTTTCGATGGATCAGAACTCTTCTAATTCTGACAACTTAGAATGATCGATCATCTAAATCATTCTAGTTGCTCTCAAAATCCACCAATGACATCTAGCAGTATATGGTGGCAACCCATTAAAACTAAAAATGAACCTCTCGGTGCAGCTACTTGTGTGATTAAGTTCTTCTATCTTGAGTCCCGATCAGATTAGGGTTAAGGTGAACTCGTCAAACCCTAATTTCTATCATATGATTTAATCATTCGATTCAAGTCCGATGTGAAAATCTTAATAGAAACTCTTTTTATTATTTCACACTCTGTCATGGCCATGGGCTTATGGACTTGATTCTCATGATTATCATAGGGCTGCTTCCCATCCACCAAGGTAGATAGATTTCATCTTGGCGTAATCCAATTCCTACAATGAATATGCTATAGCCAACATACATCTCAGGGTTTCGAATGGCTAAGAGATCGAGTCATGATGTAGTCAAACTATAACACCCTCAAAGTGAACTGTCGATGCATCTCAGATCAAAGAACCAGATATACCACTGCAGCATCGAGTCAGTCATCGATGAGAAGGTAGACTTCCTTATGACTACTCGAGGTGGTCATGCTCCGTACCCTCCTTCTCTAACGAGTATCTATACTCTCACTCCGGTGTCTCTACACCATAGACTCAAGACTCATCTACTATATAGAAGTGATTGTATACTAACCTTTCGGATCAATTGCCATCCTCATGATGATCCTACGGTCAGGAGCATTTTATGAGTTAATAATGATAATTCATGTCTTAAATTTTCAACTCTTGAAAATATGAATTATCATTACCATTAACTCAAGGGATGTATCACAGACACTAAATACACATATGTGATAGAAAATAATCGATTTTATTATTTATAGTCAAAATTATAATTTTGCCCTTAGAAGTGTATTACAAGTGTCAGCCAATTTCGGCTTCTAGGGCACACATATCCAACAGCTTGACCATGGGGGAGAGACCTGGTAGATCAAAGAAGAGAGGCAAGTCAAGAAGATACTCAAAGTCTCAGAAGAGCAAGAATAAGAAGGAAGCCAAGTGCTACAAATGCAATGAGGTTGGGCACTTCAAACGTGATTGCCCATAGTTAAAGAATAAAAGAAGAGAAAAGAGTGAATCTGATGCATTGAGTACGGTGGTTGATAGTGAGGTAGAGGATGATCTCTTGATTGTATCAGATGGTCAAAGAAAATATATAGATATATGGATCATAGATTCAGCCTGTTCGCATCACTACACCCTAAATCGGTCTTGATTCATTTCCTACACCAAGATTGATAAGGGGAGTGTGACACTTGGAGATGATCACCCATGCAGAGTCACTGGTATTGAAAGCATTCGGATGAGGATATTTGATGGGATGGTGCAGACTCTCACAAATATGAAGCATGTTTGAGACTTGAAGAAAAATCTCGTGTCACTGGGCTACCTAGAGTGGAGCGGTTGCAGCTTCAGTAGTTATGTCAAGAGTGGAGTTCTCAATATCACTAATGGTGCTATAGTGGTGATGAGAGATAGGAGGATGGAGAACAATCTCTACAGATTGGAAAGATCTATGGTGGCCAAAAAAACTGATGCAGCAACCACAGCGTAGGATCAGTAAGAGGCTCATCGGTTGTGGCATTATCGCCTAGGCCACATGAGTGATTGTGGGATGAAAGAGTTAAGAAAGCATGCTTTGATTCCAAATCTGGATGGAGGTGTTACAGAGGTATGTAAGCCATACTGGATGGATAAATAGTGGAGAGTACAGTTTGTCATCAGTGCAGTCCACAGTGTGGCCCTATTGGAATTAATTCACACGATGTATGGGGACCGGCTTCGTTTCTAGCTAGAAATAGGGTAAGATACTTCTTAACGTTCATAGATGATTTTTTGAGGAAGGTATGGATCTACTTCATAAAGAAAAAATTAGAAGTCTTCTGTAGGTTTAATGTGTGAAAAGCAAAAGTGGAGAAGGAGACAGGTTGGAGCTTGAAGTGTCTATGATTAGATAATAATGGGGAATACACCAGCAAAGAGTTCCAAAGTTTTTGTAAGGAGTGTGGCATCAAAAGATACTTCTCGATGAAAGAAACTCCTCAGCAAAATGGGATGGTCGAAAGAATTAACAGAACCCTTTTGGAAAAGGCACGGTGCATGAGGTCACAGGTAGGGCTTCTGAAGGCATTCTGAATTGATATAGTGGATGCGGCCTATTATCTGGTAAATCGATCACCTCATATAAAGTTAGATGGTGGTATTTCAAAGAAGAGATGGTTTGAAAGAAAGATTGGGCTGAGCCATCTAAGGATTTTTGGGTAAATGACATTTGTCCACATCGGTGCTGGTGAGCGGAGTAAGTTAGATGCCAGGTTACGGAAGATGATATTCTTGAGATATCTGCAAGAAGTTAAGGGATACCGGCTCTGAGATCCCTTGGACAAGAAGGTTGTCATTAGTAGGGATGTCACCTTCGATGATAATCCAATTCTCCAAAGACGAGATGGCATGGAGGAGCAGTAGGTGCAGTAGGACAGTGCTGGATAGCTAACATCTTACTCTAGTTTGTCACTTGCAGGTGCATTGAGAAGACTTGGTATTTAGGTGGAGCAGTCACCAAGGTATCTCCAGAGGTGGAGAGATCTCAAATGGGTGAAGGAAGCTAGCAAGCCCAGCAAGAGCAAGCTGGACCTAAGATGGACATCGAGGTTATACTGCATAAGCCCAAAAGAAACATCAAGCAACCAGAATGATACGGCTTCGAGGATACGTTGTCATATGCCCTAGTGATAGTAAATGGGGACCCGTATACCTACGAGGAGGCTATGGATAGCCATGATAGAGAGAGATGAGTCCAAGCAATGTTCGAAAAAATGCAGTCTCTTCATAAGAATGAGACATGGCGATTCGTGTAGTTGCCATGAGGAAAGAAATTCATTGGTTGCAAGTGGATTTACCAATGCAAGGAAGAGCCTTCAAAGAAGGGAGGTATTAGGTATAAGGCATGGTTAGTAGCCAAGAGATACTTTCAAAAGAAAGGCATTGACTTTAGCAAAGTATTTTCTCCCATTGTCAAGCATACTTTCCATTAGAATGTTGCTGAGTATCGTGGTAGCTCAAGACTTGGAGCTGGAGCAGATGGATATGTCAAGATGGCATTCCTCCATGACATTTGAAGGAGAACATCTACATGGAGTAGCCACTAGGGTTCCAAGAGCCAAGAGTACAAAAAAAGTTTTTTTGCTATAGAAATTATTGTATCGATTGAAGCAATCACCGAGGCAATGGTACAAGCGATTTGATTCTTATATGAGGAGCATTGAACTTTCCAGCATGCAAGAGTAAGAAAGTTGTGTAGGAATTAAAGATAACTTTATCTCGAGAGTTTGAGATGAAGGATTTGGGGTCTGCTAGAAAGATCTTAGGCATAAAAATCTTCAAAGATCGACCCAAGAGGATGCTGCATTTATCTCAGAAAGGCTACATCAAAAAGATCTTGGAGAGGTTCGAGATGAAGGGAGCAAAATCAATGGAGCTACCACTTGCCGAGCACTTCAGACTCTCTAAGATGATGTTGCCACAGATTGAGATGGAGGCTCAGGAGATGGGGAGAATACCGTATGCCTTTGGTGTAGGAAGTCTAATGTATCCCATGGTGTTGTAGGCTAGATATTGTGCATGCAGTGAGCCAGGTCAGTAGGTTCATGGCACATCTTACTAGGAAGCACTAGCGAGCACTAAAGTAGATCTTTAGTTATTTGGCAGGTACTATTAGAGTTGGCATCTGCTATGGACAGCAAGATGGAGCTGAGGAACTCTCCAACATATTTAAAGAAGCTTGAAGGTAGATAAGAGGGTTTGTGGATGCAGATTTTGGTGAAGACGTGGACACTCGATGGTTAACAATAGGTTTTGTGTTTAGCCTATTTGGAGGTCTAGTTTCATGGAGATTGTGCTTGCAACCTATCATAGCCTTATCCACCACTGAGGTAGAGTATATTGGTGTTATGGAGGCAGTAAAGGAGGCTCTATGGCTGAAGGAATTAGCATTGGAGATGGGTATCATGCAAGAGGCCGTCAAGATGCACTATGACAGTCATAGTGTATTGTTACTTGCTTAGAACTCTGTCTACCATGCAAGGATGAAGCACATCGATATCAGGTACCATCGGATCAGCAAGCTTGTGGAAGAAGGTGAGGTGGAGCTGGTGAAGGTCCATATCAAAGAGAATCCAGTGGATGCATTGACAAAAGTTCTTCCATGGAATAGCTTTTATAGATGTATAAAATTGATGTGTTTGATGGACAAGCTAGAGTTGCCTCAAGTCTTGGAGTACCAAAGTGGAGAGTGAAAGAGTAAGGGTGGTGCTCCTAAGTCTTGGAAGATTATGAAGGAGTCAAGGTGGTGGCTTTTGAAGGCTAGGATTAGCTGGAGATGTATCAGCCAAGATATGAGGGTTAGTACACTGTTGGGTTGGCTTAGATATAGGTCGAGCTAGCTCAGACCGAAACTAAGTTAGCTCTTTTAGTCAAACAAAGAACGTGTTTTGGGATTCTATGGCTTGACAGGCAGTCGAGCTGGCTCGAGTCTTCATCGAGCTAGCTCGAGCAGGCGGATAGATGAGCATAGGATTTTTTGTTTGGTCTTGGATTGGGTTTAATCCAAGAGATTTTAAGGCTTATTTTGAGAGGTGTTAAGATGGTTAATTCATGTATTGGACTAGATCTTTAGTCCAAGGGATGAGAGCATGCAAGACATGGGTGTACATGGGCTTAGATGAGTGCTTTCATGTAGGGTTAGCCTAGGAGAGTTTTTAGGACTGAGTCTTGTTGGCTCAAGGGTCATATATATATATATATATTTTGTATATGTAATATTTTTTGATAAGCAAAATACAAATCTCTTTTCTTCCTGAAACCCTAGCTTCTTCTCTCTCTTTGCTGCTGTCCTAACTTTCAATCATCTGATCTTCATCCTTGCTTGTTATCGTCTCCAACTTACTTCCTCAAGATTGATAGAAGGTATAAGAATTTTTATAGATCCGGAAATAATTCATAACACTTAGAAGGTGGATGGGCCACCTCGATAGATTTTTGATGTCCCCTGGACATTGAGGAGGATGTTGATGAAGGATGGAAGCTGATAGGTTCCACGCTGATCACCAGTGCGCCCGCACTGGAGGGAGGTGCAGATCGGGGGGATGCCGAGGTGGAGCCGGTGACATCCTTCCCCTTTTCTTTCTTTGCTGGTGGAGGGTTGAAAGATTCCGACTTTCTCTTTCTCTGCTCTGCCACTCTCTTGGGGTTGAACCTCATGAGTGCTGCAATGATCAATAGAGAACATGATGATTAGATGAAAGCCAAGCATAGAAAAATTCAAAGAAAATTTAATGACAAGCTTACCCTGGGGGAGATGAGACTGATGCTGAAGTCGAATAGTGATTGATCCATCACCAGTTGACAGATCTTGGGCACCTTCATACCTAGTAGCTTTTTGAAGGCCTCCTATCCCTAGGCAGAATAGATTTATTGGAGTTCCAGTTAAGCCGAGTCTACTCTAGCTAGTACTGAAATCCTAAGGAGTATCAGAAGAAATAAAGAAAAAATAATTTTTCCAGTCGTGAATCGAAGAAGGAAGGGAATGACCAAATTTACAATTAGGTCAGGGTGAGAAGTACCACCGACCTTTCTCAGTAGAATATTTTTTTAAAACAAAAGGAGCCTTAAAAAGAGAAGTCCTAAGGTTTATGGCAGTAAAGCTACAGCAAATAATGAAGACTAAAATGATCCTAATAGCATTAGGGGTGACCTAGGTCGGCTGCAAATCATAGTAATCTAATATATTATAGATGAAGGGGTACAAAGAAAAATACAATCTAGACCGAAGTGACTCATCATAAAAGGCTACATAACCCTCAGGGGGCTGTGTAACCCGATCACTTACTCTGGGAGCTCTAAGTTGGAAATTATTAGGGATGAAATACTTCTTCCTGAGCTTCTCAAGATCAACATCTATCAAAATCAAAGGCTCAATGCTAGGACTAAAATAATCCAAGAATCTCCTTATCGAAGACTCTGAACTATTATCGTTGGAGACATTGGCCTCGATGGCAGCCTAAGATGGATTATCCACCTTAATAGTGAGCAGGGGTTGGGTTAACCAGATGTCATGGCCACCTGGGACTAACCCCCCCTCTATCGCCATCAAGGAGAAGTACTCTCCTAAGAAGACATGGATGAAAGGAAAAAACGATAGAAGGGACGAAAGAAAAGACTAAGAAAAAAGAAAACGGTGAAGGAAAGAGGGAAGTCCTAAGAGAAAGAGGCCCTAAATCTAAAGAGAGGAAGGAGAATCCTACCAAAGAGGGAAAGAAAGCCTTCTTTGCTACTTCTAGTGGCTCTCTCTAAGCTCCGGCGACCATTGGAACCTTCTTCTTTGACCGATTGAGTATATGGAAGCTTCCTTAGCAGCAAAACTCTTAGATGAAAGGTAGTAAAGTGAAAGAGGAACAAATAGGTACCCTATATATAGGGAAAGGCAATGGCCTAGATTAACTTGCCCATCGTCGGATTTGAAGCATCTGTCGATCATCCAAGGAGATTATAGAAAAGCTATTTCAATATACCGGTCTAGATCAAACCATGAAAGCTCATTCCGTATGGTGGTTCAACCAGCCCGCGGATGAACGCCACGTGCCCCACGTCACCTAGGTCATAGTGGAGCAACCAATGATGGTTCCATGCTTTCTTAAATGCTAGGTATGGTGAATATGGCAATCAAGGCACTCTGTTGCTTTTAATTATTAAAAAAATTAAATTTAGCGATCTTATGACATGATTTTCGGTGCAGAAAACTAATGGCTGATTTTTGAAAAATGACTTTTCTCACTTCTCACAAAAGAGATTTCATTTCAAGTCTGAAAAGTGGTGGACAACTATTGATACGGACAGTCCCTGCAAGCCATGTGACATCATCAAGAGAACCATTATCTTAGATGAATGCTAAGGATGACAAGTATCAATCCTAGGTCAGTAAAATATCAACTTGGAGTTTAGACTGATTCTTAACCAGTTGGTCAGAATCAACAAGTGGTCAAGCCCAGATCACTAACATACTGACCACAACGAAGTTCAAACCAGAAAACCACCATCCACAATATACAAACCAAATATGACCCTAGATCGGTATTCAACCAATCTCATGGCAGTCACCGAATCAGATCAGTACTTTATCAATCTAAAGACAGGTAACCATTGAGTTTCACAGAAGGTCGGATTTGTATTGACCAAAATAACGACTCACCTGAGCTCAAGATCAGTCACTTTATGATCTTGATATCCGAGATCGATAAAACATCAATTTTGTCATATATTTAGATTGGTGTTTTACCGATCTCGACATCTTCCAAAAGCCAGCTAAGCGCCAACTGCGCTCTCTCCTAATTACGGCCCTCCTCTAGCTGTATTACAACTAATTGCCATCAAGATAAAATGGTCAATAGCTGCAATCTAGCCGGCTTTAACAAACTAACGGCCTAACAAACTCTCCTTAAGGCCTAAGTAATCCCTTTTATAAATAGAGAGATAGGGTACTCCTCTAAGGTAAGTTTAAGCACAAATTCACAAAGTCAAAACTCTACTGAAATTTATTCTAGACTTTCCCATTGAAGAAAGATCGAACTACTCTCCCCTCAAACATTCTCATTTTGCCTTTCAATCTTCCATTTCCACTATTTGTTGATAAGGTTTTAGCTGATTTGAGCATCGAAGGATCCTAAATCGAAAAGTAGCCCATAAGTTCTTGAACTTTTCTTGCAGGTTGGCTCATGATCCACATCGAACCAGATCGATCGACTCTCCAACATGAATCTCTTCGACCATCTGAAATCCTGCTGTAACACATATGAAACTTTATTTTATAATTTAGTAGGTAGAAAGAATACCGACCTTAGTATATATTTGGATATTTGTACTTGACTTTCAAGTAAAGTATATCTTTTCAATTTTTAAACTAGATTATAGTTAACCATCAACTACTTGTTATCATGATTTAATTTTTTATAACATGTATTTCATTAATTAACTTCTTAAAGCATGGATTGTTTAAGATTGATTAACTCTTCAAGATGTAATTTTTGAGATGTTATGGATATGTGAATCCAATCTCTATCTGACTCAAACCTCATGCACGTTCCTATTACCTGAATCCAAAGTGCAAGCAAGCCAGCAAGTCTGCACAAAGTCAAACTAGCATAGTAGAAACTTGAACTAGAAGTAGAAAATAAACCTTAAGAAGGGATAACTGATGGTCTTATACCAAATGCTTGACGGTCGTTGGCATCTTTACTTCCAACTTCTCTAGGAAATAATTGATGTTTTTGACCTCGCACCTGTCATCTCACACACGATCGCTATCTCACGTCGACAAGCAAGGGACTTATGAAAAATTTCAAAACTTTATTGAATATTGATGATTACTTGATGTCAAAAGAATACAACTTATTTATAAATAAGATCTCTTAAAGCTAATAGACCTACTTAGTTCCCTTGGGATGCAAATTTCTCCAATAAAATATAGAGACAAATAGTAAATAACTAGCTAAGCAAAAGCTTTCTAACTCTTACTCGACTGAGTTTGCAAATAGGTCAGGCTGACCTTGATTCGATCCAACCCGTCCGTGGGGCTAGGTCAAGTTCTAAATTTGGATTTATTCCATTTTTGGGTCAACTCTAGGTTTACCGAATTTTGACCTGACTCAAACCTGCATGCTGTTGGGACCTGAATCTTTTTGAGCTTCTAAATTGTGATTTAAGACTTGTATGAACAATATTTTAACATAAATATAGAATTAAAATTATTATTATATCTTAATTTATTTTGAAAGTAATATTTTTATTATCTATTTCGTATGGTTAATAATAGTGAGCTATGTGGTAATTAAAATATAGTTGACTATTATTGCTATAAGGCTTTAGAAGGGAACGAAGATCTTGAGCTAGAGAGCCAGTTGAGTTGGATTCATCCAGAAGTATTTGCAAGAAAAGTCCAAGAACCAGTGGGTACCCTTCGATTTAGGACCCTTAGATGCTTAAGTCAGCTGAAGCCTTGAGAATAAATAGTAAAAAATGAGAATTCATAAGACAGAGTGAGAGGATTTTGTAGGGGATTCGATCTTCCTTCAGTGAGAAAGTCAAGAATTGGTTTTAGCAGAGTCTTGGCTCGGTGAATTCCAAGTGTGAGGTTACTTGGAGGATTACCCTGCTCTCCTATTTATAGAGGGGATCGCTTAGGCCGTTAGTTTGTTATGGCTAGTTGGTTTGCAGCTATTGGCCATTTTGCCATAGTGGCAATCAGTTATAGTACAGCTAGAGGGTCATAATCAGGCGAGAGTGCGGTTGGTGCATAATTGACTTTTTGACGTGTCGGGATTGACAAAATACCAATGTAGATTATAATAAGGTCGGTGCTTTACTGATCTTCCATGGTTAATGCCGCATATTCTGCTTAGGTGCCATTTAGATTGGTGAAAACCTGACGTCTTTCAGGCTGATAGAATACTGATCTAGCTTATGTAGGAAGGTCGGTGATTTATCGACCTACATGTAAGTTGCTGGTATCGATGTTGCCAATGACAAGAGCATCCTGTCAATGGGGTCGGTGAAAACCCAATCTTCTATGTTAAGATTTGTTTCGAATATCATGGAGGATGGTAGCTCATTGATCTGAGATTCACTATGGTCATTTATTTACCGATCTCTAGCCTTCAAGCTGGTGTTTTACCAACCTGGAATCAATCTTGAGAACCTATCATCCGAAATGGTGATTCTTTTGATGATGCCACGTGTCTAACCATGGTTGGCCGCACCAACAGTTGCCTCCCACTTTTCAGACTTAGAGTGGAATTTTTTCAGTGATAAGTGTGGAAAGTCATCTCAAAGGTCACTCGTTGTGCCAATGATCGTGCCAAACTGCCAGATTTGATTTTTTAAACTATTCAAAAAAATAGGCCCCATTCACCACTATCGCCATGCTTTGACATTTAAGAAAGCATGGAAAAAAGTGGAGTCATCATTGGTTGCTCCATTGTGCCCTAGGTGACGTGGGGCACATGGCAGCCATCTATGGATTGGCTGAACTGCCATACGGAAAGGGCTTATGTGGCATGATCTGAGCTGATGTTTCAAAATAACTTTTCTACTGCCCTCTTGGATTGTTGACAAATGACTGAAATCTAACAATGGATAGGTAGATCTGGACTGTTGCCTCCCTCTATATATAGGATACTTGTCCGTTTCTCTTTTTTTTATTGTTTTTACTTGGAGCGAGATTCCTGCTATCAGAGAAGCTTCCAGGCATTCAGATAGTTGGGAAGGAAGGTGATTCTGGTGGTCACCGTAGCTCAGAGAGGGCTAACCAGAGTATCAAAGAAGGCTTCCTTCCTCTTTTGGTAGGGTCTCTTTCTCCTTCTAGGGCTTAGAACTTCTTTCTTGTAGGACTTCTTTCCTTTAGGATCTCCTTCTCCTTTCCTGAGTCTTCTTTTTCTTTCTCTTCCTTTTCTTTGTCTTTTTTGTTCTTTTTTCCATCAATGTCCTCTCAGGAGAGTACTTCTCTGGGCGGCGGCAGTGGTAGGGGGGAGATAATCGCGGGTGACTATGACACCTAGTCCACCCAACCCCTATTCGCCATTGAGGCGGGTAATCTATCTCAGGGTGCTACTAAGACTAGTGCGTCTGGTGAAAATAGTTTGGAGCCTTCGGTAAGAAGATTCTTGGATTATTTTGGCTTGAGCACTGAGCCTTCTCTTATGATAGATGCTGACTTGGAAAGGCTCAGGGAGAAGTATTTCATCCCTGACTATTTTCGACTTATTGCCCCTGATTCGGGTGATCGGGTTACATAGCCTCCCAAAGATTGCGTGGCCTTCTATGATGAGTCACTCCGATCTAGACTATGCCTTCCTTTGCACCCTTTCATCTGTAACATATTAGATTTCTATGGCCTGTAGCCAACTTAGGTCGCCCCCAATGTCATTAGGATTATTCTAGTTTTTATCATCTATCATAGTTTTACCACCATTAACCTTAGGATTTCTTTTTTAGGACCTTTTTTGTTTTGAAAAAATATCCAATTGAGAAAGGCTAGTGGTATTTCTCATCCTGGCCAAATTATAAATTCGGTTCCATCCTTCCTCAATCCACGATTGAAAAAGTCGTTTCTTTTTTGCTTCTTTCCATATTCCCTGGGGTTTTAGCACTCGCTGGGGTAGACCTCGACTGAACTCGAACTCCAATAAGTTCATTCTTTCTGGGGATAAGGAGGTCTTCGAAGAGCTGCTGAGTATGAAGGTGTCCAAACTCAGCCAGCTGGTGATGGATCAATCCTTACTCGACTCCGACATCAATCTTATCTCTCCCTAGGGTGAGTCTGTCGTTAGATCTTTCTCAACTTTTTCTGAGCTTGGCTTTTTTCTGACCATATTTTCTATTATTTACTGCAGCACTCATGAGGTTCGATCCTCAAAAATTGATGAAGCAAAAGAAGAGAAAGTTGGAATCTTTCGACCCTCCGCTAGCGAAGAAGGAGAAGGGAAAGGAGGCCGTTGCGCCCAGCTCGGAGCTAGCGAAGAAGGGGAAGGAAAAGGAGGCCACTGCCCCCAGCTCGGGCCCTACCCGACCTGTGCCTCCATGTTCGGGCACGTTGGTCATCCATGCATCACCCATCAATGCACTGCCATCATCGACATCTTCCCCGATGTTCGAACATTGGGATTCCACCGGGGTGAACCGCCTACCCCAGAAGGAGCCGATCACCCATTCGAGATTGGGTCCAACTGCTACATTATAAAGGCCTAGTCCATCAGTTGCATTGACTATGGCCTCCGCTTGACCATCTTGGCCTTTCGAGGGGCCTGGGGTTCCTCTCATCGATCCATCCTTAATGTTAGCTAATCGGATCGACCTCTTAAAGGCCTCCATGTGAGACACCCCGACCCTTGGTAAGGACCTCCTCTATGCTGTGATGCTACAGCATGATCTGCATGCCCGGAGGAGGGACATAGGACTGGATGAGATGTTGAACCAAGGCTTCAGCTATCTCCTGGATGTAAGAGAACTTTTCCATCTCTTCTTTTTCTCTTTTTTTTTTTGATCGATATTATATCGATCTCATATGTTGAAGTCAGTTTTTTACCAAACTAACGATTCTTTTCTGCTTTCAGTCTACCTCCTTTTTTCGACTTTATGCTGAGCACATCGGCTGGCTGGCCGAAAATAAAAAGTCACTAGAGGAGGTATTGCAGTCCGCAAAAGACTGTCAAAAGGTGGCGGAAGAGAAAGTCGCCTAAGAAGAGAAGACCTCGAGGGATTGAAGAAGCAACTATAGGATAAGTTGCAAATAATCTTCAAGAAGAATAAGATCTTGCTGGACTTCTAGAGGAGGGCCAACGATGATGAAATGAAACTACTAGACCTCCAGCAGGAGGTCTCCAGGATATCAAACTTGGAGGCCTAAATAAAGCAGGAAGAGGAGACACTGGCTGTCCGGGACAAGGCGTTGTTGACATACCAAAGGGACTTGGACCACTGAAAGTCGATAGCCGATCAGGCAGTGGAGGAGTTCAAGGCCTCCGAGGAGTTTGCTGAGGAGGTGACGGAGGCTTCAGGAGAGGCCTTCGAGAGCAGCTTCAATGGTTGTAAGGAGCTAGTTGGGAAACTCTTTCTCGATTTGGATTTGGGCGGTGTTACACAAGAGGCCGTTCTTGCCTTGATCTCGAGGATGGAAGCTTAGCAAGCATCAGAGGAGGGTTCTGCTATAGAAGAGCTCCAACCTGCTCCAAAGGTTCCCATCATTCTGATCAAGTTGAAGGTGGAGGTTCCGGACTCTGCAAAAGCCCTGGCTCCTGCTCTAATGTCTGCTCTGGCCAAAATTTTGGTTTCTGCCCCAGCGCCTGTTGGAGTTATCTCACTAGAGGATGATCCAGCAGACGCTGCTCCTTCCAAAGCTCCTCAGGCAGATGCTTGAGTTTGTATTTTTTTCTTTTCCTTTTGATTTTTGCTTCTATCCTTTGGTACTATCCTAATTCGGGATTTTTGTAATGACTTTTCCAAATGAAATGAAGTTTACCTTTTTAAATGATTGCTTATATGTGTGACGTCAGATTTATCCGACCTGACATAACTTTCTGTAATGCATCATTTATTTCATTTTAAAAAATTTTCTAAGTGATAGCAAAACAACTATACCTCGGTAGAATCCTGATGTAGCTTATTTTGGATATTAGGAAAAGCCTTGGTTTGGAGATTAATGCAGAATAGTAGTCCAATGTGGTTTCAATCTTAAGGCTAGGAATTAATAGAGATCTATAATAACATCAATCCAAAGGTCGGTAGTTAATAGAAATCCCATATAATTCAATAGCTTTGACCTGTAGGCCGGTGATCGATAGAGATTTAATATAACATCGACCTTGAGGTTGGTAATTGATAGAAGTCCAAGATAACTTTGATCTGGAGATCGGTAATTAATAAGAATCCATGATGACATTGATCTAGAGATTGGTATTTAACCAGAATCCATAATAACATTGATTCAGAGATTGGTTTTAATTAAAATCCATAATAACATCGATTTGGAGATTGGTATTTAACCAGAATCCATAATAACATCGATTCGAAGATCAATTTTAATTGAAATCCAAAATAACATCGATCTGGAGATCGATATTTAATCAAAATCTATAATAACATCGATCAGGAGATTGGACTAAGGAATTTTGGAGATCTTATCTCCTACGCACATCGGGACTCCACCGATCTAGAGATCAAACTTAAAAATTTTAGACATCTTATCTCCTATGCCCACCGGGGCTCTGCCTATTCAGAGATTGGACTTAGAAATTTTGAAGATCTTATCTTCTATATCCATCAGAGCTCTACCGATCTGAAGATCGAACTTAGAAATTTTGGAGATCTTATCTCCTATGCCCATCAAAACTTTGTTGATTTGGAGATCGGACTTAGAAATTTTGGAGATCTTATCTCCTATTCCCATTGAGGCTCTGCCAATCCGAAGATCAGACTTAAAAATTTTGAAGATCTTATCTCCTACGCCCATTGGGGCTCTACCAATCTAGAGATCGAACTTAGAAATTTTGGAGATCTTATCTCCTATGCCCACTGGGGTTCTATCGATTTGGTGAATGGATTTAGGCTGAGATGACCAGAAGAATGTCAACATTTCATAGGTCTTCTAATGAGACAAAATTTTCAAAATCTTTATTCAGGATTTACTGATACTACACTCTGAGGTTTTCAAAATTCCAAGTTTTAGGAATGCTTGAACCATCCAGGTTCTCAATCTTGTAGGCTTCTGATCGAATTACTTCAGCAACCTGGTATGGTCCTTCCCATCTTGGACAAGCTTTTCTTGTTCTAGGGATTTTGAGACTTTCGCTCGATGGAGTACTAAATCTCCAATCCAAAAGACTTTTGGCTTGACCATGGCATTATAATATGTGGCTACCTTCTGCTGGTAGATTATCATTTGAATTTGAGCTCTCTCTCGGGTTTATTCCAACAAATCAAGATTGGTTTTCAACCAATTTGAATTACTTTCTTCATGAAAGTTTTCTATCCTTGGTGTCGGAAGGCCAATTTCCACTGGTATGACTGCTTTCGATCCAAATATAAGCCTGAAAGGCATTTCACCAGTTGGTCGTCTGGGAGTGATTTTATAAGCCCAAAGAATACTATATAGTTCATTAGCCCATAGACCTTTGGCTTCAGTAAGCCTTGTTTTGAGACTTTGGAGAATTGTTTGATTTGTAACTTCAGTTTCTACATTAGATTGTGGATGTCCCACTAAAGTTAGTCAATGGTTAATATGTAGTTCGGAATAGAACTTCTTGAACTTTGCATTATCAAATTGCTTTCCATTATTAGTGATAATTACCTGGGATAAGCCAAAACGATAGATAATTAACTTTCAGACAAAATCTCGCATCTTTTCTTCTATAATCTGTGCCAATGGTTCTACCTCTATCCATTTGGTGAAGTAATCTATTGCTACCACTAGAAATTTCTTTATTCTATTGCCATAGGAAACGGCCTTCGAATATCCATCCCCCATGTAATGAAGGGGCAAGGGGCAGTAATAGAAATGAGTTCAACAGCTGGTTGGTGTTGAATGTTGGCATACCTTTAACATTGATTGCACTTATTCACGAGATCAGCCGCATCTTTCTATATGGTAGGCCAGTAATATCCTTATCAAATGACCTTATATGCCAAAGATTTGCTCCCGAGATGGTTATCACAAATCCTTTCGTGGACCTCTCGAAGAGCGTAATCAGCTTCAGAAGGCCTCGGGCATCAAAGTAATAGGAGAGAAAATGATATTTTATAAAGTTTTTTATCTAGGATGATGTACTAGGATGTTTGTCTCTTAATTTTTCTTGCATTTGTAGGGTCATCAGGCAATATTCCTTTGTTCAAATAATCCATCAGAAGATCAATCTAGCTCGGTTCATGACTGACCTAGATGATTGTTTCGACCTTCGTGTTGGGTTTTTCAAGAACTTCAATGTATACCTTTTGGTTGAGATTAAAGAATTTCGATGTCACTAGATATGAGAGTGCATCAGCTCGAGCATTTTTCGATCTCGGTATTTGAATGATTTTGAGATTATCAAAGTTTTCAAATAATTTCTTCATATTATGTAGATATTGAGCCATAACAGTATCTCTGGCTTCATAGAGACCTCGTACCTATCCAACGATAAGTTAAGAATCACTGAAGACTCCGCGTTTCTTGATATTAAGATCTTTGGCCATTCTAAGTCCTACGATGAGGGCTTCGTACTCTACTCCATTATTAAAAGTTTTGAAATTGAATCTCAGAGCATGTTCGGTGATAACTCCCTTTGGGTCTGCCAATATCAAGCCAGCACCATTTTCTTGGGCATTGGAGTCTCCATCGACATGCAAGAGCCAATGAGCCTCCTCAGGGGTTTCTGTTTGAATTTTAACGATCGAATTTTCTTTAGGTATTGAGTATTCCACCATGAAATTAACTAATATTTGAGCCTTTATTGAGGGTTTGGGCCGATAGTGGATATCAAATTCACTAAATTCGATGACCCATTTGGCCATTCGACTGAAAGTGTCAGATCGTTGAAGGATCGATTTCAATGGTTGACTTGTTAAAATAATAATAGAATGAGCTTGAAAATATGGTTGAAGCCATTTAGCTATTATAATTAGCGAATAAATCATCTTCTCCATTCTAGAATATTGGGTATCGATATCCCACAGTAGCCTGCTGGTATAATAGATGGACTAGTGCATTCCTGCATCATCTTGGACTAAAACTGAGCCGACAGCATTAGGTGAAATAGACAAATATACGAATAAACCCTCACCTTTGATAGGTTTTGATAGCAGGGGAACAGAGCCGAGACATGACTTGAGTTCAACAAAGGTAGCTTGGTACTCTTCTGTCCATATGAAATCTTTGATTTGTTTCAATATTTTGAAGAATGGGAGGCATTTTTCACCTGACCTGGATATGAATCGGCTGAGCGATGCCACTTGTCTGATGAGCTGCTGTACTTCTTTTATGGAGATTGGGGGTTTCATCTTAAGTCATGCTTGAATCTTCTCAGGGTTTGCTTCTATTCCTCTTTGTATTACAAGAAACCAAGAAACTTTCCAACTATGACCTCGAAAGTGCACTTATTAGGATTGAGCTTCATCTGATGCTTGTGGAGCTCTCCGAAAGCTTCTTCTAGATCGACGATATGCTGATCTTCCTCAGTGCTTTTCACCAGCATGTCATCAACATAGACTTTCATGTTGTGACCGATCTGCTACTTTATTCATAAGGTGCTGGTAGGTTGCACCTGCATTCTTTAATCCAAAAAGCATCATTTTGTAATAATACAAACCTTTATTGGTTATGAATGCCGTATTTTTTCATCTTCAGGGCCATCCTAAATTGGTTATAACCAGAAAAGGCATCCATAAAATTTAGCAGCCTGTGTCCCTATGTAGCATCAACTAATTGATGGATTCTTGGTAGGAAAAAGTTATTTTTAGGACAAGCTTTATTGAGGTCAGTGAAATAAATGCATATCCTCCATTTTTCATTTGCCTTCTTGACCATTACCACATTAACGATCTAGCTTGGATATTGAGCTTCTCTAATGAATTCTATCTTCAAAAGTTTGTTAACTTCTTCATCTATCGCGTTTTATCTCTTCCAAGCAAAACTTCTCTTCTTTTGCTTTACCAGTTTGTGCTTAGGATCAATGTTCAACCTATGTACTATGACATCAGCAGGATCTGGGGCATTTTCGAGGCTGACCATGCGAAGACATCAGCATTCCGTCGAAGGAAGGAAATCAATTTTTCCTTGAGGTCGGTATTTAACCGAGCTTTTATTTGAATGGTTCTTTCCGAATCTCTTTCTAGAGGAACAGTGATGAGGGGTTCCACTGACTCACCTCAGATTTTACCAATCTCGATTTTAGTATCTAGATCAAATATTTTTGTTGATGGATTTTTAACCGATTCCTTCATTTTAGATGCTATAAGGAAGAACTGTTAGGCCCTCATCTAGTCTCTATGCATTTTCTCGTTGCCCAGCTTGGTTGGAAATCAGACTAACAGGTGATAAGTTGAGACTATTGCTCTAAGGGCATTAAGTCTAAGTCAGCCAAGTATGGCGTTGTAGGCAGACAAGATTTTGACGACTAGAAATGTGAGCCATACTATCGACTGATATGGCTTTTTTCTAGTAGTGACTGGCAACGTTATATCTCCTTCAACTGCTACAAAATTGCCAAAAAATTCAACTAAAGGATAGCCAACCTATTTCAGATTGTCAAGCACATTCATTTTGGAGAGAGCATCATAGAACAACATGTCCACTGAGCTTTCATTATCTACCATAATTTTTTTTACATCATAATTTGCTATCATCATGAAAATGATAACAGCATCATTATGGAGGGTCTGAACCCCTTGGATATCATCAACAAAAAAAAAATAATATTTTCAGTGCATAGTCTTTTAGGAGAAGGACTCCTGGATGCCCCCTAAGGTCCTCTGCTTTATGAGATCATATTAATGACTCTCGCAGTGGGATGGTTGTACTCAGTAGTGTCTTCAGATCTCTAAAGTGGCTCTATGGCCTGGTTTGCCCACTCTCGGACATACTTGCTGAGGTAGCCTTGGTGAATCAGTACCTCAATCTCATCCTGAAGTTGATAGCATTCTTCAGTGTCATGCCCGTGGTCTCGATGGAAGTGACAGAATTTATTTTTGTTCCTTTTATCAGCTGGGGCCTTCATAGAAAATGGATGGCGAAAATATTCCTAATTTTCTATCTCCATCAAGATCTATGATCAAGGGGTGAACAAAGAAGCATAGCTGTCGAATTTCTAGGGAGGACTTCTTGACCTTGGATTTTTTCGAGATGGTTCACTGTTGCTCCCCTGATTCCCATGTTCCTCCTTGTGAGGCCGCTTCTTTTCATCTTTTTGCTTCTTTTTGCTTAACCTCTCCTCCTCTTTAGCATAAGCATACGTCCGAATTCTATCCAGCATGGCTTCATAATTCTCTAAAAAGTTTTTGTTAAGGAAGAAGGTCAAACGTAGCTCCTGCGTCCCCTCTTTAGGGCCGACATCGCGACGAACTCATTGAAATCTTTTACTTCCAAAATGACTATGTTAAAATGGGCCATGTATTCTCAGAGGGACTCGTCCTCCTGCTACACTATGGAGAATAGACTATCCAAGTGCTTTAAGTGGAGATGGTTGCTCTCGAAATAGGCTGTGAAGAGCCTGTTCAATTGATCAAAAGAAGAAATGGACCCAAAATGGAGTCCAGAGAACCATACCCTTGTAGATTTTTTTAGGATGATGAAAAAAGCCATACAAAGAAAGGCATCAGACGCATCCTGAAGCCTCATTATGTTGCAGTATCCCTTAAGATGGTCCTAGGGATCCGCAAAGCCATCGAATGGCTTAAGAGAAGGCATTTTGAGCCAGGATGGGACCTGTTCGCTCAAGATATCAATAGAAAAGGGGGAAGTGAGATGAAAATCTTTTTTATCTTGGGGGGTCTTTCCAAGCTATATCTCTTTTAGCTTTTTCTCCAGATCTTAAAGCTTTTGTTCAAGATTCATCTTCCACAGTGGCATCTGACTGCAAGGAGTCGATTCAGTTTCAAAGGAGCGCTCATCATCTTGATCTGAAAGGCACGCTTGGTGGTGTTCTTAAGAAATTAGGGGGTGGTTAGTCCGTGACATAGCTTCTTGGGATTCTTGTGGAATTGATTCTTGCCGCCGCTCCATTGCCTGCTAAAGCTATTACATGATATTGGTTAGAGCTTGGACTTGTTGTACCAGGAGACTAAACTACTGGAGATTGATCATCGCTGGATGATAGAATTAGACCATCTCCGGAGGGGCTCCGAAAAAGACAGAGTCGGATTTTGTGTCTTTTTGATCATTTTTCATAAATTTTTAGATAAGATGCCCTTCCTCTAGCGCCAATTTATTGCTACAAGGCTTCAAAAGGGAATGAAGATCTCGCACTGGAGAGCCAGTCAAGTTGGATTGATCCGGATCATTGAAGAACCTACAAGAAAAGTCCTAGAACCGGTGGGGTACCCTTCAGTTTAGGATCCTCCAATACTTAAGTCAGCTGAAGTCTTGAGAATAGATAGTGAAAAATAGAAATTCAGAAGATAGAGTGAGAGAATTCTGAAGAAAATTCGATCATCCTTCAGTGGAAAAGTCAAGAATTGGTTTCAGCAGAGTCTTGGCTCCATGAATTTCAAGTGTAAGCTTACCTGGAGGAGTACCCTACTCCTATATTTATAGAGGGGATCGCTTAGGCCATTATTTTGTTGTGGCCAGCTGTATTACAGCTGTTGGCCATTTTGCCTTAGTGGCAGTCAATTACAGTACAGCTAGAGGATCACAATCAGATGGGAGAGCGGTTGGTGCATAACTGACTTTTTAACATGTGTCAAGATTGGCAAAATATTGATATAGATTATGATGAGGTCGGTACTTTACCGATCTCCCATGGTTAATGCTGTATATTTTGCTCAAGTGTCATTTAGATCGATGAAAATCCGACGTCTCTCAGGCTGATAGAATACTGATCTGACTTATGTAGGAAGGTCGATGATTTATCGACCTACATGTAAGTTGCTGGTATCGGTGTTGCCAATGACAAGAGCATCCTGTCAACGAGGTTGGTGAAAACCCGATATCCTATGTTAAGATTTGTTTCGAATATCATGGAGGATGGTAGCTCATTGATCTGAGATTCACTATGGTCGGTTATTTACTGATCTCCGACTTTCAAGCCGGTATTTTACCAATCTGGAATCAATCTTGAGAATCTATTATCTAAGATGGTGATTCTTCTGATGATTCCACGTGTCCAACCATGGTTGGCCGCACCAACAGCTATGTTTACCTTGAATCCAAACGAATCCAATTCGAATCTGAATTTTTGGGTTAGCTGAGTTATACATGGATTCGACCTAATCTGAATGATCCGTTGGGTTGAAAATTTTGGCTATGGATCCGACCTAATCTTCTATTGGGTTGGGTTTGGATCTAAGATTAGGACCTAATTAAGAAATCAGGTCGGGTCAAGGTGACTCATGAGCTGATCTTACTTGATCTATTTGCACTCTTATACTCATTTTCTAACTCTTCAAGCATGAATTTATTGAAGAAAAGGATTGAAATTTTGATAAAATAAAATAAAAAATTCATCCTATAAATTATGGGTGGTGGAATGATATTTTTCATAATTTGCTAGAAGTTCACCGGGACAGTCATATTTTCGATAAATCATTAATAACTTCCTCAGGAAAGATAACTTGAGGATGGATGATATGGAAGTATTGTTAAATGAAGGTTTCAATTATGCTGATGATGCTGGTGAAGCTTCTTTTTGGACCGATGTGCACTATATTGCCTTTTCTAAAGCGACTGCAGAATAATTTCAAAGTACAAACTTTAAGCTTTGACAATTTGGATGACTGGTAGATATAAGGACCTTTAGCTGCACCGAGACCCAACATGATCCTTCAATGGAGGAGGTACGAAAGAAATGTTAGAACCAAAACCACATCAGGCTTGGGCCTAGGTTCGATGAAACCCAGATCCAATAGCATCCTAGGTAATAAGTTGACTCCCAACTATACCACTGACCGGTGACCTAGATATCAAAATGAGTCGATGCCTAAGCTGAATCTTAGAATATTACTTCTAGATATACAAGCGTGGCCTATTCTACATGGAATTCTCTAAAAATGGCCTCGATAGACAGAATTAAAGGGTCAAATATCACAAAGGATTAGAAAGATGTCATGGATACAATTAAAAGATATATAGAAACCTTTTTTTTGGTTAGAAAGAAGGGTAAAAGCTTTATTAGATCCAGGATAGGAACTAGTTACAATACACCAACCAAACTACCCACAAGCATAGATGCAAAAGGTAACCCAACCACCTGAAAAAGCAAACAAGCAAACTTTTACATAATGACGAATATTACAGCTCCATACCACAGTTATATAGCAAAAGATCCCAGGCAAGATTCAGATGTTGCACAATCATGGTCCTTGCAGTAGTTGAGTGGCTGTACTGGAAAGTCTCAGGTCCAAGGGAAAACACCCACCTTGCAGCTTCTGATAATTATGATGGCCAGTAACCAGAAGTGTGGTCACTTCCATTGCCTCCCAATAGATGAAATAACGACAATACAGTCCACAATAGAATAAGAGACTTGATATAGTGCAGTCTTCACAAGAGAGTAAATATAAAGGATGACCGACAGAAGCCCCGAACCAGAATGCAGCAATGTAACTAAGAAGCCAAACCAGCACATGAACAGTGTCGAGGGCCATTCGGATGCTTCACAAACCTTGTAGTTGTATTTGAAAGCTAAACCATCAGTACTAAAACCTTGATCAGAATCATTGAAAATTGAGAACCACAGGTGAGGCCCTGGATTCTGCAGCACGCTAGCTGAGGATATCCAAGTTACACCCTCTTGATAACTCCCAAATTGCAGTACTCCTGATTGCATTTGAAGTTGTAATAGCCAACTTCCCCTAGGCCACATCAACTTCTCATTAGACAGCTGGTGCTCTGCCAGATGTACCAGTGCCTCAACCTAGGGGTGGTTATACATCCACCATTTCTTAATTTGAGCCACGACGGCCTCTAGATTGAATGGCCTCTATTACGGTGGTAATGTGAACATCTCAGATTGAGCTATCGGACATCTCGGATCGGCACCAGGACATCAATGTTCCAAGGTCAAAATGCCTAATACACTCTCTTCCGACCTGCAAAGCAGTCCGAAGTACTCTGTCGATCCCAATAATTCTATTTCAAGATAAATAGCGATACAGCTCAGATTCAATCACGATCTGGCTATTCTCCACTAAGTCAGAAATGGTAGAGATAAATAGGAAATTTCAATAATGCCAGCGACAGCCTTCCTATCCTGAAAAATGGCCACGATCTCAAAATGACGTGATTAGCGGAACGGCATAACAACCATGAGATCTTCTTCTACAAATATCACAAACCCCGAGGATCCAGGTAAGCAAGAAATCTCTCTCAGGGAACACGTTGTTGCTTGATCATTCTCTACTGATTTGAGCATCGGAGGATCCTCACCTGAGTCAACTCCTCTAGCTTGAATTTTATTTTGCAGGTTACTCCAGCATCTCCTGCGAGTAACCGACTGCTCCGCTTCCAAAATACATAGTTTTCAGCAACAACATTTAGAGGAAGTGCCTACTTTACATACAAATATGCCATCCAGAAAGGCATCTTCGCACCTCACAGACGCTGCCACCTCCCATCAGGCAGATCTCAGAGGCGACGACCTTGCCCAGTCCACAGTGGTTGAAACTTCTCCGCCTCCTCAACCGATCCCTGTGATGATGGACCAGTTCAACTTGCTCCTCCAGCAGGTTAATACATTGACGACTGCACTCCAAGCAGTCTAAAATTATTTGGCACCACCTTCTATGGTGCTACAGCCGAGTCAAGCTGTTCCAATCCCTATGCCACCCTCAGCGGTGCAGCCTGTTTTTCCTCCGATGGTCTCGATTGTGCCCCCTACCATGGCACCACCTCAGCTATCGGCCTCCAACTTACAACCTCAGGCCGACCCTCTTTAGACACATTCTCAAAGCTCGAGGAGGAAGCAGACCCACTAGCGGTCTATTAGCCCGCAATCTGGGCATGATTCAATCCTCGATCATTACTCTCTCTAGCAATCAGAGGTGTACACGGTCCAGGATCAAATTTTGGAGAAGAGGCTTCAAGAACTCGATAAGAGAATCGAGGCCATTAATAAGACCTCTTCTTCCAAGCTCTATGATGGTTTCAATGGCAAACCTCTCTTCAACAAGAAGATTTTAAACAAGCCACTTCCATCAAACTTCAAGCTGCTCCAGTTCGAAACCTACGATGGGACCACTGATCCCATCGATCATGTAGAGACCTTCAAGACAGCACTGCTCTTTTAGGGAGCATCTGATGCTATCCTCTATTGGGCATTCCCCATGAACCTTAAAAGGGCTGCCTGGCAGTGGTATTCGAGTATGAAACTAGCTTTCATTCACTTCTTTGAAGAGCTGAATCGGTCTTTGACTGCATATTTTGTCAGCAGTCGAAAGCAACAAAAGTGGTCCGACTACCTAAACACCATCTACCAGAAAGAAGGAGAGTTGATCCGCAGCTATGTCAGCCACTTCAATGCAGTGACTCTAGAAGTCCGCAACCTTGATCAGTCGATCGCGATGACCATTCTGATGGGTGGATTATAGAAGAATGACTTGAAAAGTCATTAAAAAAGTTTTTTTCGGGGACTATTCAGAAATGCTGGTAAAGGTGGCAAAATATTCCTGCCTAGAAAAATCTTTTAATGATGATGTCCCCACCGGTTATGCCTCGACGGGACCTAATAAGGAGCGCTTTTTCAGAGCGTAGGAAGCTTATTGCCAGCACTCCCAATCTCCACCTCGGAAGTAGAGGACGGGAGGTCCTTCCAAGAATTGTCAATCTTCGAGTCCCCAAAGGAGGGATAGGCAGCACTCTCCCCTGAGGCGTTATCACAACTACACACCTCTGAACGCCTCCAAGAAGAGGTATTGATGCAAATCCATTCTGAGCTCCCCCAACCTCCAAAGATGCGGACAAAGCCTAAACACCATGATCCTACGAGGTATTGCTTCTACCACCATGACCATGGTCATGATACTGAGGATTGTCACCTCGTTCGAGATGCAATTAAAAGACTGATCCACGAGGGGAGGCTAAATCATTTTGTTTGGAGAAGAACTCCCTCATGCCGACCTCCTTCGAGAGCTCGGCAGTAGCCACATCAGCCATAGTGTCCCTTACTAGCACCAGCTCTAGAGGCAGATGAACCTGTGAGACTAGAAGAGCGACCCCTTTAAGGTGAAATCCATATAATCACTGGAGGGTCATCAAAGTCCGCCGCACAGAAGAAGCCGAGGCTTGAGAATTGACTCGAAGATCTAATAACCTTCACAAAATAAGATACGGAAGGTGTACAACAGCCAGATAATGATGCTGTGTTTGTAACATTGAATATAGCTAATTATAATATATACCATGTATTCATCGATAATGGAAGCTCAGTGGATATTCTGTACTTTTCTATCTTTTTTTAAATGAGATTTTCTCCTGACCAGTTAAGTAAATTTAATACACCGATCCAAGGATTCTCCAAAAATTCAATAATTCTAGAAGGAATAATTAAGTTGCCCATCACAGTCGGCACCTTGCCACAATGGGTGACGTTCCACGTCGACTTTCTTATAGTGAAGCTTCCATTAACCTATAATGCAATCCTCAGACAACCCAGCCTCTGGATGTTGAAAGCCATGGTCTCAAGTTACCATTTGATGGTCAAATTTCCAACATCCAATGGGATAGAAATAATCCGAGGCGATTAGATTATGGCACGATAGTGTTTCACTGTCAAGCTACAAGCTAAAGACTAGCCAAAAAATCAGCTAGAGCCCCTAATAGGGCTTGATGCCTGAGAGGACTTGACTGAGGAGCATGCCCAACCATCTGAGGAACTCATAGAGATCCCTCTGAGGGAGGAAAACCCTCACCAAACTATGAAGATTGGCTCCAGCCTTGATCAGGTAACCATAAGTCAACTAATTACTATTTTGCAGGCCAATACAGACCTTTTGCCTGATCAGCCATAGACATACTTGGTATCGACCTGGAGGTCATGGCCCATTTTCTGAAGGCGGACCCAACCTACCGCCCAATAAAGCAAAAAAAGCAAAGTTTCATCTTGGAGTGCCAAAAGGCTATTGCCGAAGAGCTTGATAAATTGCTCAAAATCAGCTTCATCAGAGAGGTGATGTACCCCGACTAACTGGTAAACGTCATGCTGGTTAAAAAGATGAATAAAAAATGAAGTATGTGTATCGAGTTCACTGATCTGAATAAAGCTTATCCAAAGAATAGCTATCCGCTTCTCTGAATCGATCAATTGATCGATGCCACATCTGGGCATGAGCTCCTCAACTTCATGGATGCCTTCTCCAACTACAACCAGATCCGAATGGTACCTGAAGATGAGGAGAAGATGGTCTTTATAATTGACTAAGGATTATTTTGTTACAGGATGATGCCCTTTGGTCTGAAAAATGTCGGTGCCACTTACCAAAGGCTGGCCAATAAAATTTTTAAGGACCAGATCGATAGAAATATAGAGACGTACATGGATGACATGTTAGTCAAAAGTTGCAAAACTTCAGACCATGTCGTAGACCTCCGAAAAACCTTTAGCACTCTTTACCGATATCAGATGAGATTGAACCCTACGAAGTATGCTTTTGGAGTCACAGTCGGCAAGTTTCTTGATTTTATGATTTTCTGTAGGGGTATCGAGACTAATCCTAAAAAAATTAAAGCAGTCCTGAAAATGACTCCATCAAAAATGATCAAAGAGGTACAACATCTAACTGATAAATTAGCTTCTTTTAACCATTTTATTTTCAGATCGGTCGAGAGGTACCTTTCTTTTTTTTGGATCCTCAAGCAGTCAAAGAACTTTTAGTGGACCCCTAAATGCCAAAAAGCCTTTGAAGAGCTAAAAAAGTACCTCAGTTCTCCACCTCTATGCACTAAGCCACAATCGGAAGAAGAGCTCCTCCTGTACTTGGCTATCTCTCCGATGGCTATTAGTGCAGTCCTCATTCATGAAGAAGGACGGTTTCAAAAGCTGATTTATTATACCAACAAAGTCCTCCATGATATAAAGACCAAGTATACTAGATTGGAGAAGCTGGTTTTCACACTGGTAATCACCGCAAGAAAGCTCCGACCTTATTTTCAAGCCCACACCATAATACTGCTTACTGACCAACTAATAAAAATGGTACTTCACTGACCGGACACCTCTAGTCGGATCGCTAAATGGGCTTTGGAGTTTTCAGAGTTAGATGTTCACTATCGATCGAGGCCCTCTATCAAGGCCTAAATCTTAGCCGATTTCATTCTTGAATGTACTATCCGAGTACAAGAAAATCCTAAAACTAGTAATAAGCAAAGATCGAAGGACCCCTCAAGCTGAGAGATAATGAGAGTTTAGAACTAGACCTAGAAGAATTATGGAGTCTATATGTTGATAGCTCATCTAACTCATCCGCTTCAAGACCCAGGCTTAGCTTATCTAGACCTGAAGGAGAGATAGCAGCATATGCTCTATGCTTCGAATTTTCCACCATAAATAATGAGGCCTTCATCACTGGACTGAAGATCACCAAAGAAGTTGGAGCCCAATATCTAAGAGTTTTTAGCGACTCATAACTGGTGGTCGAATAAGTTAAGGACGAGTACGAAGCTAAAGAGGATAACATGAAAAGATTCCTTCTTAAGGTAAAAAGCTTAATCTCTTCCTTCCTACACTTTGATGTATAACAGGTCTCAAGGTCTCAAAATACCAAAGCAGATGCCCTCTCAAAATTGGCATCATCATTACCTATTGACCTAAAGAAGGAGACCTACTTCGAAATGCTAAAGACTTCGAGTCTAGAAGAACCCACTATTGTCCAATAGATCGATGAGGAGCCAAGCTAGATAGATCTCTCCTAAAATATCTAAGATCGAGCGAACTCTCACCAGATCGAAAAGAGGCTCGAAAGATCAAAAATAAGACCACAAGATATGTACTTCTAGATAATGAATTATATAGGTGGTCCTTTTCTCTTCCATTTCTAAGATGTTTGCGCTCATCAGAAGCTAACTATGTCCTATGAAAAATTCACAAGGGGATCTGTGAAAGCCACTTGGGGGATAGATCCCTATCATACAAAATTCTTCGCCAAGGATATTATTGGTCGATAATGCAACAAGATGCATAGAACTTCGTCAGGAAACGTGATCAATGCTAACGAAATGATTGGATTCAACGTCAATCGGCATCTCTCCTGACCTCGATCGAAATACCCGACCTTTCTCCCAATGGGGACTGGACATCTTAGGTCTATTCCCTTGTGCCTTGGGTCAACGAAAATTTGTCATAGTGGCCATTGATTATTTCATAAAATGGGTAGAGGCCAAGTCCTTAGGTTACATTTCAAAAATGAAGGTCAGAGACTTCATATGGAAATTAATCATCTACCGATATGGACTTTCCAAAGTGCTAATCTCAGACAATGGTAGGCAATTCAGCGGCATAAAACTCCATGAATTTTATGAAGATCATGGAATAGAACAACGCTTCACCTCAGTAGGTCACCCACAAGCGAATAGAGAGGTCGAAGTCACGAATAGGACTCTCCTATAAGGCCTTAAGGCTCAACTTGACCGAACTAGGGGGTCGTGGGTAGATGAACTGTACCACATTCTCTGGTCCTATCGAACTACTCAAAGGATCCCCATTGGTGAGATGCCCTTCAATTTGGCATTCAAAAGTGAGGCGATAATATCAGTGGAGTTTGGACTCCTCTCTCTCAGAGTCGAGGAGTATGATGAAGATACCAATCCCATTTGATTAAGAGCCAATCTCGATCTAATCGAGAAAAGTAGAGAGCTGCAGTAATGAAAATGGTGGCCTATCGCCAAAGGGTGGTGAAATATTACAATGCATGCATCAAAGCCAAAAAATTTCAAGTTGGCGATCTTGTCCTCCAGCAAGCCAAAGTCTCAAAGCCTACGAAGCATGGAAAGCTTACGCCAAATTGGGAAGACCCTTACTGTAAGAGCCGATCTAGGATTCTAGGATTAGCTTTTGAAACTTTTTCAAAATTACAGCAAAAGAGGTGAATTAATTACATTAAATCATGAACAATATAACATAAAACCCTAGATATAGGATCCTATTACATGATTAAGGTATGCTATTAAATCAAAAAATAAAATATCAAAAGAAGTGCATATAAATCATATCAACAGTAGACTACTTTAGATTAGATCTAGACATATAATAGGCAGATCAGATCATTCTTATCTTTGAATCTTGAATTTCTTAACTCACTGATTCAGGCTTGAGATGGTTGCTCCGAGCTGCACATGTGTTTGACCTCTACGAGTTATTCATATGAGCCCTCAATTGTAGATCTGAAGTCTGGTGTCCGAAAATCAGCACAGTATGCTAGTACTATGCTGATCCTTCTCCAACAGTCGATCTAGATCTTCTTTCCTTCAAGCTTGGACTCTCTAACTTTTTGAAGTTCAGGAAGATAATTCGTGATGCTGAGACACCTGTCAAACACTCATAAAGATGGAGGAATAGGAGTGAAAGGAAAAGAAAGCTAGAAGATGACCCTCTTCTTCTTCTTTCTTCTCTCACCAAAGCATCTTGACTGGTGCCTTTACAAAATCCCATGCCCTAGGCTTCTCTCTCAGATTTTTCATGCCCAAATGATATCTCTCAGATGTGTAATCCATGAAAAATTAGATTAAAATTTATTTTATATAAGGAGATATAGAGGAATCCTTGACTAGGTCAAATACCTAGTTAAGGGTTATCCAAACAGGGCTAGACTTGGGGCGTCCAACTCTTGGGCGCCCTCTCCTTTATTTTTTGCGTGGACTATCAGAGAATGTCACACAAAAAGGTCTCTAAAAGCCATAAAAATTTTAGAGAAAAAATAGGGATGTGGGCAACACAAAATAGGAAGAAGTTTTAGTTTCTCAAAACTCAATCTCATAGAGTTTAAATCAACTCAAACTCTTCTTCTGACTTGGTCACAATATCTAAATACCCTATTTGAGATAAAGAGAGCAAGGGGGCATGCGTTAACATCTAGAGAAAAATATTTCTATGAAAAAATCCAACAAAAATGGCATGGGAGGCGTTGGGGCTAAGGTGGCGTATGGAGATAGGACTCATAGTTTGACTTGGTCCAACTTGATCTTTAGACCAAATTAAATTAAAATTTAATTAATCTAATTAGATTAGATATTAGTCCAACTAATAATCTAACAAAATTAGATTAAATTAGATTTAATTTTCTAATCAAATTAGAAATTAGGTTGATACAAGTCCTAATTGAACTAGGACTAGTTCTTTCTTGCAATTTGCTCATCCAATAAACTAATTGAACTTGATCCAATCAAGCCCAAACTAAATCTATTAAATTATATTTAATTAAACTTAATCTTAATTCTCTAGCTTAATCAAATTAAGCTAATTAATAATTAAATTACTAATCGATCCTCCTGCAACACTTGCACTAAGTCAAATATTAATCGTATTGAATGTTTAACCCTAGAATGATTCTTAATCATCGATTAACCATTCGATCAGATCGAGAACTCTTATGTGTATGATCTCATAGGTCCAAATCTAAGTCGATGGTATAGAAATAAATTTTTATACTAATCAAAATGACCATCTAGCAATGATATTCGATGGTCGGATAGGTCGAATGTGTAGAACAACATTCTTAGAATCCATATGGATATAGTTTTTTTTGTATAATTCATCCCCTTGACCAAAATACTCGTAGAACACTTTAAAGTTTAATTGTCAACCCCGATTAGGTCATCTACATTGTATTTCAAAATATCAAATCCATCCCATGGATTATCCTGGCCAAGATTTTTGCTATATTGAAATATAATGATACATTCTTCTCCAACTCTTAGAGTGGTCAATCCCATCTTGATCACTCACTGACTTTACAAGTACTTGACTGTGCCCAGAAATCTTCTGTCACTGAATTAAAAATTTAATTAGTCCAATTTTAAAGTACAGTGAGTTGCTTACAAGCCACCATGGTGATCTCAGGTCTAAGAGATACTTATACCTATATCCCATCAGAGCAATTCTCGATAGCAGAATGCTCTGAAGTTGATCATGTTCAATGATAATGTACCCATACATCTTACTTGTATGTCATACCAGTATCTCTATGCTCCTTGGTTAAGAGGACAATCAATCCATATGGCACACAATGACCTATGCTCGATAAACGTTGTCGTCTTTATTAATAGTGTATCATTTGATCGTGAATAGTTTAAAGACTAATTGATAAATCTTCTTTTTATCAAAGCTAAATAGTTCTAAGAACTTTATCACAATAATGAAGTTCATTAGAAGATGTAGACTTTATGATAAAAATGCCAAAAATATATTTTGTTTAATAATGAATCAATTATAATTACAAGATAGCACAACCATCAACAGACTGAGGATTGACTTTGGAACACATTTTCCAACAACTTTCACTTATCCTAAAATCACTTAGTATAGTATCTAATACCTATCTTCGACTTGTGATCATCGAACTTCTTTATCGCCAGGACTTTAGTGAAGGGGTTGGCCAAGTTATCCTTTCCATTGATCTTCTGAAGATCAACGTCACCTCTATCCACGATCTTTTGGATCAGGTGGTAGCAGCATAGTTTGTGCTTCATCTACTAGTGTGCCTTTGGTTCCTTCATCTGAGCAATGGTACCAGTGCTGTCATAGTAGAGCAGGATCAGACCATCAAGAGAGGATGCTACTCCGAGCTTGGTGATGAATTTCTTCAGTCACACAGCTTTTTTCATAGCATCTGATGCTGCGATGTACTCTACTTCACAAACAGAGTCTGCCACAGCATGCTGCTTCGAACTCTTCCAGCAAATGGCTCTATCATTTAGGATAAAGATATAATCCAACATGCTTCTGCTATCATCATGGTCAGATTGAAAGCTGGAGTCAGTAAATCCTATAAGTTTCAAATCTGACTCACCGTACACCAACCATTGGTTCTTAGTATTTCTTAAAAACTTAAGGATGATTTTAACCACTTTCTAGTGATTTTCTTCTGAATCAAATTGGTATCTATTCACTACTCCTAATGAGTATGCCATATCTGATCTCGTACATATCATGGTGTACATAATAGATTCCACTATCAAAGCATATGAAACTCTACTCATATGCTCTCTCTCTCTTTAGGAGTTGTTGGACAATCCTTCTTAAAGAGAGAAATTTCGTGGCCTATCAAAAGATAGCCATTCTTAGAATTTTTCATGCCGAACCTTTTTAGCATAGTTTCTATGTACGTGGATTGGGATAATCCAAGCATCCTCTAAGATCTATCCTTATAGATTTTCATTCTTAAGATGTAGGATGCTTCACCCAAGTCCTTCATGGAGAACTGAGATGACAACCATACTTTTATTCCTTGCAGTATGGGAATGTCATTCCCGATTAAGAGAATGTCATCAACGTCTAAGATAAGAAATACCATTGCTGGACCATTCGTCTACTTGTAGATGCAAGGCTCTTCTCCGTTCTTAACGAAGTCATACGTTTTGATCACCTTATCAAAATGCATGTTCCAACTCCAAGATGCTTGCTTCAATCTATAAATGGATCTTTGAAGCTTGTACATCATGGACTCATCTATAGATGTGAATCCCTCAGGTTGTATCATATACACATCTTCGATCAGCTCTACATTTAGGAAAGCTATCTTCACATCCAGCTGCCAGATCTCATAGTCTAGATGGGTAGCCATAGCAAGCATTATCTGAATGGATTTAAGCATTGCTATAGAAGAGAATGTCTCATCATAGTCAATATCATAATGTTGACGATACTCTTTGGCAACCAAATGGGCTTTATAGGTCTTCATCATTTCGTCTGTGCCTCTCTTTCTTTTGAAGACCCATTTACACCCAATGGATTTAATCCCTTCGGATGGATCAACCAATGTTCACACATCATTGACTTTCATGGACTCCATCTTGAATTTTATAGCCTCAAGCTATTTTTTAGAATCAGATTTCTGCATTGCATCCATGTAGGTGATCGGATCCTCATCGTTCTCATTGAGTTCGATAGGATCACCATTTCGGATCAAGAAATCATAGTATCTGTCTGATTGATATGATACTCTATCAAATCGTCTTAATGGTACAGAGATACTGAGCTCTAGATCTGATCTAATCAAATTCAGTTCAGGTTCAACAATAGGTGTCAGCTTTTTTATCCGTTGAACTTCATCAAGTTCATCCTTAGAGGCAATAGTTCCTTCACCAAGGAAATTTTTTTTTGAGAAGATTACCTTAAGGCTGATGAACATTTTTTATTCATCAGCATGGTAGAAAATATATCCTTTTGATTCTTTGGGGTACTCTATAAATATGCATTTATCAGATCTAGGTCCAAGTTTATTTGTAATTAATTATTTTACATAAGCCGGGCACCCCCAGACCCTAAGGTGCGAATGTCTTGGCTTACGTCCTATCCATATCTCATATAGAGTCTTAATTACAGACTTACTTAGAACCCTATTTAATAGATAGTAAGCCGATTCGAGTGCATATCCCCAGAAGAATATCGATAAGCTAGAAAAACCCATCAAGGATCAAACCATATCTAACATAGTCCGATTTCTCCTCTCAGATACACTATTATGCTATGGTGTTCCTAGATGAGTCCATTGGAAGAGAATCTCATTCTCTCCTAGATATGTGAGAAACTCATCAAAAAGGTATTTTCTTCCTCAGTCAAATTGAAGAGTCTTAATATTCTTTCCAATTTATTTTTCTACTTTACTTCTGAATCATTTGAATATTTCAAATGACTCTGACTTATATTTCATCAGATAGACATATCCATACCTGGATAGGTTATCCATGAAAGTAATAAAGTAGAGATATCCATCTCTGACACTTGTGCTCATTGGTCCACATACATCAGTATGTACTAGACCTAAGAGCTCAGTGGTTCTCTCATCTTTTTCAGTAAAAGATGACTTGATCATTTTTCCAAGAAGACAAGATTCATAGGTTGAAAATGATTCACAATCACTAACTTCAAGAATTTCCTCTTGAGTCAACATATTTATCCTATTCTTATTGATGTGACCTAGCCTACAGTGCCATAAGTAGATATCAGATATACTATCCAATCAAGGGTGCTTGCCAGTGTAATAGACTATATTAACAGATTGTGATAACATATACACACCATTGTTCAAATATCCAGAGAATATAGTAATACCATTCATAATGATATTACAAAATTCTTTCTTTATTGAAAATTCATAATTATCTTTGACCAAAAGGCCTACAGAAATGATATTCAAAAAGAAACTAGGACAAAAATGACAATCACTAAAAATAATTGCATGAGACTTAAATACAAGTTTCGAGATTTCTAATGCTAGAATTGGAACCAGTTTTCCATCTCCAACGTTAAGGAACCTCTCACCTTGCTCGAATCTCCTACTGACCTTTAACCCCTACAATAAATTGCAAATATGGTAAGGGCTACCAATATCCAATACCCAGTTAGTTTTATTATAAATAAAGAAATTACAAGGAGTTATCATATAAATATCTTGCCCAGCAATAACTTATTTCTTTCTCGACCTATTGTAATCCAGTGAGGCAATGTACTAAGGATAGTTTCTATTCCAATGCTCCCACTTCTTACAGAAGAAGCCTTTAGCTTGACTCTTATCAGGCTTGATCTTTTTGGTTTGGCCCTGCATAGATGTTCCAATCTGAACTTGCACCTTCTTTGATTTCTTCCTCTTATTCTTCTTTCCTTTCTTAAAGGATCGAAAATCAGAAAATGAACCTCCCACTAAGTTCACAGACTCCTTGTAGAGTTGGTGATCCTTTTCAAAGTTCTAAAATAACCCCAGTAACTCGTGGTAGTTAACTTCAGACTTTGTCATTCTATAATGAGTAAGAAATGGGAGATATGATTTGGGCAATGAGTTCAAAATCACATCTTTCCCTAGTTGCTCGTGCAAGAGAAATCCAAGCTTGCTCAAATGCTCCATCAGCTCAATTATGTACAGTACATGATCAATGACTAAAGCTCCATCCCTCATCTTGATGTTGAAGATGGCATAACTATTCTTGTGCCTCTCAATGTCATCGGATGTACCAAAAGATTTGTTCAACATTTAAAACATGTTTTCTGGCTAAGCTAACTCAAATCTATGACTGAACTCATCACTCATGGCAGCCAACATAATGCAACATATCGTGATTCGATCATTGAGCCACTTCTGGTAAGTGTCTCTGATCATTCCACATGCATTGGCTGCTGGCTTCTCAGGTGCCAAATCTGTCAGTACATATAAAATCTATTCTTGCTCTAGGACAATCTTCAACTTTCGATATCAGTTATCCAAGTTGGGTCCCATTAGCTTATCATTGTCTAATAATGATCAAAGTGAAAGGAAAGTGGCCATGTCTGCACAAAGAAAAAAATAAAATCTAATTAGTAATTGATTCATTAAACCTAAAGATTTAGACTTTTAATCAAAAGGTTCTTCTACTATTTTATTCGAATTGATAGTCTCTACCTTCAATTTAAGGAATTATCCTAATTTTTTTGTAGGTACTAAAATCCACATAGACTACACACAAGTCCAACTTTGGTTAGTCAACCCATGTACATCTAAGGATAGGTTCATAATCAATTATTTTTCTAAATAATTTTTAATAATTTAATTTTATCCCAGTCCCTAATCAGTAGGCTTTGGCCTTCACTGAAAAGGTCTAGTTAGGTCCAACCATTAATATGATCATACTTGGTCTATCTAACTAATGAATGATTAAATCCAACTTTAGTTGGTCAACCTAACTATCATTTAGATAGATACAATTAAGAAATCATATTATAAATAATAATTTCATTAGCCGATAAGAATCAGGCCTTTGGGCCTCCAATGATTATCGAACTAATGGATCCATTATCATCCACTTAATGAGAGGCTATGATCTAGTTGTTACTATAACTATTTCATTTTTAGAAACCTAATAATTTTAGAGGATTTAATTGATTTGATTTAAAGAAGATAGAAAGAATGAGCTAGCTAATTTCAATCCTTCCACTGACTTGACCAAGTCAGATAAAAAAAAACTAATTCAAATCGGTATTAGGAGCACCTAAATCAGTCACATTAATTTACCTAATTGATATGGATGAGCCCAAATCACCAAGTGATCTAATCAAAATCTAATTCATTGGCCTGATAAATGAGATCAGTAGAAGGGATATGTCATTAACTCGTCAAAGATCGAATCAATATGAGTAGCTCCCAATTAAAAACCACTGGTCAGACTGTCAAACTTATCTTAGATACCATCCAATTCATTAGTTTCAACTTGACCAACCTAGTAATTTTGGATTCGATCGCATAGTCAGGAATCAAGTCTATCTTGGTTCTCATTAAAGATATGGACTTGACCAACTATAACTATTGTAATTGATCTAGAGAATCTTTGACCTAGTCTAAGATAACTATTGATCAGATTTAGTCAATTCTCTAACTAAGTCCATTCTTTAATCTAATCTTAGGTCTAACCCAATTAATGGATCTAATTTTCACTAATCCATTAACCCAATATGTTATGATTTATGTCTTAGGATCTTCAATTCACAATCCTAGATCCTAATCAATCAATTCTTAATTCTTAATTAAGTTTTGGGCTAAGGGTTGGGGTTCGGTATTTCGAAAATGGTTTTTATATTTGTAAAAGATTTTCACAATATGATTCTATCAATCAATTGCATGTTTGATTCATAATCAATATGCATATATTATAAACATGAAAACTATTTTAGATCTAACCTAAATATGCTCATAAAATTAAAACTATTTCAATTCTAATTAATCATAAATCATCTTAGATCAGGTCTAACATATTTATGATAATAAAAATTAGATTAAAATTTTTTAATCAGATCATAAAATTTTTTAGATCTAATCTAAAATTTTATGATTAAAATTTTAGATCTGCATGCACTAGGACAATCTCTCCACTGTAAGGGATAAATCTTACAGCAGGACAATCTTACAGTACATGCAATCTAAAATTTTATTTTTAGATTTAATCATTAGATTATAAATTAGATCTAATCTAAAAATATAATCTAATCATGCATAAATCATGTAATCAATGAACCCAGGCTTTGATACCAATTGTAGGAACCGATCTAGGGTTCTAGGGTTAGCTTTTGAAACTTTTTCAAAATTACATTGGAAGTGGTGAATTAATTATATTAAATTATGAATAATATAACATAAAATTCTAGATATAGGATTCTATTACATGCTTAAGGCATGCTATTAAATCAAAAAATAAAATATCAAAAGAACTGGATATTAATCATATCAATAACAGACTACTCTAGATCAGATCTAGACATGTAATAGGGAGATTAGATCATGCTTATCTTTGAATCTCGAGTTTTTTAACTCACTAATTCAGGCCTGAGATGGTTTCTCTAAGCCATACACATGTCCGACCTTTATGAGTTATCCATACAAGCCTTCGATTGCATATCTAAAGTCCGGTGCTCAGAAATCGGCACAATATGCTAGTATTATGTTGATCCTTCTCCAACGATCGATCTGGATCTTCTTTACTTTAAGCATGAACTCTCCAACTTTTTGAAGTTGAGAAAGATGATTTGTGATGCTGAGACACCTCTCAGACACTCATAAAGGTGGAGGAATAGGAGTGGAAGAAAAAAAACTAAAAGAAGACCCTCTTCTTCTTCTTTCTTCTCTTACCAAAGCTAGAAGAATAGGAGTGGAAGAAAAAAAACTAGAAGTCCTAATTGAACTAGGACTAGTTCTTCCTTGCAATTTACTCATCTAATAAATTAATTGGACTTGATCCAATCAAGTCCAAACTAAATCTAATTAAATTATATTTAATTAGACTTAATCTCAGCCCTTTGACTTAATCAAATTAAGCCAATTAGTAATTAAATTGCTAATCGATCCTCCAGCAATATTTGGACAAGGTCAAATATTAATCGTATTGAATGTTTAACCCTAGAATGATTCTTAATCGTTGATCAACCATCCGATCAGATCAAAAATTCTTATGTGTATGATCCCATAGGTCCAAACCTAAGTCAGTAGCATAGAAATAAATTTTTATATCAATTAAAATGACCATTTAGCAATGGTACCCGATGATCGAATAGATCGAATGTGTAGAACAACATCCTTAGAACCCATGTGGATATGGTTTTTTTTTGTATAATTCATCTCCTTGATCAAAATGCTTGTAGGATACTTCAGAGTTTAACTGTCAACCCTGATTAGGTCATCCATATTGTATTTCAAAATATCAAATCCATCTCATAGATTATCCTGGCCAAGATTTTTACTACATTGAAATATAATGATGCATTCTTCTCCAACTCTTGGAGTGGTTAATCCTATCTTAATCACTCACCGACTTCATAAGTACTTGACTGTGGCCTAAAATTTTTCATCACTGAATTAAAAATTCAATTAGTCCAGTACCAAAGCATAGTGAGTTGCTTGCAAGCCATCATGGTGATCTCAGGTCTAAGAAATACTTATATCTATATCCCATTAGAGTAATTCTCGATAGTAGAATGCTTTGAAGTTGGTCACGTTTAATGATAATGTACCCATACATCTCACTTGTATGCCATACCAGTGTCTCCATATTCCTTGGCTAAGAGGACAACGAACCCATATGGCACACGATGATCTATGCTTGATAAATGCTATCATCTTTATTAACAGCATATCATTTGGTCATAAATAATTTAAGGACTAATTGATAAATCCTCTTTTTATCGAAGTTAAATAGTCCTAAGAACTTCATCACAACAATGGAGTTCATTAGAAGATGTAGACTTTATGATGAAAATATCAAAAATATATTTTATTTAATAATGAATCAATTATAATTATAAGATAGCACAATCGTCAATAGGCTGACGGTTGGCTTTGGAACATGTTTTCCAATACTTATCAGGTCGACGAGGTGATCCGCCTAGGAACCTATCGTCTAAAATAATTAAATGAGAACATACTCCCAAGGTCTTAGAACTCAGCCAATCTCCACATATACCATCAATAATATAAATAAAATAAAGAAACCATCAAGTTCTCCTTCCAAAATTATCAATCATTAGTTGTATGGAAAAATGGGCATGATCCGAAACTTCTTCAAAATAAAGTCCCTTTGTTCGAAACCTCAACTCAGTGAACTTCTTGAATTGGAGTCGCTTCATAAAGTCTCTTTGTTTGGGACCTCAGCTCAGTAAACTCCTCGGATCAGAGTCACTTTATAAAGTTTCTTTGTTCGGGATCTCAGCTCCCTCAGATCATAGTCGCTTCTCAAAGTCTCTATATTTAGGACCATAATTTGGCAAACTCCTCGGATTGGAGTCACTTCTTAAAACCCTTATGTTTAGGATCATAACTCAATGAACTCTTTAGATCAGAGTCGATTTAAAACAAAGTCCTTTTGATTAGGACTATGGCACAGCAGGCTTCATAGACCAGAACCGCATTAAGTTAGAAATCTTTCTAATCGAGGCAATGAAACCCAAAGAGATGAGACACCAATCCAAAATAACTCCAAAAGAGTTCAAATTTGTTATAAATGAAAAAAAGACAATTCTTCATTAAAGAGAATTCTTACAAGAGCAAAGTTGCTATTGCTTTTACAAGAAATGATGGTAAAAATTCTACATCAGAGTTACAAAAGGTCCCACAAAATTAGGATCCTATCTATCATCTTCTCTTATTGAAAATAAGAAAACACGATCGAAAATCTCAATGGAGTTGAAATCACACTCATCAGGAACTCGTTCCTTCGTAGTGCCAATGCTTTGGGAGCCCATAAGAGGTGCCCAAGTTGAGAGGGATAGCAAGCTAGAGGTGATGGAGGTCCCACCAAAGTTGAAACTAGGTTCGCTTGAAATTTAATTCTTCACGACCTGAAATCAAAAGACCTTCCATCATTTTTCCCTCCCCTCTTTGGAGGTGGCACAACCTCGAGCACCATCGAAAGAGCTACAAGTCAGAAGTGACAAGGGGGATCCTGCCAAGTTTGAAGTAGCATTCGCTTAGAGTCCAACTCTGCCAACCTCAGATCGAGAAATCCTCGGATAATGGAGATGCATGATAAACACTCAGGAAAAATGGTTGACACTGACACAACCGACCAAAGCATCCCACATTCGAGGAAGCTTGAAAGGCAGGGGATACAACTCAAATCATCGCCTCCAGGGGTAGCTCCTCCTCTTCCTCCTTCTCGAAGGAGCGACGCACCACACCAGCACTCAAAGAGCTATCATCGATTCTCCACCCTTGTCGAATAAGGAAATAGTGACAAAGCTGTCTGGGCTGAGGAAGTAACCACCTCCACTGGAAGAAGTAAAATGATAAAGATCTCAAGATCGAGAATATAGATGCCCTATGATTGGGACATCTAACGTGAGTCTTCCTGAAATAGCAAAGGATCGGAGAGGCCTCGCTACCTCCCTGAGCAAGTAATCATGGCTATGGTAGAGGAAGATTGACTTCTCTCCTTTAGGGGGGGTCCACCATTCTGCTTTCACTTCGCAGATCGCTTAGAATCTCATCGATGGAGAGCAAGCCTCACGGAGTCTCCCCTTTATAAAGAAAAAATCTACCATAATGGCTCCATCAAATCATTCCTTATGTCAACTCATGATTGGTGCAACCCGCCATAATATAAATGTACATCAAAGTCTTACGATTACGTCACTTCTGAGACTGTACACATTTAATGCCACTCAAAAAAATGAGTGCATGATTAGTGAGAAGATTGATTCATATGCCTTCAGATTAGAACTAATTAATTCAAATATCCAGATAGACTTGTTCAACTACCCAAGCAAATCTCTTCAGCTCCTCAACTCGGAGTAACGCAAACAAAAGAGATCTTAAAATAAAAAAAGAAGAAGGAAAAAGAAGAAAAAAAATTCTCTGAAAGTAAGAAACCTTTATTCATTAAAAATTTTCTTTTACAAGAGTTTCTTACAACTCGAGAAAATACATAAGTAAAGATGGGATCAAAGTACATCCTTTAGATCGGATCGTACCCCCGCCACATCGGTATCGGTAGCCTCTAAATCCTCATCTAAAAAATCTATGTTTAATCCTGGATAATGTAAAGCTACTTCATGATAAACAGAGCGCCTTCCTTCATCATAGGCATCGACCGCAAATCTATCTTACTCGTCTTCATATTCTTTCAACTCCCGACACTTCTCAACAGCCTTTACAGCGATGACCTTAATCTATGCTCTCATGTTGCCCTATAGTGAGGCCATCCTCTCTTTTGCATCCTTTAACGCAGCTCGAGCCCCCTCTTTAAACACCTCGGTCTCAACAAGTCAAGTTTTTAGCACCTCTATCTTTGAGGTCAGAGCCTCATTTACACCTAGTAAATGGGATTTCTCCTTGACATACTTCACTAATGCCATCTTGGCATCCTGGGCTCTCTTCTCTGTAGCTTCGGCCCTAGTAGAAGCTTCTCCAACCCTTTTTGATGCCCTATCCTTGGTGACTTTAAGCATTTTGGCTTCAGTCCTATACCTCGTCGTCTCGGAAGATAGCTCAAAAGTACTCTCCATGAACCCATTTAAGTAATGGATGAGCTGGCAGAATATTTACCAAAATTAGTGATGGAAATGTTCCATAATAAAGAATTAACTCGAATCCAAGAACACACATCTACAACTTACTCAGAGAAAATAATCCATCACTTTTCACCTTCTCGTCTTTAAGGGTTTACTCAATAATTTTGTGGCATTGACTGGGTGGATAATGTTGGAGAACACCTCGGATGCTAGCTTATAATCCTCTAGGATGGGGTCATGAAGCCCTATTCCAATCATCACGGTCCCAGAAGGCCCTGCAGTCGTGGTAGGCCGCTCTTCGGATGTCGAAGCATTAGAGATCTTTGAAACCTCAACTGACTTAGCTTTATCCGAAGGAGCCATGAAAATTCCCATGACTTCGATTGGATGCTCTTCAAGAAAAAGGTCGGAAATGTCGAGGGCCGGCAGGCTCAAAATAGCCTCATTGAACAAACTTTCAATAGGGCTCCCTTGACCTCCCTCAAGAATCAAAAGGTTAGAGCCATGCAGGAGTTGCACAATCTCGAAGCCCTCAATAGTTGGACATTTAGAGTCCTCCAATTTGGAAACCAGAGGAGCAGGGAGAAGTCCAACCCTAGTTTGGACGAATTTTCCACCTACTGCCTCCATCCTCCTCTATTGGAATATCTTTAGACCCGGCAATTGTGGAAAATTTGAATATGCTCCTATAGTGAAATAAGTTTGCACATTGACGTTAGGTTCAAGAATTTAAAAAATGAAACTATAAAAGTAAAGAGTGAATATGTACCTTCGGGATTGGTTGGGCTAATGCCCATAGTAAATAAGCTCTGCTTAGAAAGAAGCTCTTTTAATTTTGGAACTTCGAAACTATGCAAAACTTTTAGGTCTTGCACCAAACGTTGATCGAGTGGGGGGTCCTTTAGAACAGCCTCCTATGGCTCTCCCCAATCCATGAAACTCCACTCTTCATCTGAAGAGCGGGACACAAATAGAAAGTGCCCCTTCCAACTATGAACGATCATGGAAGCACCTCGAATCAACAAAGAGACATTCTTCCTACTCCTAGGGGTCATGTACCACCATCTGCGGGATTCAGGATATCTCTTCAAAGTAAAATAATAATGAAAAAGTACAATGCTTGACTCAACCTCGATCAAAATGCACGCCATGGTAAAGCTGCAGATATGTCGCCACGAATTCGACACCACTGAATAGAATGACATTTCCAAAAAATGGAAGAGGGTGACGATGAAGGGGTAAGTAGAAACCTCAGTTCGGCACTAAAACACTCCTCATACATACTAATCCGATCCAGGAGAGGCTTGCAAGTATGCTCTTTAGCCTTTAAAACCTTCAGTTGAAACTTAGGAGAAATATGAAACTAGTTGTGGATCAACACTAAATCTCTTTCCATCACCTTGGATTGAAAGGTCATAGATGCAAACCCTGTGTCTCTAGTCAGAGCCATCTCTCCGATAAAGGAAGAAGATGGAAGAAAATAGCCTAAAGAAAAAGAAACCTATGATGGAAAATGGAAGGACAAGACCCCTTGTCCTACCCAAAATATATATATAAATGATAAACCAAAAAGATTTTTGAATTCTCCATCCCCTCAGAGCATTAAATGCAATGAGCATAAACTGGCATAACCAAGACACATAGCAAGCATTTCTTGGATACAAACTCCGCCACTAATACGGTGATTGTACCAGATGGCTGTAATCATATTCTGCTATACTCCCAAAGAGATGTGCAAAGATGTATGACAGCATTCGCCATGCATTAAATGATTTTAATTCCACCATAAGTGCCTCAAATATGACAAAGCATGCCTCGACTCGGAGAAATAAAAAAAAAGAGAGACCGGCTACTTCAACGAGAAATGAATTTTATTTATAGTATTCTTTGATGCCCGAAATGGCTTACAAGAAGATAAAGAGGAGATACGATTTCCAACAATCTCTTTAATGATTAGCTCGAGAATGGCTCTCCTCAACATCGGCCTCTATCGCCTGCGCAATGGATTCACCTTTGTTTGCTATCATAGGTACGTCTGATGATTTTGCAAATTTATCAAGACAATCATGGATTACTGCCCTCAAATTGTCATCAAGAGAATCCACCCACAAGGATCCGACGTAGACTGAATCGCCTGATGGAAGACGAGCCTGGGCCATCTCCTTACATCTCTCGAAGCAAGCAGAAAATCCTAGTCTGTAAGCTTCAGTCATGACGTTGGCCCTATTTCAGTAAAATTGATCGAACTGCTCATTAGCCTTTCGCAGCTTGATCTCGATCAAAGGCTCATGGATTATAAGTATGCCATGAGCTACAGAACCATCGAATCTTTCGGATATTCTCTCTGTAGAAAGTCCTTCATCCAAAGTCCTAGACCTTTTCTTTGATCTCCTGATGGAATCTCTCAGGAAATGAGCCTCAGATGTTGAATCTCTTCTCCCTTCAAGCATCCATCTCAAACGATCAATATCATTGTAGGCTCGAGAAAAGTCTCGTTCAGCCTCAGATCTCCATCTCTCTAGGACTTCAATCCTCCTACGAGCCTATTCTAGCTTGACATCTCATCGATCGATCATTTTTCGAGCCTTGAAAAGTACCTTCTCAGAGCAGTCGATTTTTTTAACCAAATTAGCATTAGCGGCCTTCTCCTGCTCCAATTAATACTTCAACTGGCCTATCTCGCTTCAACTAGCTCTAAAGCTAAAGCTCTGGGGATAGTACCAATAAAATTGATAAGTAGTGCCCTAGCAGAGACAAAGATCTCAGGCACCCTCCATTCGGCGCTGAGATCCCTCTCCTTCTAGAGCACGCCTTTCATCAAAAAAAAGATGGATCCATAAAAATTTCATAGCAACTCTCAAGTTTTCGATGGCGGTCGGAATAGAAAATGGTATTCGGGGAGTCTCCACTAGGTCTTCAATTAGAGGGCAACATTTGATGGGAATAACCCCTGCAGCCTCAACAAACCCCACTGATACCTCAGGACCAGACGTTTCTATGGTTTCCTCCATCCTTGTGGTAGTAACCTTCATAGGAACTTCAGTGGGAGAGGCTGAAAGAGTCGTTTCTACCACAGGATCTGCCCTCAAATCCGCTGGCATATTCATGATTTCTATCAAAGGATCTACCGGCTCAATCCTAGATTCCGGCATGCCCATCAATGAATCATCTATGTGGAAAACGTTCCTCTCCTCTTGGTCCACCACACTAAGAGAAGGTACGACTGGGAGAGTAGTATTCGAATCTCCAGTAACTATCCCTTCAGAGACTTGAGGACAAGGAGTCCCGGCCTGTCTTTTTTGAGTCGATAACCTCCATAGCTTTTTCGCCCGTTTGGGGTCCATTTGGTCTCTAAGATACAAAAAAAGAACTTCAAGCAAAGGAGATGATAAATATTGCAATTATCGCCATTTCGCCCTTTAGATGTACTTAAAAGAAGGAAGAAGATGAAAAGATATCCTTTTTTTGAATCATCCCCTCATAAAGATGAAGGTCAGATAGACTCCTCAATCATCATTATCCATGCACCATGAAATGACATCATCAGCTATTAATGATAAAAACATCATCAGAAATGAAGAGGCATATAGCTCGATCCAAGGCGTCTTAAAGAAGTAGTCCTTTTGCCTGATCCTCAGACTCAGTACTAGGAGGATAGTGTTATGGTGGTAATGTAAACACCTCGGATCGAGCTGTCTGATGCTTGGGTTACCTCAGATTGGCACCAAGACATTAGTATTCTGAGTTTAAAATGCCTCATACACTCTCTCTCGACCTGCAAAGCAGTCTGAAGTACTTTGTCGATCTCAATAATTTTGTTCCAAGATAAATGACGATATAGCTGAGATCCAATCGCGATCCGGCTATTCCCCACTAAGTCAAAAATGGTGGAGGTAAATAGAAAATTTCAATCACACTAGCAACAGCCTTCCTATCCTAAAAAATGGCCACAATCTCAAAATGACGTGATTAGCGAAATGACATAATAACTATGAGATCTCCTTCTATAAATATCATAAATCTTGAGGACCCAAATAAGCAAGAAATTTTTCTCAGAGAATACATTGTTGCTTGATTATTCTCTATTGATTTGAGCGTCGAAGGATCCTCACCAAAGTCAACTCCTCTGACTCGGACTTTATTTTGCAAGTCACTCCAGCATCATCTGCAAGCAATCGACCGCTCTACTTCCGAAGCACATAGTTTTCAGCAACAATAACCTCCTTTGTACCTATATACAAAAGACGTGAACAAACTTTTTTCTCCCTCCTGACCTCCCAATAGATATCATCTTTGTCTTTGAATAAAATACGCACCTCTTAATCAGCCATAATAATGTCAAACAATTCAGAAGGCAATGTATTGCGATGATAATAATTGACATCCCCAGCCAAAGCTGCTTTGGATATAAAATCTGCAGCTCTATTAGCTTCACGAAACATATGAGGCACCATGAATCTTGAAGTATTAGAAAGCAAGATTTTTATATCATTAAGAATTGGAGTATTTATTCCCCTGCCTAAGGAAATCTTATTAATCCATTTAATGACAGTTAGAGAGTGTCCCTCCACCCACAATTGTTGTGCCTATAATTTACTCACTGCCATGGAGATGCCAAACCAGGCTGCTGCTAGTTCTGCTTGAGGAACTGAGGATAGAGCTAAGCTGTCTACCCCAAACTCGAATTAATTTCCTGATGTGGTCCTGAACAACAAAGGCAGCTCCTGATTTGTTAACACTTACAGCGGCATCATAATTTATCGTGATAACTCCTGAGGGAGAGGGTAGCCGTGAAACTAATGCATTGTTGTGGTTGATATTGTGACTTGGGTTGCAATCTCAGTACCTTGATTGAGATACCATAGAATGCCATTGATAGTTTGGAAGCAGGAAGTAGAATGCTTTTCTAACAAGCTATGCAGGTGAGGAGGGAGAATTCTGAAATATTTTGTCATCCCTGGCCCCTCAAATCAACCAAGCAACGCATGCATTCAAAGCTCTACCTCTCATCCCTACCTCGGTATTAGTTATATGTTCTGCAAGTGCCAGCAAGGGGTAGAACCAAGTTCAAATATGCTGCAGGTTGTTGCAGCGGTCCATAGCAAAAGGACAAAGTATAATAACATATTTGGTGTCCTCAACAATGGATTTACAGATATAGAAATATTATTGAAGTTCCTACTAATTCATGCCAAACACATTTTGACATTAAAGTGGCATGGTCCACAATTATATGGACATCTGATCCATATACTTTTAAATGCTTAAGTTTTGAAATAGGTGAATAGTTTTTGGGTCAACGTTGGTGTGAAAAAGGCAGTCAATGCACATTAGTCCCCAATATGGCTTCAACTTGATGGTCACACATAATTTTGACTATCAAATGCTCCATTAATTTAGTATCAACTTAGTTTTCCAATACATCTTGAATCACTTCCAATCTGTTGGGTGGTGGAGCCTAATCTACCCATAAGAGGAGCCCAAGAATAAAGAAGCCTAGAAAAAGCCTAAAAAAAAAGGTCCACATAAGGAAAAAAAAAGGAAGAGAGGTCAGGCGGGCTGGGCTCGTTGGTTGGCACGGTCCAGGCACCAGCAGACCTGGCAGCCTAGGTGGGTGCATGCGGCTCGGTGCCCGACAGGTGCACACAGCCCAATGGGGTGGTGGCCCCTCTCGGGTGTGCACTGACGCACGCGGGCCAGCTGCGAGCACATGGGCCGGCCACCATGGGCCCATGCCATTGCACCAGGGGTGTTTCCCCCTTGGTTTCACGTGGTCCACTGGACTAGAAAGCCATTTCAATGGCATTTCACGTGGTCCACAGAAAATTTTATGGACTAGATGCATGATTGGATGAGCGATGTTTGTTGGAGGCTTGATCAACGGCTTGATGGCTTGATCTAGAGTTGATCGAACGGCTAGAAGCCTATTTGAGTCTAGATTGGACTCTGTTCTCTGTATTTGACCTGATTTAAAGCTATGTTTTGGATATAAAATAGCTTGTGGGCACCTGAGACTTGGCAAAACGTAGAGAGACCAGCGAGGGCTTTTTCAGGAGACAAAAGAGAGCTTTTCTAAGAGAGAAAAAGGAGAGAGAAAAAGATAAAGAGAAAAGGCAAGGGCTCTTCTTATAAGAAGGCAGGAATTCTTCTTGTGTGCAACCTAGAAAATCATCAGGAGAGTGAATCATTTCTAGGTAAAATTTTTCTTCTTCTTGTTTGAGGCTACTCTTACATCCAAAAGAGAAAGAAAAATAGTAATTTTTTATTTTTTTATCTCTTATAAATTTTCTGATTTTAGTAAAGATATTATTCTATGCAATAGTGGACGTAGCAGTAAGAGACTCTGAACCACGTGAATTTTCTATATTTGAACTTGTGAGATTTTCTTTCTTTCTTCTGCAATTACCGTATCCGCTGTGCATCGCTTCGAAATACTCTGCCCAGTCAATCCTAATAACTGGTGTCAAAGCAGTATCAGGTTCGAATGAAAAAGTAGGAGTGATGGTAGGAGATGAAGGAAAGATCAAGATTGATAAGTTCGATGGAAAAGACTTTAGATTCTAAAAGATGCAGATCGAGGATTATCTATATTAGAAAAGGCTTCATCTATTTTTTGAAGGAAAGAAACCTGAAGACATGTCACAAGCAGATTAGAAATTGCTGGACTGTCAAGCTTTGGGAGTTACCAGATAGATGTTGGTCAGGAACATCGCATTCAACATCCTGAAGGAAAAGACAACTATTGATTTGATGAAGGCTCTGATCAATATGTATGGAAAGCCTTCGGCCTCCAACAAGGTATATCTTATGCATCGTCTATTTAATCTAAAGATGCTTGAAGGTGCATCTGTTGCTGATCATATTAATGAATTTAATCTGATTACTAGTCTATTAAGTTCTGTTGATATTAATTTTGAGGATAAAATTTATGCTTTAATTCTACTATCTTCTTTGCTCGAGAGTTGGGGTGTTACCAGAATTACTGTGAGTAGTTCTTATGGCTCAAGCTGAGATTTGAAGAGGTATGAAACCTAATTCTCAGTGAGGATATCAGGAGGAGAGAATCCAAAAAAAACTTTGGTTCTGCCTTGGTTACTCAAGAAGGCAAAAGAAGAACTACACAATCCAAGCACAAAAGTCAATCAAGATCAAAAGGTAATGGTTGTTGGCACTACGATAAGAAAGGGCACATCAGGAAAAATTACTAGGCAAGAAAAAAAGAATAAAGGTCAGAACGAAGAATTCATCAATGCAGCAATAGAGGCAATAATGGATGCTCTAGTCCTTAGTGTGGACAGTCTAATGGAGTCATGGATCTTGGATTGTGGAGTTTCATTTCACTCTACCTCACAGAAAGAGTGTATGAAAAATTACACTGCCAGAAATTTTGGAAAGGTTTACCTTGGTGATGGTGAACCGATGAATATTATGAAAAAAGATGATGTACACAAAAAAATGTCAAATCAGTCGATATGGAAGCTCAAGAATGTCAGATATGTCTTAAGTTTGAAGAAGAATCTGATCTCAATTGGGCAGCTGGATGCTGAGCGGTATGCTACAACTTTAATTGGTGGCTTGAGGAAGATCACCAAAGTTACTATGGTGATAGCACGAGGCAGCAAGATGGGTACCCTCTATATGATTAGTAGCATCAGAACTTCAGTGATCAAAAAATTGGGGCGATGTATGGCCTCAATTGACCTTCAAAGTTAGTTAAGTGAAGGTGCCGTATAGAATACTAACCTATTTTGGAAGTTTATTTTTTCTACTTCAAGTGGATGCATGTTTGAGTATCTTAGTCTTCAAGTGGAAGAATTATTGGATGGTGAAGCCTAATCCACGGACAAGAGGAGCCCAAGAACCAAGAAGCTTAGAAAAAGCCTAGAAAAGAAAAAAAAAAGAGGGGCCAGGTGGGCTCGGCCTGTTAGTTGGCACGAAGCAAGCAAGCATGCATGGCTCGATGCTCGATGCTGGCATGTAGCCTAGGATGGCACACACGACTCGGTGCTAGCACACAGCCCAGCAGGGCTATGGCCCTTTATGGGTGTGCATGAGCGTGCGTGGGCCGGCCGCCATAGGCTCATGCCATTGCACCAATGGCATTTTCTCCTGATTTCATGCAGTCCACTAGACCAAAAAATCATTTCTCTGGCATTTCATATGGTCCATAGAAAATTCTATGGACCGGATGCACGATCGGATGGGCAATGTTCGCCAGGGGTTTGATCAATGGTTTGATGGGCTTGATCTGGAGTTGATTGGATGGCTATAAGCCTATTTGAGTCTGTTGGAGGTAAACCTCGCTCCCATCGAAGTCCAGTCGGATCCTCAGCGGTCGAACTCCTTAGTGACCGAACTCCTCAGCGGTCGAACTCATTAGTGGCCGAGCTCCGATCAAACTCCTTAGCAGTCAGACTTTTTCTCCAGTCGGACTTCTATGGAAGCCGAACTCCTTACAGATTGTTGACAGATTCCTACAGGTGATCCCACTACTGAATGGTTACACAACAATAATGATTGTCATTTATCAAGTCAATAACGATCAGCATTGATCAGGACGGTTACGACAATCATTAATCAAGGCAGTTACAACAAGCTCCGCCTATAAAAAGGACCCTCTAGATACGCTTACGTCGGGTTCTAAGCTCTGATCTCCTCCTCAAAACTCTACCGAACTCTACACTGAGCACTCTATTTCTGTTGGCCAGAGCTAACTTGACTATCAGAGGGTCCTGTCAGAGCTACCCCCACCGACTCCGGACGGAACTTTTTTTTGTAGGTCACCGACGACGACCTTGTCCCCTTCCACTCTAGTTCGATCCGACATTAACCAAATTCTGCACCAATAGATTTAGCGCTAGAAGGAGGGCCATCTGTTCTTGAGGTTTCCTTAATCTTAAAGGAGTGCTCAGTAGCGATCTAGAGTTCTTTCCAAAAAAAATGTCTCCTAGGAAAGCTTCGATCCTACGATCAACGACCTCTGCAGCCTGATCCCGTTCAGATCCGTCTGCTCTCACTCCGGCTTCGGCAACCCAGGTTCCATCTGTAGCTGCGGTGGATGCAAAGCAGTTCAACCTGCTCGTTCAGTAGGTTCGTGGCCTCATAGAGGTGATGCAGGCGGTGCAAGCCCTGCACCAACAGGCCCCGGTGCGGGATTCTTTGGAGCCCTGTGGTCCAGTCCAGGAATGGCCGACTTGGGCTACCCGGCCTCCGATCTCCAGAAGGAGGAAGCAGAGGAGGAAGGGCCCCTGCTCGGACCATGACTTGACTCAGGGGAAAGCTTCGCACCCATTCTACCAGAAAACCTTATAGATCAAAGACCGTGAAGATCTCTTGGATCAAAGGCTCTTAGAAATGAGCCGACGGATTGAAGAACTCTATCTCACTCCCTCCTCATATGGTAATGATGTTTGTACTAACCCTCCCTTTTCATAGAAAATTATGCAGAAACTGATCCCGCCGAACTTCAAGCTCCCATAGTTTGAGAGTTACGATGAGACCACCGATCCAATCGACCATCTTTCGAATGATGATGTTGTTTCATGACGTGCCAGATGCTATTTTGTGCCGGGCTTTTCCCTCGACCTTTAAGGGAGCCATCAGAAATTGGTACTCGGTGCTTAAGTCAAGTACCATCTTATGGTTTGATCAGATGAGCCAGTAGTTCACAGCTCACTTCATCAGTAGTTGGCATCCGCATCAAGGTTTGGATTCTCTGATGCCATTAGGTAGAAGGAGGAAAAATTCATTTGGGCTTGTGTCATCCGATTTAATGCTACTGCATTGCAGGTCCAAAATCTAGACCAATCAGTCGCCATGGCCGCCCTCAAGGGTGGCCTTCAGAAGAACGACTTGCTGTTCTCCCTGAAAAAGAAGTATCCTAGGGACTTTGTTGACATGCTAGCTCGGGCAGAAGGTTATGCTTGGGCTGAGGAGACCTTCAAGGCTAGGGATGATGAAGCTGGTGGTGAGCAGCAAGTCGGCGAGCCGGACAGGTCCACCAAAAAAGGAAAGCCGAGTAAAGCTCGGCTGCATTCCCAGACTCCTTCTAGGCACAAGCGAGCCCGAACTCCCCCTCGGGCCCGAAGGCGAGGAAGCCTCGACGGAATGGCACACCGAGGTTCTCCCCAGCATCGAGGTTCTCCCCGGTGCCTAGGTTCTCCCCAACGAAGATTTCACAACTACGCCCCCCTTAACGCTCCAAAGACCCAAGTGCTGATGAAAATTAGAGAACAACTTCCGAGACCGAAGAGGATGCATTTTTGTCTCAACAAACATAATCCCAATAAGTTTTGCCTTTATCATCGTGACCACGACCATGACATTGAGGAGTGCATCCAACTTTAGGATGAGATCGAAGAGCTCATCAGACGAGGTAGACTTGGTCGATTCCTACGGAGATGATCTGAAGGATGGGAGGATCGACTGAGGGTGCTACCACCGAGGAAAGAGGACCAAGAAGATCGGCCACCTCTCGATGTCATAAATACTATCTCGGAGGGATTTTAATAAGAAGAGGCCAGCGGATCTGAAGGATTGGTGAAGAAATGGAGGATCGAGGAACCCGTGACCTTTACCGAGGTGGACACCCAGGGGGTCCAATTTTCGTACAATGATGTGGTTGTAATATCTTTGAACATTGCCGATTATGATGTACGCCGCATTTTGATGGACAATAGAAGTTCAATCGATGTATTGTTTTATGTTGCCTTCTCAAAAATGTCCTTACCCAATGACCACTTGGGGCCTATGAACTCTCCGCTGATAGGATTCACTGGCAATGCCGTACCAATTGAGGGCATAATAACTTTGGCTATGATAGAAGAGCAATGCCCGAAATTGGCCAAAGCATAGGTCGATTTTCTAGTCGTGAAAACTTCGTCTGCCTACAATGCCATTCTTGGCTGATCTGGTCTAAATGCACTTCGGACGGTGGTGTCGATCTCTTATTTGAAGATGAAATTTTTAACAAATCATGGGATCGGAGAGGTCAGGGGAGACCAAGCTCTGGTGAGGCACTGCTACTCAATCATCCTACATAAGGAAGAGTGGTCCAACTCTTATCTTATTAAAGGATTGGATGTCCACAATGACCTCACCGAGGAGCGGGGCGAGCCTATGGAGGACCTCATCTCTATGCCCTTAAACGATGGAAATGTCGAGCATGCGGTGCAGATCGGCTCCAACTTGGCAGGCGAGGTTCGGGAGCAACTCATTATCTTCCTCAGAAGAAATGCGTACGTCTTCGCCTAGACCCTAGCAGACATGCCAGGGGTTGACGTTGAGGTCATGGAACATCGACTGGCCGTCGATCCGAGGCATCGATCGATAAAAAAAAAGATGCGCCACCATGCCCCGGAGAGGCAGAAAGCAATCGCCGAAGAAGTAGACAAGCTCCTCAAAGTCGAATTTATCCGAAAGATTAATTATCCGACCTGGGTCTCAAATATGGTCCTCATCAAAAAGGCGAACAACAAGTGGAGGATGTGCATTGACTTCAAAAAGCTAAATAAGGTCTGCCCGAAAGATAGCTACCCTCTACCCAGGATTGATCAACTAGTGGACGTGATCTCAGGCTACGAGCTCCTCACCTTCATGGATGCCTTCTTTGGTTATAACTAGATACGGATGGTGCCTGAGGACGAGGAGAAGACTGCTTTCATTACTGATCATGGTCTTTATTGTTACAGGGTCATGTCCTTTGGGCTCAAAAATGTAGGGGCAACATACCAGCATTTGATCAATAAGATCTTCAAGGAGCGGATCGGCTGCAACATGAAGGTGTACGTGGATGATATGCTCATCAAAAGTCGAGCTTCAACAGACCATCTTGCCGATCTTAAAGAGATCTTCGGTGTACTCAGGAAGCATAAGATAAAATTGAACCCGACTAAGTATGCCTTTGGCGTGACCTCAGAGAAGTTTCTAGGGTTCATGGTGTCGAGATGCGGGATTGAAGCAAATTTCAAGAAAATTCGAGCCATTCAGAAGATGACCATCCCAAAAATGATCAAAGAAGTTCAGCACCTGACCGAAAAGGTGGCATCCCTAAATCGCTTTGTCTCAAGGTCGGTCGAATGATGTGTGCCCTTCTTCCAAGTTCTCAGGCAATCAAAGAACTTCTGCTAGACGGTGAAGTACCAACAGGCATTCGAAGAGCTTAAAAACTACCTCGACTCACCCCCACTACTGGCAAAGTTCGAACCCAGAGAAGAATTATTTCTGTACCTAGCTATCTCTCCGGTGGCCCTAGCGGCAGTCCTGGTTAAAGAGGAAGCGAAGATGCAATGATCGGTCTATTATGTGAGCCGGGTCCTGAGGGATGCAGAGATCAGGTACTCTAGATTAGAAAAACTAACTTACTCTCTTCTAATTGCTATCTGGAGACTCCGACCTTATTTTCAGGAGCACACCATTACGGTCCTCACGGACCAACCAATAAAAGCAGTCCTTCATCGAGTGGACGCTTTCAGGAGAATCGCAAAATGGGCAATTGAGCTCACAGAGTTTGACATCAACTACCGACCCTGGCCATCGATCAAAGCCTAGATACTAATAGATTTTGTATTAGAATGTACCATTCCAGTCGAAGCCAAGCTTGAACAGAATGAGACCGACGCCCAGCTATCGCAGTCGAACCTCTCCGAGGAAAGTGCCAATCTTCCCAAAGGCTTTTGGGCTCTACATGTGGATGGCTCGTCCAACTCTATCGGAGCTGGTGCAGGGCTGATCTTAATCAGCTCCGAGGGCATCGTCGTTGAGTACGCACTGTGCTTCGAGTTTTCTGCGACCAACAATGGAGCCAAATATGAAGCGCTGATCGTCGGATTAAAAATAGCAAGGGAATTAAAAGTAGATCGGCTTCAAGTCTACAGTAATTTTCAGCTGGTGGTAGGCCAATTTAATGGCAGCTACGAGGCGCAGGAGGACAGTATGGTGAGATACCTTGGGAAGATGAGGGATTTGACTTCGGCCTTCGATAGTTTCAACATTTAATAGATTCCGAGGGCGAAAAATGTAAGAGCCGATCTTCTCTCCAAGTTGACCACTTCAGCCTCAACCGAGCTACCCAAAGAAGTATTCTTGGAGACTCTGAAGTGCCCAACCATAGAGGAACCCCAGGTCATTCTGCAGATGAAATTTGAGCCAAGCTGGATTGACCTGTTGGTCGCCTACCTCAATGACGGGGTCCTTCCTCATGATTTGAAAGAAGCTCGAAAACTCAGGAATCAAGCCTCCCGCTATATTTTGTATGAAGGTAGGCTGTACAAGAGATCATACTCGCTTCCACTGTTGAGATATCTTCGACCATCAGAGGCTGACCTCACATTATGGGAGGTGCATGAGGGACTCTGTGAAAGTCATGTAGGAGCCAGGTTTCTATTGCAAAAACTACTTCGACAAGGGTACTATTGGCCGACCTTATTTTGCGATTCCATGGAGTATGTGAAGAAGTACGATCGCTATCAGAAGAATGCAAATGTACAAAAACAGTCGGCCTCCGAGCTTGCTCCACTAAGTGCACCTTGGCTATTTGCGCAATAGAAAATGGACATACAGTTAGATATATGTGCCCTAGAAGCCAGAATTGGCTGACACTTGTAATACACTTCTAGGGGCAAAATTATAATTTTGACTATAATTAATGAAATGGGTCATTTTCTATCACACCTGTGTATTTAGTGTCTGTGATACATCCTTTGAGTTAATGGTAGTGATAATTCATATTTTCAAGAGTTGAAAATTTAAGACATGAATAATCATTATTAACTCATAAACAGCTCTCGACCATAGGATCATCACGAGGATGGTGATTGATCCGGAAGGTTGGTGTACGATCGCTTCTCTTCAGTAGATGAGTCTTGAGTCTACGGTGTGGAGACATCAGAGCGAGAGTACAGGTACTCGTTAGAGAATGAGGGTACTGAGCGTGACCACCTCGAGTAGTCATTAGGAAGTCTACCTTCTCGTCAATGACTGACTCGATGCTGCAGTAGTGTGTCTGGTTCTTTGACCTGAGATGCATCGGCAGTTCACCTTGAGGGTGTTATAGTTTGACTACACCATTACTCGGTCTCCTAGCCATATGGAACCCTGAGGTGTATGTTGGCTATAGCATGTTCATTGTAGGAACTGGATTGCATCAAGATGGAATCTATCTACCTCGGTGGTAGAGGAGCAGCCCTATGATGATCATGAGAATCAAGTCCAGAAATCCCATGGCCATGGTAGAGTGAAATAATAGAAAGAGTTTCTATTTAGATTTTCACATTGGACTCGAATCGAATGATTACATCATATGACAGAGACTAGGGTTTGACGAGTTCACCTTAACCCTAATCTGATCGGGGCTCAAGATAGAAGAACTTAATCACACAGGTAGCTGCACCAAGAGGTTCGCATTCAGCTCTGATGGGTTGCCACCATATACTGCTAGGTGTCACTGGTGGATTTTGGGAGCAATTAGAATGATTTAGATGATCGATCATTCTAGCTGTTCGAATCAGAAGAGTTCTGATCCATCGAAAGGAGTTTCGATGATGTCGATGATAGAGATCATGACATATCCCATTACCATACAGAACTGAACCTAACTGGGTCACACAAACAAGGGTTTGAATCTGGTGATCATCAATTGAACTGATCTAGTTCAATTGATCTGAATGAGATTCAATTAGGTTCAAGGAAATCGTGCTAGCACTCGATTGAACCTAACGTTCTTCTTTTACTATCATAAATAAGTTGTCCTGACTGAGCCAAAGGAGTTTGTGCTCAATCAGAGGCCTTCATATGGTCTGACTGGAGGTTGTCCAAGTCAGAATAGGTTGTCTTATTTGTAAGACATTACCTGCCATTTTTGGTCACCTGCCATTTCTTGTTCTTTGACTTTGGTCAAAAGTCTACCTTTGACTGGTCAAACGTTGACCATTGACCCTTTGACTTTTGAACCACATGTCATGCACCTATTGGAGAGCTGGTGGGGGCCTGTCCCCCTGCCAGAACCTGGCAAGGAGAAGGGCGCACGCCAAGGGTGGCGTGAGCCCAAGTAGGAGGCGCCTAGGAGTCCTTGTTGGACAAGGACTCCACCTCCCTTTTGGATTCCAATCAGAGTTCTACTAAGAATCCAGTTTGACTGGTCTTAGGCACCCTCTAAGGAGGAATCCAGGGGTCTCTATTCCAACCAATCAGATTTAGATCTGATTTCACAAAGGGTTGTGATTGGTTGAGGAGGAAGAGGAGTTGGATCACAAGAGGTCTATAAATAAGACCCTGCGCCCAACCCTAATTCTAATTGCAATTGAGAAACCCCACGCCCCAAGGCTGCCTCTCCCCTCCTTCTCCATGCCATAGTCTCTTCTCCCCTTGCTCTCCACGTCCAAAAGGAGTTTTGGACTTAGGTTGGTGCGATTCAGATCAAAGGAAAGGCGATCAAAAGCAAGAAGGCTGCGCTGCTGCAAAAGGACGACTGCAGATCTTCAAAAGAGTTTTGAAGATCCTCCAGATCAGATCCAGATCTGATTTTTGGAGGTGTGATAGAGAAGAAGAGGATCTCCAGATCCAACCCGAGTGGATACCGGTAGAGGCCAGGCGCTTGCGTGGCTAAGATCCAGAACCTTCCGCTGCAATCAGGATCATCTAACAGGGTAATAGGATTACCCAAATCAGGTAAATTAAATTTGATTTAATTTATCTTATTTTATTTTATTTATTAAAATAATAAGAATCAGATCTGAAATATATCAAGATCTGATTGAGATCAAGAGAAAAATTTTTGAAATATATCTCTTGATCTGATCAGATCTGAACGAACCTGACCGGGAAATCAGGATTTCCCTTCAACTGGTATCAGAGCCATGGTTCTAAATTGTTTAGATCTGATTTTAAATTTATTTTAATTAGAAAATAAAGTGATTTCAGATGTCACATGAGATGTGATCAGATCTGAAATCAGAAAAAATTAAAATTAAATGATTTGGATCTAAGATTAGAAGATATGCATGACTAGTTCTAGAATAGAATAGTTCTATAGAATAGTTTTGCATGTCTTTTGATTTAATCTGATTAAATCATATTTTAGATCTTCTTATTTACTATTTTTTGATATTATAAGTGTTATAATAACATCTGAAAAAATAGCAAATAAAAATTATTTAATTTTAAATATCATATGAGATATGATTGATGCATGTCTAGACTAGTTGTAGAATAGTTCTACATAATTGTCTAGATTAGAATTTATTTTGATTAGATCAATTTAAATCTAATTTTTTAGATTATTATGAGATAATTTAGATCTGAAAACATGCATGATTATGATACATGAGATGTATGCAAAATATGCCATGATTAGATCTACTTTGTATATGAGATATATGATATAGATCTGATATTGTTTTGTAGTATTGAATGTTCCTGATTAAGGCGTTCCTCTTGGCCGTCCGGTCATAAGAACGAAGAAGGGTTTAAAGGCCCTCTCTTCCCATTCGATGGGGTGTTCTTATGATGTGTAGGGGTGCTGCGTGTTCGTCCTTAATCAGAAACCCAAAACTTACTTTCTGCAAAACCCTAGATCCTGAAACCCTAGGATTTATTGTGCATATTTTGTTTATGAACCCTACTTAATTAAGAATTAAGTTTATGGAATATTAATTAGGTCTAAAATTGAGAATTTCAGATCTAAGACATATTCATAATACTGGGTTCGGGCTTGGGTAGCTCAATTAGGTCTAAGCGGTTGATCAAACCGAATCAAGAGTTGGTTAGATGGGATCAACAATGCTTAAATTGACCAGCCTAATAGGATTAAGTCTGGGTCAAGATCGAGTCACGATCAAGCAAGACCTAATTAGGCTCAGAGGTTAGAGTCTGGATTGTAGGCTAACCCAATTGGTTCTGACTCAACAATTTGGTGTCTAAGGTAAGTTTGGCACAGACGACCGACTGGTTTTTAATTGGAAGCTACTCGACCTGAATGCGTTCTTGTACGAGTTAATGGCATATTCCTTCCACCGGTCTCACTTACCTGGCCATATCTGTTGACACAGTTCTGATCTGAGGTGGTCAATAATCCGAGCTAACCCATGCCACTAGGTTAGTCATAATTGTTATGACTAAGCCAAGTCTAGTTTAATGAGACCTGAATCAATTCTCCCTAAGAAAAGATTAAGTCTGAGGTCTTCCACCATTGTAGATGTGCGGGCCCTTCCCGGGGTTGATTGTTCTCGGCTGGATACAGTGGCTCAGTTGCACCGGGAAGATGCAACCATGTCTATTAGGCATTGGATGCTATGGGCTGGAGGATGAGTTGGGCTCAATATTTCGGATACGGTGAGAGACTCAATTAGGAACCCAGTCTATGCAAATGGTGGGTCTGACTTAACTAAGGAGTGGATCAATATTTCCGGATACGGTGAGATTCATGAATTAGAGACCAAGTTTGGGTGCACCATGATTAGAGAATCATTGAACAAGAGTTGTTCACTCATTGGCTAACCCATCACCAATAACTGTTAGGTGAGGTGATGAGTCAGTTGGTGAGACCGCACCACCCACTAGAAATCATTAATCGTGGAGATTTTCGCATCTCTACAGAGGGAGTGTAGGGATCCGAGAAAATAGTGGGAGCTAATTTGTTTAAAAATAAAATCCCTAAACAAATTGGTCAAGTCAAAATTACAGTATCTAACTAGAATCTTTGACTCTCTACAGGAAAATGTCTGCGTCCAACCCATTGGCACGTATCCTAGGACACACATAGACTGACTGGACCCAATTATAAAGATTGGCTCAGGAACTACAAAATTATTTTGGGTTCAGAGAAGTTAACACATGTTTTGGACCAGGACCCTCCCACCTTACCAGCTCCGTCCATCCACTTGAACAGAGAGCGTCTCTGGAAAAATGGATTGACGAAGATAATAAGGCCAGATATTACATGTTGGGCTCGATGTCTGATGAGCTCCAGCGCCAACATGAAGATATCGGGACTGCTCGCCAAATGTTGGCTCACCTGCAGGAGATGTTTGGTGAACAGAGTCGCGCAGCCAAATATCAAGTCACGAAAATGACTTTTTAAGGCTAAGATGCGTGATGGGCAGTCAGTCCAAGATCACTGTCTGACAATGATCAAGGACATGGAAGAGCTTGAGAAGCTCGGTGTGAAGTTGGACTTGGACTGCAGAACGATATTATTCTGCAATCCTTGACTGATGCATATGGGCAATTCATCATGAATTACCACATGCATAAACTTCAAAATTCCTTGGCCGAGTTAATGAATATGCTGGTTACCGCTGAGCTTTCTATGAAAGGTTCTAAAGGCTCAGTTCTTGCTATGGAACGGACTTCTTCCAAAAGAAAGTCTTATGGAAAGAAAAAGAAGTCTGTGAAAAAGCAAAAGGTGGAAGGATCAAAGAAGAAGAAGGCAGAACCGAAGAAGAAAGGCCGATGGCAAAGGAAAGTGTTTCCATTGCAACAGCGACGGCCATTGGAAGCGGAACTGCCCTACTTACCTGGCCACCCTGAAGAACAAGAAGGAAGGTCCTTCTGGAGGTATGCTCGTTATTGAGTCTAACCTTACGGTTTCTTCTGCATCCAGTTGGGTGCTTGACTCTGGTTCTAGTGCTCATCTGTGCACTTCTATGCAGGGTCTTGAGGATAGCAGGAGGCTGAGGGATGGAGACATGATCCTACGCGTCGGTAATGGAGCAAGAGTTGCTGCAGTAGCCGTGGGAACATACCCTCTTCGATTACCATCTGGTTTAGACTTAGTTTTAAAAGACTGTTATTATGTGCCTGCAGCTAGCAGGAATTTGATTTCTGTTTCATGCTTAGCACAAGAAGGTTATGTGATCACCTTCTTTAAGGACCATTGTAACATTCTTTATGAAAGAAATAAAATTGCAAATGGTTTCCTTATTAATGGTCTTTATCAGCTACATATTGATGTACCTGTTCTAACTATCGAGCAAAACGTGAATGCCAAACGACCTAGGGATAGTCCAAACGACAGATATCTATGGCACCTGAGATTAGGTCATATAGCAGAAGATAGGATCAACAAATTGGAGAAAAATGGGCTATTGAGTCCATTGACTTTTGAGTCATATCCAACTTGTGAATCTTGTCTTCAAGGCAAAATGACTAAACTCCCTTTTGTTGGACATGGGGAGAGGGCCACAGATCTCCTTGCCCTAGTACATACTGATGTGTGCGGCCCATTTGATGTGCCGGCTAGAGGCAATTTTGTCTACTTCATTACCTTTACCGATGATCTGTCTAGGTATGGGTATGTGTATCTTATGAGACACAAGTCTGAAGCTTTTGAAAAGTTCAAAGAATTCAGACATGAAGTAGAAAAACAAACTGGAAAACCCATTAAGGTTCTTCGATCAGATCGAGGAGGTGAATACCTTAGCCGGGAATTCCTAGACTATCTTAAGGAAAATGGCATAGTCTCTCAATGGACTCCACCAGGAACACCTCAACTCAACGGGGTTTCAGAACGGAGAAATCGGACTCTATTGGATATGGTTCGATCCATGATGAGCTTCACAGACCTCCCTGATTTTCTTTGGGGACATTCATTGTTAACTTCAATCTTATCTACTGAATAGGGTTCCCTCTAAAACCGTTCCTACCACACCGTATGAGATATGGCACGGTAAGAAACCAAGTCTGAGTCATCTCAGAATTTGGGGTTGTCCGGCTCATGTCAAAAGACAACAAGCGGACAAGTTAGAGTTTAGGTCCTTTAGAGCTCGATTCATAGGATATCCTAAAGAGTCATTAGGATACTATTTCTACATTCCAGAAGACCACAATGTGATTGTGAGTCGACATGCCATCTTTCTTGAAAAATAGTTTATTCAAGATAGCGGCATTGGAAAGCAGATTAAGCTTGATGAGAAAGTCTCACAAGTGGAAAGAGCTAAGGACCAAGTGGAACCAAATCAGGTTGAGCCAATAAGAACACTACCTCCTCCACCTCGTAGATCGGAAAGAGTTTTCCCGTCCCCCTGAAAGATACTTAGGTATTATTTCAGAGGATGTAGAGGAAATGTTCCTCGTAGGTAATGGTGCTCATGGTGATGATCCCAAAACCTACAACGAGGCGATATCAGATATCGACTCCGAGAAATGGCTAGAGGCAATGCAGTCAGAAATTGACTCGATGCACTCAAACCAAGTCTGGACCTTGGTAGATCCACCAGAAGGTATAGTACCTATTGGGTGTAAATGGATCTTCAAGAGAAAGATTGGTGCAGATGGGAATGTGGAGACATTCAAGGCTAGACTAGTGGCAAAAGGTTATAGTCAACGCGAAGGCATTGACTATCAGGATACCTTTTCCCCGGTAGGCTATGCTAAAATCCATCCGCACATTGCTTGCTGTTGCAGCCTATTTCGATTATGAAATATGGCAAATGGACGTGAAAACGGCATTCCTTAAATGGATATCTTGAGGAAGATATCTATATGGAACAGCCGCTAGGTTTCACATCCAGTGATACTGATCACAAGGTTTGCAAGCTGCAAAGGTCCATATATGGACTTAAGCAAGCATCTCGGAGCTGGAACACTCGTTTCAATGATGTGATCAAAAAGTTTGGTTTCATCAAAAATGAAGAGGAACCATGTGTTTTCAAAAGGGTCAGTGGGAGCGCTGTTGTCTTCCTCGTATTGTACGTGGATGACATCCTCCTTATTGGGAATGATATTCCCATGTTGACATCAGTCAAGATGTGGTTGTCCAAGGAATTCTCCATGAAAGACCTAGGTGAAGCATCCTTTATTCTAGGAATTAAGGTCTATAGGGATAGACCGAATAGGATGCTAGACTTTCACAGAAGATGTACATAGAGGAAAGTACTAAAGAGGTTTAGTATGGAAAACTCTAAGAGGGGATTAATACCCTTCAGACATGGTATTCATCTTTCCAAGAAGATGTGCCCTAGCACACCTGAGGAAATAGAACGCATGAGCAAGATCCCTTATGCTTCTGCAATAGGGAGCCTCATGTATGCCATGCTATGTACACGACCTGATATAGCCCATGCTGTGAGTGTCACAAGCAGATATCAGTCAAATCCAGGTGAAGAACACTGGACTTCTGTGAAATGTATCCTTAAGTACTTGAGAAGAACTAAGGATATGATGTTGGTCTTTGGTAATGGAGAACTCCAAGTCCAGGGATACACAGACTCGGACTTTCATGTCCGATATAGATGATCGAAAGTCGACATCTGGAAGTCTGTTTGTGTGCAATGGTGGAGCTGTCAGCTGGAAGAGTTCCAAGCAAACTGTGATAGCAGATTCCACCATGGAAGCAGAATATATCGCTGCATCAGAGGCTGCAAAGGAAGCATTCTGGTACAAGAAGTTTGCTGCAGAAATTGGAGTAATGCCATCAGATGCCATTCCTCTATACTGCGACAACAATGGCGCCATAGCCCTTGCTAAGGAGCCGAGGTCTCACCAGAAATCCAAGCACATTGAGCGGCGATACCACCTCATCCGCGATTACCTCGAGAAGGGTTACGTCGAGGTCAAGAGAGTCAACTCCGCAGATAATGTGGCAGACCCACTTACAAAGCCGTTGGGCCAGCAGAAGATCGAAGCCCACCTTGAGAAGATGGGACTTAGACTTGTAGCCAATTGGCTTTAGGACAAGTGGGAGATTGTTAGATATATGTGCCCTAGAAGCCAGAATTGGCTGACACTTGTAATACACTTCTAGGGGCAAAATTATAATTTTGACTATAATCAATAAAATGGGTTATTTTCTATCACATATGTGTATTTAGTGTCTGTGATACATCCTTTGAGTTAATGGTAATGATAATTCATATTTTCAAGAGTTGAAAATTTAAGACATGAATAATCATTATTAACTCATAAACATGCTCCCGACCATAGGATCATCACGAGGATGGTGATTGATCCGGAAGGTTGGTGTACAATCGCTTCTCTTTAGTAGATGAGTCTTGAGTCTACGGTGTGGAGACACCGGAGCGAGAGTACAGGTACTCGTTAGAGAACGAGGGCACTGAGCGTGACCACCTCGAGTAGTCATTAGGAAGTCTACCTTCTCGTCAATGACTGACTCGATGCTGCAGTAGTGTGTCTGGTTCTTTGACCTGAGATGCATCGGCAGTTCACCTTGAGGGTGTTATAGTTTGACTACACCATTACTCGGTCTCCTAGCCATATGGAACCCTGAGGTGTATGTTGGCTATAGCATGTTCATTGTAGGAACTGGATTGCATCAAGATGGAATCTATCTACCTCGGTGGTAGAGGAGCAGCCCTATGATGATCATGAGAATCAAGTCCAGAAGCCCATGGCCATGGCAGAGTGAAATAATAGAAAGAGTTTCTATTTAGATTTTCACATTGGACTCGAATCGAATGATTACATCATATGACAGAGACTAGGGTTTGACGAGTTCACCTTAACCCTAATCTGATCGGGGCTCAAGATAGAAGAACTTAATCACACAGGTAGCTGCACCAAGAGGTTCGCATTCAGCTCTGATGGGTTGCCACCATATACTGCTAGGTGTCACTGGTGGATTTTGGGAGCAATTAGAATGATTTAGATGATCGATCATTCTAGCTGTTCGAATCAGAAGAGTTCTGATCCATCGAAAGGAGTTTCGATGATGTCGATGATAGAGATCATGACATATCCCATTACCATACAGAACTGAACCTAACTGGGTCACACAAACAAGGGTTTGAATCTGGTGATCATCAATTGAACTGATCTAGTTCAATTGATCTGAATGAGATTCAATTAGGTTCAAGGAAATCGTGCTAGCACTCGATTGAACCTAACGTTCTTCTTTTACTATCATAAATAAGTTGTCCTGACTGAGCCAAAGGAGTTTGTGCTCAATCAGAGGCCTTCATATGGTCTGACTGGAGGTTGTCCAAGTCAGAATAAGGTTGTCTTATTTTGTAAGACATTACCTGCCATTTTTGGTCACCTGCCATTTCTTGTTCTTTGACTTTGGTCAAAAGTCTACCTTTGACTGGTCAAACGTTGACCATTGACCCTTTGACTTTTGAACACATGTCATGCACCTATTGGAGAGCTGGTGGGGGCCTGTCCCCCTGCCAGAACCTGGCAAGGAGAAGGGCGCACGCCAAGGGTGGCGTGAGCCCAAGTAGGAGGCGCCTAGGAGTCCTTGTTGGACAAGGACTCCACCTCCCTTTTTGGATTCCAATTAGAGTTCTACTAAGAATCCAACTTTGACTGGTCTTAGGCGCCCTCTAAGGAGGAATCCAGGGGTCTCTATTCCAACCAATCAGATTTAGATCTGATTTCACAAAGGGTTGTGATTGGTTGAGGAGGAAGAGGAGTTGGATCACAAGAGGTCTATAAATAAGACCCTGCGCCCAACCCTAATTCTAATGCTATTGAGACACGCCCCCCAAGGCTGCCTCTCCCCTCCTTCTCCATGCCATAGTCTCTTCTCCCCTTGCTCTCCACGTCCAAAAGGAGTTTTGGACTTTGGTTGGTGCGATTCAGATCAAGGAAAGGCGATCAAAAGCAAGAAGGCTGCGCTGCTGCAAAAGGACGACTGTAGAACTTCAAAAGAGTTTTGAAGATCCTCCAGATCAGATCCAGATCTGATTTTTGGAGGTGTGATAGAGAAGAAGATGATCTCCAGATCCAACCCGAGTGGATACCGGTAGAGGCCAGGCGCTTGCGTGGCTAAGATCCAGAACCTTCCGCTGCAATCAGGATCATCTACAGGGTAATAGGATTACCCAAATCAGGTAAATTGAATTTAATTTAATTTATCTTGTTTTATTTTATTTATTAAAATAATAAGAATTAGATCTGAAACATATCAAGATCTGATTGATATCAAGAGAAAATTTTTGAAATATATCTCTTGATCTAATCAGATCTGGACGAACCTGGACCGGGAAATCAGGATTTCCCTTCACATACTTGGCCCATTCCCGACGGCATCCGGACAACGAAAGTTCCTCCTGGTCGCGATCGACTATTTCACCAAGTGGGTCGAAGCCGAACCACTAGCGAAGATTACCGAGGCTAAGATGCAGGACTTCATCTAAAAATTGCTAGTCTGTCAGTTCGGTCTGTCTCGAACCCTCATAATTGATAATGGGCGATAATTCGCTGGGGTGAGGTTCGCCGAGTTCTATGAAGAACTAAACATATCCCACCGCTTCACATTGGTGGCTCACCCGTAAGCCAATGGAGAAGCTGAGATGACCAATCGGATCCTATTGCAAGGCATCAAGACAAGGCTCAACTGAGCAAAGGGGGCATGGGTAGACGAACTCTACCATGTCCTTTAGGTTTATCGAACTACACAAAGGATGCTGATTGGAGAAACACCATTTGCCTTGGCCTTTAGGATGGAGGCAGTCATCCCGATCGAACTTAAGCTCTCATCTGCATGAGTCATGGCCTTCAACGAGCGGCACAACCCACAGGACCTAAGAGTTCACCTCGACCTACTGGAAGAAAAAAAGAAGGAAGTCCGTATCCAGATGGCAGCCTACAGAAACAAGGTGGCTCGGTACTACAACTCCAGAGTTAGAAATAAGATATTCAGATTGGGAAACTTAGTGCATCGGCGAGTCACCATCTCTCAACCTCAGAGCCAGGAGAAGCTCGCCCCTAATTGGGAAGGCCCGTATGAAGTAGTGGAGGTGATCCGATCCGGTACTTATCGCTTGAAGAAGCTTGGAGGGATGATGCTTCCACGATCTTGGAACTCAGAAAACTTGAGGATATATTATCAGTAATCTTCCTTCAATAAAACTCCTTCATTTTAGTATTATTATTTCCTGGTACAAGAATTATGTGATGATAGGAAAGAAATAATCCAAAGGCCATATCAGGAATAGGAGAAAAATCTCATCTTAACATGAAGCAAGTCAAAGTCCTTCAACCTCGACTGTAGGAAATAAGATCTCCTTCGAGATAACATCAACAGTTGGAGATAAGATCTTCTCCGAGGTAAACTCAGCTACAGGAGATAAGATCTCTCCCAAGATAATCTCGATCGTAGAAGATAAGATCTCCCCTGAGGCAACCTCGGCTGTAGGAGATAAGATCTCCTCGGAGACAACCTCGACCGTAGGAGATAAGATCTCTCCCGAGGCAACCTCGACCGCAAGAGATAAGATCTCCTCCGAAGCAATCTCGGTTGTAGAAAATAAGATCTTTCCCGAGACAACCTCGACCGCAGGAGATGAGACTCCCCCAAACGATCGGGCCAACCTCAGCTGTTGGAGATAAGATCTCTCCCGAGCATCCGTATCAACCTCGACAATAGGAGATGAGGTCTCCCTCGAGGTAACCTCGGGGGCAGGAGATATGATCCCGTGGGCTTCAACTTCAATGGGTGCGGAGCCTGGGAAAGGATTTCGATAGTCGCCTATTTTGATACTCCCTTCGAATTTCAAACTCAAAAGTGGGGGGACTATTATTGGGGATAAACCCCGCTTCCACCAAAGTTCAATCGGATCCTCAATGGTCGAACTCCTCAGCAACCGAACTCCTCAACAGTCGAACTCATTAGTGGTCGAGCCCCGACCGAACTCCTCAGTAGCTAGACTTTTTCTCCAGTCGGACTTCTATGAAAGTCGAACTCCTTACAAACTGTTGATGGATTCCGATAGACGATCCCACTACTGAATTGTTACACGACAATAATGATTGTCATTTATCAAGTTAATAACGATCGATATTTATCAAGTTAATAACGATCGGCATTGATCAGGATGATTACGATAATCATTAACCAAGGTAGTTACAACAAGCTCCGTCTATAAAAAGGATCCTTCAGATATGCTTATGCCAAGTTTTAAGCTCTGATCTCCTTCTCGAAACTCTGCCGAACTCCACATTGAGCACTCCATTTCTATTGGCCAGAGCTAACTTGATCGTCGGAGGGTCCTGCCAGAGCTACCCCCACCGACTTCGAATGAAACTTTATTTTGCAGATCACCGACAGCGACCTCGTCCCTTTCCACTCTAGCTCGATCCGGTGTCAACCAAATTCTACACCAATAGAGTCCATATTGGGCTCTGTTCTTTGTATTTGACCTAATTTCAAGCTATGTTTGACTATAAAATAGCCTATGGGCACCTGAGACTTGGCAGAAAGCAGAGAGAGTAGTGAGGGCTTTTCTAAGGGAGAAAAGAGAGCTTTTTCAAGAGAGAAAAAGAAGAAAGGAAGAGAGAAAGAGAGAGAAGCCAATGATTCTTTTTGTAAGAAGGGATTCTTCTTGTGTGCAACCTAAGAAATCATCAGGAGAGTGAATCGTCTCTAGGTGAAATTTTTTTCTTCCTATTTGAGGATATTCTTGCATCCAAAAGAGGAAGAAAAAGAGTAATTCTATTTATTTTTTATCTCTTATAAACTTGTTAATTTTAGTAAAGGTATTATTTTGTGCAGCAGTGGACGTAGGAGTAAGAAACTCCGAACTATGTGAATTTTTTATATTTGAACTTGTGAGATTTTATTTTTTTCTTCTACAATTACCGTATCTGCTGTATATCACTCTGGAACACTCTGTCCTATCAATCCTAACATAATCCAAGTTTCAATGAGGAAGATGTGGCTCTTGAAATAGTGCTAGTCACATGGAAATAAGGAATCCAAATTTTGTAGCATGGCATCACAAGGCATTTTTATAATAATCAACATGTTGTCGGTTCAATTCAGATGATATTCACTTTATTATCAGTTAAGGGTCTGTTTGGTTGTCTGGGCCAGAATCCTGTAGGATTTATGGGATTGGACCAGCATAACCAGAAAAACCAACTTGGGCTAGACTTTTTAGACAACAAAATAGGGGTCTCTGGAGTGCGTCAGCCCAAATCCTATAGGGAGAAAAAAAGTTCAGAGAAAGATCTTGCGATCAAAATAAGTTCTGAGGTCTTTTTCTTCTCCCTATAAGATTCGAGCTGGCTTGCTCTAAAGGCCCCTTTATTTTGTCTAAACAAGCATAGTACAAGCTGATTTTTCTAGTTGTGTTGGCCCAATCCCATAAACCCTATAGGATTTTGATTTTTCTAGTGAGCGTGGAAGCTTATCATCCACGGTGAGCAAAGAATTTTTCTAAATCCTATAGGATTTTGGGCCCAGACAACTAAACATGTCCTAAAGACTTGTTCTACTTCAATTCTAATTGGGTTAATTTTAACTAACAATACCATAATAACCATTAATTGAGATTTAATTGGCAGTGAACATTTTTCAAATCATTCTAAGTTTTGCAATCATCTTTAGGGCATAAGATTGCTTCAGGAAGTCAAGTTTCATAAGTTTAGGAATACCCTCAAGTCTAGGTAATTGCGAAGGCCTTAAAACCTACAAACACCCCACTGTACTTACTATTCTCATAATAAAAACATAAAAATTAATATTTGAAAATTTACTTATATATTCTTTTTGCATGGCGGATTTTGTGCATGCTTTGAAGAATTCTAAAGTAAATCATTGTAGATTTCAGGGAATGTTTGATAACAAGTTGGCGAATTCCCGCTTGTTTTTAGCACTCTTTGAAAACCTTGATGGATTTTGGACAATAAGAAAAACCTTTCATAGCTAGGCATGGATATGTAGTAATTACCCTTCTAGTTACTCTTTCGTTTTACTTTTTGATTTTGCTTCTGCTCTACATTCATTATGCTACTTTTGACTCTTACATGGATTAGGGAAGTCCTACTCTCTATCAACGTTCCAAGAATCCTAGTTCTATTCAAATTTCTCTGCACAAACACAAGCCATTAAAACTATTGGCGAAAAATGGAATGAAGCTAGTGCAAGTTTAGAATGTCCAAGCTTACCGAATAGGTTGTTCTTCAACATCGTGTCATTGAATTTTGACTTTCATTCGTTAGCATTAGAAACAGATTTTGTTTTACAAGGTGGAAAATTCAGTAAAAAATGCCTTCTCTTGATATGTTTTCCAAAAGCAACAGAACAGGATATTTGCACCTAACTATATGGTAATACCAATTTGCATAACACTTTTTGTATAGTTTTGTATGTCAAATATCCACTGAAAATATGGATCTGGAGTTTGCTAGATGCAGCATCATTTAAGGCATGATGTAGTTTAAGTTTTCTCTCTCTTTTTTTGGAGAAAATTAGGGAGAAGAAAAACTCCACATATCCATTAATAGAACAAAACAAGTATGAGAGACTTCTCCAAGAGGAAAGGAGAGAGCATGCCAAAATAATTAGCATGACATAGTTTAAGTTATCCTGCAATAGAATAACGTAGCACCACTTGGAGGCTTCAACATGATGCATGGGGGAAAATTTTAGTAGTTTGAGAAACCGGTGCAAAGGCCCTTCCTGTTGCTATTCCTTCGCTTCAACCGCTCAAGCATGCTGCTTGTAAGATTTCTGATTATTGTTAAGGTTAATTGTGTTCGAACAGTGTTCTTACTTCAGAAAACCTATTAACCATTAACATTCTTAGGAACATATCATCTTTGTTGGTTTTTTAAATACGGGTTTAGATTGCCCATGTGTGCAAAACCTGATCCAGCTAGGAATGTAGATCTTGGGAGTTACTTTGGCAACTTCCCATAACCGCAATACGCTGAAAACTACTTTGAAATGGCAGAGTTTTTGAGTTTTTGACCTCTCTGAACAAAACATCCGAAAATACAAACCAAAACTCTCTCAAGAACAAAACACTCATCTTGGAGGCATTTGGATTCTGGAAATCAAGTGCATTCTATCTTGTGATTGTACTTCTGACCCAGGAGTTGTGTGGTTTGATCGTGATCTGGTTTGTAAGAAGAAAACTCAATTTCGCTCTTTTTCGGTGCCAGGTAACCCAGAAACTTACAGAATCTTAAACTTACATTTCAACATTGGTATTAGAGCACTATGATCGAATCCCTTTACTCCTTGAGGTTTTATGACATTCAAAACTTATTTATAGCTGAAAATTACAAAGTTACAAGAGTTATTTGCTTAAAACCAAAATTGGACCTCTAATGGCATGTTCCCATAGACTGAATATCTAGGGCTAGTTTTAATATATATGATAGTCCTACTGATGTAGAACAAGCATACAAAATTTGGGTTAATTGGATGAATGTGTGAGAAGTAATGGTCTCTGAAATTTAGGGTAAAGATGATTGGGGTAATGAATTTTGGGTCAATTTTCTCTTTCCATAATGAGTTTTAGTCCTTAAAATTAGTACCATTCAATAATCTAATCTGAGAGCTTTCTAATGGTATATGGCACGTATTTTTGAGATTCCTAGATTAGAGCTTTCTACTGGTATATGGCACGTATTTTTGAGATTCTAGTATGAGAGATTTGAGCCATCAAAATTGGATCAAGAAAAAGTGAAATCTAAAATTTCTGATGTTGTGCCACATGTTGAAGGCGATGGGAATCCCATTACGTGATTGGTCATCCCAAGGACATTTTGGTCCAAAACTTTTTCAGGCTAGATTATTGAATATTATAAGATTATCTGTAATTTTAATTTAATGTTCTAAATAGAGAGATAATTAATTTTAATTTTTTATTTCTAAAATGATGAAAAATTAAATAAAGTTATCGAATGATGTTAGAAAATTATGAAAAATTACAGATAGGCCTGGAATGATTAGATCAAAAGAGGCGAAGTTCTGCTTTGGGTTTTTCAATACAGCCAACACCCTATACCATCCAAATGCCATTACGTGCTCACTAGGAAATAATTTTAAAAGTTGCTCTTCCTTCAAAAGTTCATAATAAATTGTATACTAAGAAAAATATGATTACACTTCTGAAATTTTTTAATATTATAATTAATTTTAAAAAAATATCATATATAATTTATTACTAATACATGGCTATTTGTTTTAAGTTGGACGATGGTTCAGAAAATAATTGAGGACTCAAAAGGTTTTGAGAGGAATAATTGGAGAGAAAAAATGGGCAATTATAGGATAAGTCCGGAATATGATATTATGCAATATGTTGAAATTATTGAAAAAATATTTGAAAAATTAAAAAATAAATGGTACATTGTTACAAATAGCATGAAGATTAAATCCTTACTTAGATCTTTACCATATGAGTGGTCTGAGGTACTGCGAAAATTGTATGAGTCAAATAAGATTCTACAATATGATAAAATCATAACTATTTTTAAGGCAAAATATGAGAGAAGTCGCTTTATTATTAGAGTATCTAGACGAACTACTGTCTTATCGGTGTCTCCAAATCTTCATAGTGAGAGCATTATTTTTGAAAAATTAGAAGAGGCCTTCGACTCACTAGGTTCAAAATGTAGGAACCCGACTCACCCTTAAGGGGATTTGATTGGATATTATTTTTTTATGCATTTGTAAATATTTTAGTTATATATATTGTTATGTTATTTCAAGCATAATGTAATAAATGCTATATATATTTGTGTTATATATATTGCTATATTATGTCAAGCTTGATGTAATGAATGCTATATATGTTTAGGCATTATTTCATTTTTTTATAATTGCTTATAATTGAGTGGGAATTTTTTTTTATGGATTTGCCTAAACATGCTTAATTAATGATAATTTGACATTTGTATGTGGATGATGATAGGGAATATAGTGAACTATTGATTCTATTACTTATATTAGATTATCTTTAATTTAGTATGTTTCTTATAGCGAATTAATATATATGTGCTGATTTATTTATAGTGCTAGTTTGTTATTTGGACACAATGTCTCTATATAGTTATCACTAAACATGGCATCACCAAATATCATAACTGAATTGAACAAAGGTGAAAAACCTAATAGTGAGAATTATAATGCCTGGCAATTGAAAATGCATGCACTATGTTCTTGAACAAAAGGTGCTTGAGGTTATTTATAATACCATTGATGACCTTGGTGAGGGTACTAATGCTTAGAGTACGAGAGATCAAGAAACTTACCGAGTCTGGAAAGAGAAAGACCAAAAGGCTCATGGTATTTTGGTAAGCTCTATGGTTAATGATCTTATTTTTTATTGTCAAAGTCTTCCTACGGCACATGATATGTGGGCTTTTCTTAAAGAGAAATTTAGAGGTATCACAATAACAAGATTGAGGCAACCGACTATCAAGTTTGATACATATAAGAAGCATCCAAACTATACTATCAAGGAGCATCTAAGAACTATACCAAATATGATAATTATAAGTTGTTGGTGATATCCTCACCGATGAACAACAAGTTCAAGCTGTTATAAAGTCCTTTCTTGATAACTGAAAATATTTGAAGATCAACTTGATCCACGATGATGGCATCAAGACTTTTACTGATGTGGCACACCATGTTGAGCTAGAAGATGAGCGTCTCTGGGCAACCAAACCCAGCGGATAAGCTTATATGGCTGAATCTTGTTCTCAGTGAGCTTCAGCTCAAAGTATAAAAAATTCAAGAAAAAGAATAAGAAATGAAAGAGGTGGGTCAAAGGCCCAAAAAGTACAACTTTAAGAAAAACATGAAAGGCAAATAGTTCTGGAAGAAGGACCTAAGCATGATTAAGTGCTTCAAGTATAGCAAGTTAGGTCACATTGCTCGAAATTATACCGAGCAAGAAAAGGTAGCACTATACTTAGTTCCTTAATATTTTGTTTATGTTTCCAGCACTGTTTTACTTGCTGATTCTTATCCTATGTGGATTATAGACTTAGAAGCAAAAGATTATGTCGCAGGAGACCAAAGTATATTTATAAAGTACTATCAAGTTCCAGTCCAACTAGTATGAGGTAGATTTATTTGGAAAATAATGCTAGAGCAGAAGTCAAAGGAATTGGCATTTGCAAACTTATTTTGTGTGGTGGCCAAACTCTAATCCTACATGATGTCCTATTTGCACTAGAGATTCGATGGAATTTGATCTCTGTAACTATTCTTCTAGCATTAGGCTATGTTCTTAATTTTTATGGTACTTGTGTGGATTTGTATTATGGTACTATTTATTATGGTACTGGATGTTTGTTGAATGCTTTCCTTGTATTGGACTGTGAACATCATATATATAATTATGTTTGTAATGATTGTTCTATGCTTGTTTTCATAAGTAATTCTACTATGGATGTTAATGTTTGGCATACTAGATTAGGCCACATTGGACAAGAAAGAATGAATAGATCGGCCAAAAGGGGTCTTTAATTTGGGCTCAATTGATAAAATTACATTGCCTAGTTGTGATATTGTCTAGCTGAAAAAACAACTAGAAAACCTTTAGTAAAGGAACTACCTCAGAATTTCCATTGCAATTAATCCATTCTGACATCTGAGGTCCCATGAACGTAGAGCAAAGCATGGAGTCTCATATTTCATCAAGTTTATAGATAATTTCATCTATTTCAGTTATGTATACCTAATTTCTCATAAATCAGAGGCATTAGATTACTTCAGATGTTATATTAATTGAGTTGAGAATTAGTTAGAGAAAACTATTAAAACTCTAAAAATTGATCGGAGAAGAGAGTACTTATCTGATCAATTTAAAGAGCTCTTTGATGAAAAAGGAATAGAGAGGCAATTGACCATTTCTGGAATATTTCAATAAAATGGAGCTGCTAAAAAAAGAAATAGAATCTTGTTAGAAATGGTCAGATCTATGATGGCACAGGCAAACCTACCACTACAAAAAAAATTAAAATTTTCAACTTAATATTGTCGATACTAGGAGAAAGCATCGACAATTTTAAAATTGTGCTAATATTTGTCGATGCTTTTTAAAAGCATCTATATTTTATGATACTTTAAAGCATTGAAAAATTGTGATGAAAAAAATGTCAACGAAAGCCATCTTGCATCATTAAAATTCAACTTTCTTCGATAAATACCACTTCCGTTGGAACCCTAACCCTCTCTCTCCCTCCTGATTGCCAATCTCCACCTCTCCGGCCTAAACCCTAGCCACGATCGCCGATCTTTCTCTTCCTTGATTGCCGATGTCTACCTCATTGCCATCGATCCCAAGCGGACTCCACAGACTCCTGCTCTCAATCTTTGGTGCCTCCTCCTTTGTCACTGTCGCTATCGCCCTGGACCTTGCCGATTAGGTATGCCTCCTCCTCCTCTATCTGTGCACCGTCCATCCCTCTACTTGATTTGGATTTTTTGTTATGGTTAGGGATCGGATACCCATCTTAGCGCTCTTGGCCTTCGCTGCTCTAGGATTTGAATCCTCTTTATCTCTCTCAACTCCAATATCATCTTCTTTTTTTTTTCCTTTTGTTTTTCTGGATCTTTGATTGATCTCTGATTCTTATATTGTCTTGTTATGAATGTTCTTTGCATATGCCCCAGCCACAGTGTGTGATATCTCTATAGTGATGGAGTTGCATTTGGAGCATTAAATCATATTATTTCAAGCACTTTTTTAGAGACACTGAAGAGGAAAAAAGCCCTAGAATTTTAAGTTTAGTTTAAGCATTTTAATGGATTTTACTTCTCTGAGAAATCAAAAGCTGTCCAATGAAAAGAGCAAGCCATGGTGGTCTGTTTGTCTTGCATGCAGTCTTTCAGTGGGAGATTGGCCAAAGAGTATCCATAAACAAAGACCTACGTGGAGTACAATGATGGACCTAAAATTCCCTTCTTTGTTTCTTTTGATCAATCCAAATAAGCATATCATGGGCAAAGCTTAAATGCATCTTTGTAGTTGGAAATGGTAATCGATGTCCGATCATTGATTATTTTTATTCCATGAAAGTGTTTTTGGACCTTTATTTTTTGAAGTGAATATTTCTAGATAAATTCTGGCAATGACAGAGCACATATGATTTATGACCATTTCATTTATTCATGAAAGTTGACCATGCTACATTTTATAACACAGAGAAGCTACATGTCATAATCATCCTTATTTTTAATTTTATGAGTAAAGTGAAGGATTTTTTTAGATCTTTTTAATTTTATGTATTGAAGTACATGTCATAAAAGCTGTGGTTGTAAGTCTGATACTTGTGTACTAAAGTAACATATTTGTAATGTAATGTGAAATCTTGTCAAATGAGGCAAAACATTATTCATCAATGTTTGCATTTCATATACTACGTTGTATGTCACTTACATTTCAATGTTCAAGAAAGGAGTGCGAGGAAATTTTTGTGTTAAGGATGGTCTTTTTTTATGCATAGTAGCATTTGTTCTATCTGGATATGTTAGTAGTCCTAAGCATGAATGCATGGCCTCCAAGTGGTAGATGATATGGATCTGGAAAATCAAATATCATTGCACCTCTTGCTCCGATACTTTTGTACACTGCATGCTTGATTTATTTATATTATTTTCATGTCTTCCATCATCCAAGTTAAGCAAGATATAAGTAACTGCAAGTTTCCAGCTAAAAATTAGTCTGACCTCTTAAGAGTGGCGCTGAAAGTAACCAGGCTGCAGATTGAGTGGTTGGTACATTCGAGATATCAGAACATAACTTGCTATTGATATGGTGATATTTTGGTTATACTTTATGACTACTTGAACCAGCAAGAGGTCTTTGTTTCATAATGAATAGGTAACTCCAGCAATTTTGATGGAAAGATTGTCCTAGAGCATATAACCTGAATTATAGCTACTACTTCATGTGAGACTTTTACATGGAAGTCCTTTTTGAAATATTTTTTCTAACATTTAGTTTCCATAATGTTACAATATTGTGTGAACGGATGAAGTGATACGACCTTCCTAAAAAGGAACCTAGATTTTAAAAACTTGATTAGCTTCTTTTCATCTACTACTATCTGGTTTATTGATTTCTTTCTCATCAGTCATGTTTCTTTGGTTGGTTAATCCACCATTGAGTTTAAATGGATCTCATCCACCTGAATATAATGGAGGGTGAAATAAATCTGATGGATATTGAACTGAAGAGGACTTAAATTCTACTATCCTAGGTGACATGGTTTGATTAGTTCATTGACTGTATTATACGAATTTGTTAGGTATCCTCCAAATGTTAAATTGATTAGTTCATTGACTGTATTATACGAATTTGTTAGGTATCCTCCAAATGTTAAATTCATGTTCCCTCACTTTGTATCATATCTATGACAAAACTTAATTTTTTTATGCTTTATTATGTAGTGTGTTGGTATCAGAGAATAATAGTTATTATTCTCATACATTAGACAAAAATTGGATAAACAAGCCAAGGTCCAGTAAAGATTATTTTGAAGGAGTTCAAAATTTTATTAAATTTGCTATTGAGAAAGGATCAATGAATAGAAAATTTTTTTGTCTATGCCAAAAATGTGTAAATAATACTTCTCTAGGTCCAGAAAATGTTGAAAAACATTTGGTATGGAATGGTTTTGTTAGAGGATATTCTGAATGGATATTTTATGGAGAATCTAAATTGCCATCTCTATATAAATCAACCCTCACATATAGAACATAGATCTGATATTAGAGCCAGTAATCTAAAAAAAAATATTACAAGAAAAGATGATGTATGGGATTTGCTCAAAGATGCTCTGGGATTTGGTGCTCAAAATTTAGGAGATTTTAGTAAGGGATAAAAAATAGGTGTGATGCTCGAAGGGTCTACATCTACTAATGCTATGCATGTTGAGATGCCTCTGTATTTATCTAATGAAAAGACAGAACATCGGTATCATAATTTGGTGAAAGTTTGTGATCAAGAATTTTATCCGGATTGCAAGAACTTTTCAAAAATTTTATTTCTTGTGCATCTATTTCTTTTAAAATATTTGAACGGATGATCTTGTAAGAGTTTTACTATATTCTTCAATTATTAAATAATATATTTCTTGAAGGTACTGTTGTGCTAACTTTTTCTTATGAAGCTAAAAGATTAGTAAAGAAATTGAATCTTGGATATGAGAAGATTCGTAGTGGTCCAAATGATTGTACACTATACTGGAAGAAAAATGCTAACCAAGAATCATGCAATGTTTGTGCATCTTCGCGATGGACATCACATAAAGAAGATGATGATATACATTAAATGAAGTGAATGCTACTCGAAATAAAAAAGATCGGCTAAAGTTTTGCATTACTTTTCTTTGATACTTAGATTGAAAAAGATCTATGCATCATCAAAGATAGTTTCATTTATGAGATGGCATGAAGAAGGTCGTATAAAAATGGAATGCTAAGACATTTAACTGATAGTTTAATATGAAAAGCATTTAATAATCAGCATCTAGATTTTACCTCAGATGTTTGTAGTGTTAGGTTGGATTTAGCTACTGATGACTTCAATCCATTTCGAAAACTGAGTTTTGCTTATAGCACTTGGCCGGTCGTTCTGATTTTATATAATTTGCTACCATGGATTTGTATGAAACAGTCTTCACTTATCCTATTAATGGTTATTCTGGGAGATAAGGGTTCAAGCAATGATATTGATATTTTTTTGCAATCTTTAATAGAAGAATTAAAATAGTTGTGGAAGAGTATTGATGCATTTGATGCTTGAAGTGGTCAGACATTTAAATAGAGGTAGCTCTTATTTAGATTATCAATAATTTTCCTGCACATGCTAATTTATCTAGATGGAGCACAAAGGGGCATATTGCATGTCCTACTTATGGGGATGCTACCCATTCATATTGATTAAAACTTGGCAAAAAATTCTACTATATGGGCCATCGTCGATGGTTGGAAGCTGACCATCCATTTTGATTTTAATAAAATGTATTTGATGATACTATAAAATTATGATCTGCTCCTTTACTACTATCTTGAACTAAAGTTCTTATAGAAATGCATGGCTTGAATCATAGATATAGTAAAGTTTCAGGTATTCTAAGAAAAGAGCAAGGAAAGATGTGAAGGAAATCCTGATTTTTCGGTCCAGGTTCGTTTAGGTCTGATCAGATCAAGAGATATATTTCAAAAATTTTTCTCTTGATCCTAATCAGATCTTGATATGTTTTAGATCTGATTATTATTATTTTGAAAATCAATATAAAATAAGATAAATTAAATCAGATTTAATTTACCTTGATATGGGTAATCCTATTATCCGTTGATGATCCTGTATGCAGTGGAAGGTTCTGGATCTAGCCACGCAAGTGCCTGGCCTCTACCGATATCCACTCGGACTGGATCTGGAGATCCTCTTCTTCTCTATCATGCATCCAAAAATTAGATCTGGATCAGATCTGGAGGATCTTCAAAACTTCTTTTGAAGATCAGTAGTCGTCCTTTGCAGCAGCGCAGCCTTCTAGCTTTCAGTCGCCTTTCTTTGATCTAGATTGCACCAAGCAAAAATCCAAAACTCCTTTTGGACGTGGAGAGGAGAGGGAGAAGGTAGTTTGGCATGGAGGAAGAGGGGAGAGGCAGCCTTAGGGCGTGGGAATTGTGATTCCTTTCAATCACTTCCAATCACAATCTGGGTTGGGCGTAGGGTCTTATTTATAGACTAAGCATGATCCAACTCCTCTTCTTCCCAACCAATCACAACTCTTTGTGAAATCAGATCTAAATCTAATTGATGGGAATAAAGTTCCTTGGATTCCTCCTTAGAGGGCGCCTAAGACCAGTCAAAGTTGGTTCTTAGGAGAACTCTAATTGGAATCCAAAAAGGAGATGGAGTCCTTGTCCAATAAGGACTCCTAGGCGCCTCCAACTTGGGCACATGCCTAGGGTGGCGTGCGTCCTCCTCCTTGCCAGGTTCTGGCAGGGGGACAAGCCCCCACCAGCTCTCCAATAGGTGAGTGACATGTGGTCAAAAGTCAAAGTGTCAATGGTCAACATTTGACCAGTCAAAGGTAGACTTTTGACCAAAGTCAAAGAACAAGAAATGGCAGGTAACCAAAAATGACAGGTAATGTCTTACAAAATAAGACAACCTTTTCTGACTTGGACAACCTCCAGTCAAACCATATGAAGACCTCTGATTGAGCACAAACTCCTTTGGCTCAGGCAGGACAACTTATTTATGATAGTAAAAGAAGAACGTTAGGTTCAATCGAGTGCTAGCATGATTTTCTTGAACCTAATTGAATCTCATTCAGATCAATTGAACTGGACTAGTTCAATTGAAGATCACCAGATTCAAACTCTTGTTTGTGTGACCAAGTTAGATTCAATTCTGTATGGTAATGGGATATATCATGATCTCTATCATCGACATCATCGAAACTCCTTTCGATAGATCAGAACTCTTCTGATTCGAACAGCTAGAATGATCGATCATCTAAATCAGTCTAATTGCTCCCAAAATCCACCAGTGACACCTAGCAGTATATGGTGGCAACCCATCAGAGCTGAATGTGAACCTCTTGGTGTAGCTATCTGTGTGATTAAGTCCTTCTATCTTGAGCCCCGATCAGATTAGGGTTAAGGTAAACTCGTCAAACCCTAGTTTCTATCATATGATTTAGTCATTCGATTCGAGTCCGATGTAAAAATCTAAATAGAAACTTTTTCTATTATTTCACTCTGCTATGGCCATGGACTTCTGAACTTGATTCTCATGATCATCATAGGGCTGCTCCTCTACCACCGAGGTAGATAGATTCCATCTTGATGCCATCCAGTTCCTACAATGAACATGCTATAGCCAACATACACCTCAGGGTTCCGAATAGCTAGGAGACCGAGTAATGGTGTAGTTAAACTATAACACCCTCAAGATGAACTACCGATGCACCTCAGGTCAAAGAACCAATCACACTACTGCAGCATCGAGTTAGTCATTGACGAGAAGGTAGACTCTCTAATGATTACTCGAGGTGGTCACGCTCAGTGCCCTCGTTCTCTAACGAGTTTCTGTACTCTCGCTCTGGTGTCTCCACACCATAGACTTAAGACTCATCTACTAAAGAGAAGCGATTGTACACCAACCTTTTGGATCAATCACCATCCTCGTGATGATCCTATGGTCGGGAGCATTTTATGAGTTAACAATGATTATTCATATCTTAAATTTTCAACTCTTGAAAATATGAATTATCATTACCATTAACTCAAAGGATGTATCACAGACACTAAATACACATATGTGATAGAAAATAACCCATTTTATTGATTGTTGTCAAAATTATAATTTTGCCCTTAGAAGTGTATTACAAGTGTCAGCCAATTCTGGCTTCTAGGGCACATATATCTAACAATCTTTCACTTGTCCTAAAGCCAATTGGATACAAGTCTAAGTCCCATCTTCTCAAGGTGGGCTTCGATCCTCTGCTGGCCCAACGGTTTTGTAAGTGGGTCTGCCACATTATCTGTGGAGTTGACTCTCTTGACCTCGACGTAATCCTTTTCGAGGTAATTGCGGATGAGATGGTATCACCGCTCAATATGCTTGGATTTCTTGTGAGACTTCGACTCCTTAGCAAGGGCTATGGCGCCATTGTTGTCGCAGTATAGAGGAATGATATCTGATGGCATTACTTCGATTTTTGCAGCAAACTTCTTATACCAGAATGCTTCCTTCGCAGCCTCTGATGTAGCGATATATTCTACGGTTTGCTTGAAACTCTTCCAGCTGACAGCTCCACCATTGCACACAAATAGACTCCCAGATGTCGACTTTCGATCATCTATATCGGACATGAAATCTGAGTGTGTGTATCCCTGGACTTGGAGTTCTTCATTACCAAAGACCAACATCATATCCTTAGTTCTTCTCAAGTACTTAAGGATACATTTCATAGAAGTCCAGTGTTCTTCATCTGGATTTGACTGATATCTGCTTGTGACACTCACAGCATGGGCTATATCAGGTCATGTACATAGCATGGCATACATAAGGCTCCCTATTGTAGAAGCATAAGGGATCTTGCTCATGCGTTCTATTTCCTTAGGTGTGCTGGGGCACATCTTCTTGGAAAGATGAATACCATGTCTGAAAGGTATTAATCCCCTCTTAGAGTTTTCCATACTAAACCTCTTTAGTACTTTCTCTATATACATCTTCTGTGAAAGTCCTAGCATCCTATTCGGTCTATCTCTATAGACTTTAATTCCTAAAATAAAGGATGCTTCACCTAGGTCTTTCATGGAGAATTCCTTGGACAACCATAATTTGACTGTTGTCATCATAGGAATATCATTCCCAATAAGGAGGATATCATCCACGTACAATACGAGGAAGACAATAGCACTCCCACTGACCTTTTTGAAAACACATGGTTCCTCTTCATTTTTGATGAAACCAAATATTTTGATCACATCATTGAAATGAGTGTTCCAGCTCCGAGATGCTTGCTTAAGTCCATATATGGACCTTTGCAACTTGCAAACCTTGTGATCAATATCACTGGATGTGAAACCTAGGGGGCTGTTCCATATAGATATCTTCCTCAAGATATCCATTTAAGAACGCTGTTTTTATGTCCATTTGCCATATTTCGTAATTGAAATAGGCTGCAACGGTAAGCAATGTGCAGATGGATTTTAGCATAGCCACTGGGAAAAAGGTATCCTGATAGTCAATGCCTTCGCATTGACTATAACCTTTTGCCACTAGTCTAGCCTTGAATGTCTCCACATTTCCATCTGCACCAATCTTTCTCTTGAAAATCCATTTACACCCAATAGGTACTATACCTTCTGGTAGATCTACCAAGGTCCAGACTTGGTTTGAGTGCATCGAGTCAATTTCTGACTGCATTGCCTCTAGCCATTTCTCGGAGTCGATATCTGATATCGCCTCATTATAGATTTTGAGATCATCACCATGAGCACTATTACCTATGAGGAACGTTTCCTCTACTTCCTCTGAAATAATACCTAAGTATCTCTCAGGAGGACGAAAAACTCTTTCCGATCTACGAGGTGGAGGAGGTAGTGTTCTTATTGGCTCAACCTGATTTGGTTCTAATTGGTCCTTAGCTCGTTGCACTTGTGAGACTTTCTCATCAAGCTTAATCTGCTTTCCAATACCGCTATCTTGAATAAACTATTTTTCATGAAAGATGGCATGTCGACTCATAATCACATTGTGGTCTTCTGGAATGTAGAAATAGTATTCTAATGACTCTTTAGGATATCCTATGAATCGAGTTCTAAAGGACCTAAACTCTAACTTGTCCACTTGTTGTCTTTTGACATGAGCCGGACAACCCCAAATTCTGAGATAACTCAGACTTGGTTTCTTACCGTGCCATATCTCATATGGTGTGGTAGGAACGATTTTAGAGGAAACCCTATTCAGTAGATAAATTGAAGTTAACAATGAGCGTCCCTAAAAAAAATCAGGGAGGTCTGTGAAGCTCATCATGGATCGAATCATATTAATAGGATCCGATTTCTCCATTCTGAAATCCTGTTGAGTTGAGGTATTCCTAGTGGAGTCCATTGAGAGACTATGCCATTTTTCTTTAGATAGTCTAGGAATTCTCGGCTAAGGTATTCACCTCCTCGATCTGATCGAAGAACCTTAATGGGTTTTTCAGTTTATTTTTCTACTTCATGTCTGAATTCTTTGAACTTTTCAAAAGCTTCAGACTTGTGTCTCATAAGATACACATATCCATACCTAGACAGATCATCAGTAAAGATAATGAAGTAGACAAAATTACCTCTAGCCGACACATCAAATGGGCCGCACACATCTGTATGTACTAGGGCAAGGAGATCTGTGGCCCTCTCCCCATGTCCAACAAAATGAAGTTTGGTCATTTTGCCTTGAAGGCAGGATTCATAAGTTGGATATGACTCAGAAGTCAATGGACTCAATAGTCTATTTTTCTTTAATTTGTTGATCCTATCTTCTACTATATGACCTAATCTTAGGTGCCATAGATATCTGTCGTTTGGACTATTCCTAGGTCGTTTGGCATTCACATTTTGCTCGATAGTTAGAACAGGTACATCAATATATAGCTGATAAAGATCATTAATAAGGAAACCATTTGCAATTTTATTTCTTTCATAAAGAATGTTACAATGGTCCTTAAAGAAGGTAATCACATAGCCTTCTAGTGCTAAGCATGAAACAGAAATCAAATTCCTACTAGCTGCAGGCACATAATAACAGTCTTTAAAACTAAGTCTAAACCAGATGGTAATTGAAGAGGGTATGTTTCCACGGCTACTGCAGCAACTCTTGCTCCATTACCGACGCGTAGGATCATGTCTCCATCCCTCAACCTTCTGCTATCCTCAAGACCCTGCATGAAAGTGCATAGATGAGCACTAGAACCAGAGTCAAGCACCCAACTGGATGCGGAAGAAATCGTAAGGTTAGACTCAATAACGAGCATACCTCCAGAAGGATCTTCCTTCTTGTTATTCAGGGTGGCCAGGTAAGTAGGGCGGTTCTGCTTCCAATGGCCGTCGCTGTTGCAATGAAAATACTTTCCTTTGCCAATGGCTTTCATCTTCGGCTCTGCCTTCTTCTTTGTTCCTTCCATCTTCTGCTTCTTCGCAGACTTCTTTTTCTTTCCATAAGACTTTCTTTTGGAAGAAGTCCGTTCCATAGCAAGAACTGAGCCTTTAGAATCTTTCATAGAAAGCTCAGCGGTAACCAGCATATTCATTAATTTGGCCAAGGAATTTTGAAGTTTATGCATGTGGTAATTCATGATGAATTGCCCATATGCATCAGTCAAGGATTGTAGAATAATATCGTTCTACAGGTCCAAGTCTAACTTCACACCGAGCTTCTCAAACTCCTTCATGTCCTTGATCATTATCAGACAGTGATCTTGGACTGACTGCCCATCACGCATCTTAGCCTTAAAAAGTTATTTCGTAACTTGATATTTGGCTGCGCGACTCTGTTCACCAAACATCTCCTATAGGTGAGCCAACATTTGGTGAGTAGTCTTGATATCTTCATGTTGGCACTGGAGTCATCAGACATCGAGCCCAACATGTAATATCTGGCCTTATTATCTTCATCTATCCATTTTTCCAGAGATGCTCTCTGTTCAATGGATGGACGGGCTGGTAAGGTGGGAGGGTCTTGGTTCAGTACATGGGTTAACTTCTCGAAATCCAAAAGTATTTTGTAGTTCCTGAGCCAATCTTTATAATTGGGTCCAGTCAGTCTATGTGTGTCCAGGATACGTGCCAATGGGTTGGACGCAGATATTTTTCTGTAGAGAGTCAAAGATTCTAGTTAGATATTATAATTTTGACTTGACCAATTTATTTAGAGATTTTATTTTTAAACAAATTAGCTCCCACTATTTTCTCGGATCCCTACACTCCCTCTGTAGAGATGCAAAAATCTCTACGATTAATGATTTCTAGTGGGTGGTGCGATCTCACCAACTGACTCATCACCTCACCTAACAGTTATTGGTGATGGGTTAGCCAATGAGCGAACAACTCTTGTTCAATGATTTTCTAATCATGGTGTACCCAAACATGGTCTCTAATTCATGAAACTCACCGTATCCGGAATATTGATCCACTCCTTAGTTAAGTCAGACCCACCATTTGCATAGACTGGGTTCCTAATTGAGTCTCTCACCATATCCAAAATATTGAGCCTAACTCATCCTCCAGCCCATAGCATCCAATGCCTAATAGACATGGTTGCGTCTTCCCGGTGCAACTGAGCCATTGTATCCAGTCGAGAATAATCAACCCCGGAAAGGCCCGCACGTCTACAATGGTGGAAGACCTCAGACTTAATCTTTTCTTAGAGAGAATTGATTCAGGTCTCATTAAACTAGACTTGTCATAGTCATAATAATTATGACTAACCTAGTGGCATGGGTTAGCTCGGATTATTGACCACCTTAGATCAGAATTGTGTCAACAGATATGGCCAGGTAAGTAAGATCGATGGAAGGAATATGCCATTAACTCGTACAAGAATGCATTCAGGTCGAGTAGCTTCTAATTAAAAATTAGTCGATCGTATGTGCCAAACTTATCTTAGACACCAAATTGTTGAGCCAGAATCAATTGGGTTAGCCTACAATCTTGACTCTAACCTCTGAGCCTAATTAGGTCTTGCTTGATCGTGACTCGATCTTGACCCAGACTTAATCCTATTAGGCCAATCAATTTAAGCATTGTTGATCCCATCTAACCAACTCTTGATTCGGTTTGATCAACCGCTTAGACCTAATTGAGCTACCCAAGCCTGAACCCAGTATTATGAATATATCTTAGATCTGAAATTCTCAATTTTAGACCTAATTGATATTCCATAATCTTAATTTTTAATTAAGTAGGGTTCATAAATAAAATATGCACAATAAATTCTAGGGTTTCAGGATCTAGGGTTTTGCAGAAAGTAAGTTTTGGATTTTGATTAAGGACGAACATGCAGCATCCCCTACACATCATAAGAACACCCCATCGAATGGAAAGAGAGGGCCTTTAAACCCTTCTTCATTCTTATGACCGGACGGCCAAGAGGAACACCTTAATCAGGAACATGCAATACTATAAAATAGTTTTAGATCTATATCATATATCTCATATACAAATTAGATCTAAACATGGCATATTTTGCATACATCTCATGTATCGAATCATGCATATTTTCAGATCTAAATTATCTCATAATAATCTAAAAAATTAGATTTAAATTGATCTAATCAAAATAAATTCTAATCTAGATAATTATGTAGAACTATTCTACAACTAGTCTAGACATGCATCAATCATATCTCATATGATATTTAAAATTAAATAATTTTATTTACTATTTTTTAGATGTCATTATAACCATTATAATATCAAAAAATAATAAATAAATAGATTTAAAATATGATTTAATTAGATTAAATCAAAAACATGCAAGACTATTCTATAGAACTATTCTATTTTAGAACTAGTCATGCATATTTTCTAATCTTAGATCCAAATCATTTAATTTTAATTTTTTTTGATTTTAGATCTGATCACATCTCATGTAAAATCTAAAATAATTTATTTTCTAATTAAAATAAATTTAAAATTAGATCTAAACACTTTTAGAACCTTGGCTCTGATACCAGTTGAAGGAAAATCCTGATTTTTCGGTCCAGGTTCGTTCAGATCTGATCAGATCAAGAGATATATTTCAAAAATTTTTCTCTTTGATCTAATCAGATCTTGATATATTTTAGATCTAATTCTTATTATTTTAATAAATTAAAATAAAATTAGATAAATTAAATCAAATTTAATTTACCTTGATATGGGTAATCCTATTACCCGTTGATGATCCTGTATGCAGCGGAAGGTTCTGGATCTAGCCACGCAAGTGCCTGGCCTCTACCGGTATCCACTCGAGCTGGATCTGGAGATCCTCTTCTTCTCTATCACACCTCCAAAAATTAGATCTGGATCTGATCTGGAGGATCTTCAAAACTCCTTTTGAAGATCAGCAGTCGTCCTTTGCAGCAGCGCAGCCTTCTAGCTTTCAGTCGCCTTTCTTTGATCTGGATTGCGCACCAACCAAAAATCCAAAACTCCTTTTGGACGTGGAGAGGAGAGGGAGAAGGTGGTTTGGCATGGAGGAAGAGGGGAGAGGCAGCCTTGGGGCGTGGGAATTGTGATTCTTTCAATCACTTCCAATCACAAATCTGAGTTGGGCACAGGGTCTTATTTATAGACTAAGCTGTGATCCAACTCCTCTTCTTCCCAACCAATCACAACTCCTTTGTGAAATCAGATCTAAATCTGATTGGTGGGAATAGAGTCCCCTGGATTCCTCCTTAGAGGGTGCCTAAGACCAGTCAAAGTTGGTTCTTAGGAGAACTCTAATTGGAATCCAAAAAGGAGATGGAGTCCTTGTCCAACAAGGACTCCTAGGCGCCTCCAACTTGGGCACACGCCTAGGGTGGCATGCGCCCTCCTCCTTGCCAGGTTCTGGCAGGGGGACAGGCCCCCACCAGCTCTCCAATAGGTGCATGACATGTGGTTCAAAAGTCAAAGTGTCAATGGTCAACATTTGACCAGTCAAAGGTAGACTTTTGACCAAAGTCAAAGAACAAGAAATGGCAGGTGACCAAAAATGGCAGGTAATGTCTTACAAAATAAGACAACCTTTTCTGACTTGGACAACCTCCAGTCAGACCATATGAAGGCCCTCTGATTGAGCACAAACTCCTTTGGCTCAGTCAGGACAACTTATTTATGATAGTAAAAGAAGAACGTTAGGTTCAATCGAGTGCTAGCACGATTTTCTTGAACCTAATTGAATCTCATTCAGATCAATTGAACTGGATCAGTTCAATTGATGATCACCAGATTCAAACCCTTATTTGTGTGACCCAGTTAGGTTCAGTTCTGTATGGTAATGGGATATGTCATGATCTCTATCATCGACATCATCGAAACTCCTTTCGATGGATCAGAACTCTTCTGATTCGAACAGCTAGAATGATCGATCATCTAAATCATTCTAATTGCTCCCAAAATCCACCAGTGACACCTAGCAGTATATGGTGGCAACCCATCAGAGCTGAATGCGAACCTCTTGGTGCAGCTACCTGTGTGATTAAGTTCTTCTATCTTGAGCCCCGATCAGATTAGGGTTAAGGTAAACTCGTCAAACCCTAGTTTCTGTCATATGATGTAATCATTCGATTCGAGTCCGATGTGAAAATCTAAATAGAAACTCTTTCTATTATTTCACTCTACCATGGCCATGGACTTCTGGACTTGATTCTCATGATCATCATAGGGCTGCTCCTCTACCACCGAGGTAGATAGATTCCATCTTGATGCCATCCAGTTCCTACAATGAACATGCTATAGCCAACATACACCTCAGGGATTTCGATATGGCTAGGAGATCGAGTAATGGTGTAGTCAAACTATAACACTCCTCAAGGTGAACTATCGATGCACCTCAGGTCAAAGAACCAGACACACTACTGCAGCATCGAGTCAGTCATTGACGAGAAGGTAGACTCCCTAATGACTACTCGAGGTGGTCACGCTCAGTGCCCTCGTTCTCTAACGAGTACCTATACTCTCGCTCCGGTGTCTCCACACCGTAGACTCAAGACTCATCTACTAAAGAGAAGCGATTGTACACCAACCTTCCGGATCAATCACCATCCTCGTGATGATCCTATGGTCGGGAGCATTTTATGAGTTAACAATGATTATTCATGTCTTAAATTTTTAACTCTTGAAAATATGAATTATCATTACCATTAACTCAAAGGATGTATCACAGACACTAAATACATATATGTGATAGAAAATAATCCATTTTATTGATTATAGTCAGAATTATAATTTTGCCCTTAGAAGTGTATTACAAGTGTCAGCCAATTCTAGCTTCTAGGGCATATATATCTAACAAGTTGTTGATGTCTTAATAAATGAAGGGTTGACAGAGGATGTCATTACTTGCAATCTTGATTCAGGGATATTTGAGCATGCTGATTTCTATGATGATGATGATACAATGGAGGAATCTACACATAGAGTTGTTAAATAGTTGTAGAAGAAAAAGAGTTTTTTCTGATTTATCTTATTAGGAGTATAATCTTCTGAGACATAATCTTGATATGATGTATGTAAAAAAAGAATGTTTGTTATAATTTAATTAGCATATTGTTAAATCGTGATGGAAAGAGTAAAGATAATTTAAAGACATATTTAGATTTGAAAGAGATGGGCATAAGATAGGAGCTTCATCCCAAAGAGCTTATTAATAATAAATTTTATATACCTGCTATATGTTACACAACATTGATTTGAGAGAAAGATCTTTTCTTGATATTTCTAAAGAATATCAAGGTTCCTAATGGCTATGCATCAAATATTTCAAGATGTGTAAATCTCAAAGAGTGAAAACTATCAAATCTTAAAAGTCATGATGGTTATATTTTGATGTAAGACATTTTTATACTAGCTTTAAGATCATCAATGCTAAAATAAGTGGTTGCTATTGTTGCTCGATTGTCATCATTTTTTAAGTCATTATGTTCTAAAGTTTTTGATCCAAGAGAGCTTGATCAATTAGAGTCTAGTATTGTACTTATACTTTATCATATGAAAAAGATCTTTCTTCCTAGATTTTTCACTATCATGGTTCATCTACTTTTTCACTTAGCCATGGAAGCAAAATTTGGTGGACCGATACACTATAATTGGATGTATCCTATTGAGAGATAATGTTGCAAAATTTTATAATTTAAAAATCTTTAGTATAACTAATGTCGTACTTGTACTAATGTTTTAATGAATTTATAATTTTGAAGGTATTTTATGCATTTAAAGAATTATGTATGAAAAAAAAGCTTATCCTGAAGACTCAATTGTGGAAGGATATATTGCTAAAGAATGTTTGATATTTTATTCAAGATATCTTGAAAGTGTAGAGACCTTTTTTAATCGACCTCAAAGAAATTATGATATTATCGATAACTCTGAAATTTATAAGTTCTCAACTGTTGGAAGAGCTTTGAAGAAGGTTGAAAGTATGGTTCTTAGTAAAAAGTCCTTAGCACAAGCCCATTGCTATATGTTACTTCATAGTGATATAATATCTCAATATCATAGGTTAGTCATAGATCTTGATTTCTTTCATTATTATAATATATAATATTCTTAATTAATGAATTAAGTTTTTTGTAGCAAACTTTTGATTGCTCAAAGATGAGCAAACCATATCATTTGACCCAATCCAAGAATGGAGCAACGATGGTTGATTGAGCTATTTCCTAAATGGCTTTTTAAATAGGTTAGTCATGTATATAAGGGAAAAGATGGATTTTGAAAAATATTTATTAACATCAAATAATATATTAACAATTATATCATAGTTTTTAGGTACCAACGATGATGGAGAGTAACTATTTAGATGAATTAATTATCATTACTCGAGGTCCAAATAATATTGTCCATAGATTTAATGGTTTCATCATTAATAGATTTAAATTTTATACAAAAAAGTAAAAACTTTAGAAAAATCCATAATAGTAGAGTCATGGTAGAAGTAGATGGAAAGATTTATTATGATGTACTTATAGATATTTTAAAGTTAGATTATTATGGAAGATTTAAAGTTGTATTATTTCAATATAATTGGATAGATATAAATTCATCAAGAGGCTTAAAGCAATATATAAATGGATTTATTCTTATAAATTTTTTAAGATTGATACATACTAGTGTGTTATTAAAGGATGATTTATTTGTTTTTTCATCTCAAGCTCGTCAAGTATTTTTTATACAAGATCTGAAAGATAAAGATTGGGTTGTTGTTGTAAGAACAAAACCCACAGACTAATATGATATAGAAAAAGGGTTGGAAGTAGAGGATGATGGACTTATATATAATATATGCCTTATAATTTTATCTTAACTGATGATCTAAATGCTATAAGCTTGGTTAGAAGGGATATTGAAAGAGAAAATGTCCTGATAGAGAATTGAAAAGGGTTGGGGGTCTTTCTATTCTCTGTTGGGACCTTAGGGGATGGGGATTTGAATGTGGCTTTAGAGAATGCAGGGGCAAAGGAGATGGAGCACCCTGAGCAGGAGATGGTGCAGGACTTGAACCTTGATGAGGCTGTGGTCCAGCTGAGGCAAGCTTTCCAGGGAGGGGAGGGGAGGCTAGCTGATGGGGGTTCATCGATAGTGGGATCGGAGGTTGATACTCAGATGGAGGGGGTCGTAGGACTTGACCCTCCACCATGCCACTCTTCCCAATGAGATTGCTGATTTGGAACATCGAGGGTGGGGAAGCCCTCCTTTTGAATGATGTTCAAAAGACTTATCCAGCAGCACAGTACTGACATTTGTATCCTCTTTAAGATGCGATTATTGGGGAGGAGCCTTGATCCAGTCAGGAGATAGATTTTGCCATCATGGTGTTCTTATGCCATAGAGTCCAAAGGTTTGGCTGAAGGAATCTTGGTGTTGTGGCGTCATGGTAGTATCAGGGTGGATGTTTTTCATGGATGTGAGCAACAGGTCACGTTGGTCATCTCTGAGTAGATGGGTGGTCCTTGGCTTTTATCTGGAGTGTATGCTAGCATTGAGTATAGAAAGTAGAGGATCCTTTGGTTTGAGATTGCTAGACTAGTTATGCAGGGCCTACCCTTTCTCATCAGTAGGGACTGTAACTGCATTATGGGGCCTCATGAGAAAATGGATGGCAGATAGCATACTGATACCATCGAATCCAGAGAGTTTAGGGAGTTCATTGATGACTTGAATCTGATTGATCTAGGCTATATTGGTCCTAGATTTACTTGGTGCAACAATCATCTTGCAGGTGCTAGAGTTTGGGAGAGGATTGATCGGACCCTGAGCACCACAGGATGGCTCCAGAAGTTCCCTACGTATCAGGTGCAACACCTACAGAGGATTGCTTTGAACCACTTCCGCTCCTCATTACTACTGATGGCCCTCGCCTGCCTAGAGCTCTATTTAGATTTGAGAAGTTCTGGACCTTTTATCAAGGATCGTGAGATTTGATTAGGGAGGTGTGGAGGATGGTAGTCCGTGGGGATGTGAGATATCGGGTGACTCGGAGGATGGAGTTGGCACGATGCAGGCTCATCCAATGGAACCGACTTGAAGTTGGCGATATTTTCAGATGTCTCAAGGGGGTGGAGGTGGATATTGTTGAGCTACAGAGGAGAGAGGATCAAGATGGTGGACTCCAAGAGCCAGATCTACGAGAGCTTCATCATAAGCTCTCTTAGCACCACTCTCTCTTGGGACAGTAGAAGACTCTTTGGAGGTAGAAGTCTAGAATCCAGTGGATCAGGGAAAGAGATCGAAACACCAGATTCTTCCACCAGTCCACGATGATCAGGAGATCTTCAAACTATATTAGGCAGTTAAGGGACACTGATGGCAGTGTTGTGGAGGACAATGATGACATCAAGGGTCAGATTTTTTAATTCTTTAGGTTTTATTGGACTGCCCCTTTGGATGGGGGTGATTGGTTCCAGGGGTGCCACCTTACTCGCAGCATCTTCGATGAGGAGAATACGCCCCTATCTTGTCTTGTGATGGTTGATGAGGTATGGGAGGCCTTATGGTCTCTTATGAAAGATAAAGCCCTATCTTGTCTTGCTACCCTTCTTCTTCCACCGATATTGGTCAATCATTGGTGTCGAGGTGACTGAGGTTGTGCAAAGGATTTTTGAGGTTAGAGGAATTTTAGAGCAGTGGAAGAGGACGTTGATTACCCTCATCCCGAAGAGACCTGATGCAACTGCTCTTGGAAACTTTTGGCCTATCAGTTGATGCACCATCCTTTATAAGGTGTGTATGAGGATTTTGGTTGGTCGCCTGAAGCCGATTATTCCATGATTGATCAACCAGGAGCAGTGATAATTACCATAATTTATAAAATAAAAATATTAAAATAATATAAAATTAATATTTATTTAAAAGAATTAATATTTTTATTAGTATTTTATAGAAGAAAAGTACATCAATGTGAAGAGCTCAATTTATGGGTTCCAATGCAATAAATTTCACTCAAATTGGAGCTATAATGAAAAAGTTATGTAGTCCAGAAGTTAAAATAAAAGAAAAATAAAAGAAAGAGACCGATGCATGGTGGACCGACCGATCGATCCATGAAAAAAGTGCAGACCACCCAGCTCATCATGCACGACCAAGCGACATGCGACACGTGGACCACCTAGACCACTAAGAGGTTTTCCAAAATTTTATTGCAGCTCATGGGGGTATTTTCATCAATTTGGTTGATGCGGCACCAGTTGAATGTCGTGGGTCATTGATGGTCCCAGTCTATGCATGTTCTATAGGCTAAAGTGGCAGAGATTTGCATGATCTGATGGTTGACATCGTAGTCGGTCGGAATCCAATGGTTGTGAGCGAATTCGGGTTTGAACAGGATTTCTCAGGCACCCTAAATACGATCGGATGGCATCCAATGACCAGATCAAAAGATCCAATGGCCAGAGTTCAATCTAATTTGAATTGGGGTGTTTAACAATGATTTTTGAGCAATTTTTGAGCCATTTGATCATAGATCAACGGCCAAGAACATTTTTGGGAAATGATTTCGATCCAAACTCGGATTTGAGACCAATAATGACTTAAAAATCCCTATTTTTCATCTATTTAACCCCTCTTCCTATGCCACAGCCAAGAGAGAGCCCCCTTGGGGGGGGGGGAATAGTTTTTTTAGTTCTCTTTCTCTCTCTTCTCCTCTTCCCTCTTTTTTCTTTCTTCTTTTCTTTTTTGTTTTCTTTTTATTTTCTTTTTATTATAGAGAATTTCATGATGCCGCAAGCTATAAGGATCAAAATCATGTACGGTTAGAAGTCTTGTATCCAGAAAAGTAAGAAAAATCTTCCAAGCATAAGAGTTTGTAATTTGAACCTATTTCTCTTTTTATTGGGCAATAAAGTTTCCTCATCTTTTACATGCCTTTCTTATTTTATGCTTTATTATCCTTATAAGTTATAGCTAAAGAGATAGATCGTGATCGTGGAAAGATACGGTCTGTACTCAAGTTAGAATAAATTATAAGATTTATATTTTAATATTTAATTTTTTATAATTTATACCTAAGGAGATAGATCATGATCGTAGATAGATATGGTTTGTGCTCAGATTAGGATGAATTATAGAAATTAAATAAGAATTATGTTTATGTTATTTGATTGCATGATCTAAATAGCTTATGTCTATGAGATGGGTCATGATCGTATTAAATATGGTCCATGCTTGGTAGAATAGATTGTTAGAATCAGATCAAAGGAATATACACCTTATAAGATTGCATATTGATAATAAAAATATTACATGAATCAATTACAGGTTTGAATATTGAAAGATGGAACTGAATTCCTAGACAATTTTCTCTATTTTTTCTTAATCCCAAAACCCTAATTAATTAATTACTTACATTCTTTTATTTAATTTACTAAAATTTTAAATTATTTTTTTAATCTACTTATTTAAATTTTTACTTTATAAATTAATTAAAATTTTATTTTTTTAATTAAATTGAATATAACTCAGCCTTCAATCTTCGAGGAAATCGACATCTGACTCACCAACTCTCTTACTAAATAGTAAAATCAGATTTAATTATTATTTGATGCTCTATCGATAAGCAGTCAAATTTTTAGCACCATTGTCGAGGATTGTAGCATAGTTGCTTCAAATAAAAAAAAAATAAAAAATTTAATTAATTAAAAATTCAAAAAAATTTGAAAAAAAATTAATTAATTTCTTATTTATTGCTTTATATGCTTTATTGCTTTATTTATTTTATTACTTTATTTTAATTTATTATCTTATTTATTTTTACTACTACTTTATTGCATAGTTACTTTATATTACTTCATTAATTTATTTATTTTACTGCTTTAAATTTCTAATTTATTATTTACTGCTTTTCTATTTTTGCTTTTCATATTATATTATGCTGATTAATAATTTATATTTTTATCACCAGTCAATTTAATTTAATTACTTAATTACCTATTATTTATGCTTTCTTTAAATTCTTGCTTTACATAATTAATTTACTACTTTTTATAGACTAGTAATTTATTGCTTTTTAAGACTTAATCAATTGAATTTACTTTCTTTTGCAAAACTACATAATTAAAAACTTAAAAGTATCCATAAAAAGACATAACCATAAATCCTTAAAAAATCTTCGACATCTCATAATACTTAATTAATTAAGAGTAACCATAAATATTATATAAAATTAATTTTTTAACATATTTGGATATCTTATTTTATTTGCATTGCATATTCATAATATACTCTAAGGGCACAATCTATTAAATAAGATAAGATGAAAATTTGGTCACCCTTTCTTAGTCCACAAACCACCATCCTTCATATTGCATTGACCTAGATCTTAATTTAAAATCAATTAGACGTTGGCTCCTAAGGATATTCGAGCTCAATAGGGCAAGGGATCCTAAGAGTTGGACTGGATTAGGGTTAGTCAGTTCGACTGGTGTCTAGGCAAGTGATTTAGGAACTGCATCTCAAAGAAAGGTGGTTATTTAATTAGTTCTATTAGCTTGCCTGACCAAGATAATTGGTATCTAAGAAAAGCAATGGGAGGACTCCCACCGACCTTATACTTATCTGGCTAGTTGAGTAGCTGATTCTTTATCTGAAGCGCTTGAAGGTGATCTTGACAGTTAGAAGCTATCTAGATTTAGGTAAACCTTAGGATACAAAGTCCATGCTTGCCTAACTTGTTTGCTATTACAATTTAAACTCTAATTAGGATCCTCTAGGCTCTTTTTTTTAGAATTCCTTCTCCTCATCTCTTTTCTCATTTTTTTAAATAAAAATAAAATAGATAATAACTAAAAGAAGATTATTCTAATTTAGAACTCTTGATTGCATATATTTAAATAATCAGAACAATCTAAGATAGATCTTGAAAGTAGAGTAGATAAGCTGTCCCATAGATTAGATCGTCTAATAGCCAATGAAAACTCTTCCTATCCATCTCTTCTTCTTGTACAACAAGTTTGTACAATTTATTCGAGCCCCAACCACTTTGCAAGAAGATGGCCAAACTAATTTTCTGAGTATATGTATGAGCAAGTTTACCAAGATCAAACCCAAATGGCCTACAGACCAGGAAATAATCATATTTACAATCTAAGTTGGGGGGCTCAATCAAATTTTTCATGGCAATCACAATCAGTGATCAACCAGTATCATAAAGATCCACTTTCATGGATGCACCTTATGATGATATGTCCTACCCACAATATCAATCTTCTCTAAATAATAATGAGTTAACTTCTGAAGAGAGGATTCAACAAGCATTAAACGAGTTAAAACTCATCAATCAGACAGTCCAACAGATCTTTAACTCCTATATGCAAAACTTTAAAGAACTAAAGAAGCAATCACTTACATTCAATTAGCAGGAGCAAAGAGAGTTGCTCAATCGGCCTGAGAGTAACTCTGAGGGACCATACATGGTTAAAAATTTTAATATCCCAAAAGCTTTTTCTGAATAATCAATTAAAACTCTTGAAAATAATATAGTCATAGAACAACCCTGCATAACTAAAAAGACCCTCTTAGACCATATTACTGAGACAGCAAAGTATAGGAAAGAACCAGGAATATGGGACAAATCAATTCCATCACCTTACTTATATATGGACCCATCCCTAAGTATCTTAAAATCATCCAATCCTATTAACGGGGATGGACCTACTAATGAGATGATGGATTTAATAGAGACTTTCTAAGAACCACAAGTAAATAACACATTAGAGGAAGCTTTACCCATAGATCTTCACTAGGATCCAATAAATCCCTGTATGGCTCCTTATGAGGTGGACGATTTTGATGATGATGGGTACAATACAGAAGTTAATGATCAAGTAGATACACCCTATCCTAAAACTATCCCAATATGGATTGAAAAACTTGAGCCACCACCGAGCCCACCAATAGCTCTCTTGTTAGAATTATCAACTAATCTAGAATTGAAGCCACTTTCTGATGAATCTACAGACACACTATCAGTGATACTTACCTAGGAAGACCAACTTATAGGTGTTCTAAAAGCACATAAAGAAACTATTGGATGGGACATTGCTGATATGAGAGATAATGATTTTAAGATTGATTTTTTTATATTTGGTACAACTTTTAAGAACTGTCTACAAAATTTATCTATAATATTAAAATGATGTATGGAAGTAGATTTAAAATTAATTTAGAAAAAAATGCCCTACTTTAAATCAGGAAGAGTTGATGCCTACATATATCAGGTCTGAAAAAGGGATTATGGTAGATCAGGTTATAATTGAAAAAATTTCTAAACCACCACTCCTAATTTCAGCCCATCATACATAATTCCTTCCTGATTATCATAAATATCATAATAACAATAAACTTTGGAATAACATGCTTGCTCTAAATACTTTATTGATTAGGGCTACACTTAACCGTCGAAAAGCATTTCATGAATATTTTTTTGCCATTATCACAAGGCCTCCTGATTGGTCTTATCTTTTTAAAACTTTGAAGGATGTGCTAAAGTTGATTATATCTAAAATTCCTTCATAGGATCCGACTGAAGACATTAAATTTAGCACTTATTGGGAGGCAACCTAGCTTTTAGCTTTTTGCATTTGAATTTACTTTTTCTTTTTGGTTTATCTTTCTTTCAGAACTAAGTTGAGGGAAGAAATACAAATTCATGCTAAATGAAGAACAAATAAACCCAGACCGAGATTAGAACCATACTAAACTAGGTGAACTCTTTTTTTGTTATTTTCTTATCATTTATCATACTCTATTTTCTTTTCTCTATTGAGGATAATGAAAATTAAGTTGAGAAGAAGGATAAATAATTTTTTTTAAAAAAAATTTCTTAAGTATGATAATAATTAGTCTTATGTACCTGATTTTATTTTGATTTGAAGTTTTTCAGGATATTTTAATTGATGATTGATTAATAATTTAGAGAATTTTTGAAATACTAAGGATCCAATTATTAAGAAAATTCAATAAATGGTCAGGTTTAGAATAGAATAAATTTTTGAGTGATTCTAAAATATTCTTCCAGCCTATATTCAATAAAGAATCTACTTTATATGGGTATGAGAAAAAAATTTAAAAATAAAATAATATATAAAGAAAAGAAATAAAAAGCAAGTTCTAAATATTAATCTTCCATCAAATAACCGGATCCCATTGCCTAAGTAAGCAATGTTATTCATATCAAAATGTGTGTAATATGAAGAAGCTTATTATAGAGTTAGTTTTAATCTATAACCTATTTGACTCGAGTCAGCAAGCTCAAGGAGTGTTTTACATCTAATGTTCTAAAGCTAACTGGTTTGGAAGTCATTGGTCCAAAGCTCGCTACAAGGATCAGATAGAAAGCTTAAGAGGTTAAAATATTGCACTAGCTGTAAAAAAAAAAACTTTAGCCTATACTAAAATTAGAGGATTTAAAGAATAAAAATGAATAATTGATCAAAAAAAAGTTCTAAAATTTTATGTTCCTCACTTAACCACTACTTGGGATGAAATTAATAATCCGATGAAGTATCTCTCAAATCTCTAACCATATATCAACTGACTTTAGGATGACTTGAAGAAACTTTTATATCTTAGCGAGTGGGTACATGTTTCTAATTTTTCTCTTTTTACTCGAGGATGAGTAAAACTCAAGTTGGAAGGTATGATAATTACCATAATTTATAAAATAAAAATATTAAATTAATATAATAATTAATATTTATTTAAAATAATTGATACTTTTATTTGTATTATGCAGAAAAGAAGTCCACCAATAAGAAGAGCTCGATTTATAGATTCCAACATAATAAATTTCACTCAAATTAGAGCTAAAATAAAAAAAATTATGAAATCCAAAAGTTAAAATAAAAGAAAAATAAAAAAAAGACTGGTGCATAGTGGACTGACCAATCGATCTATGGAAAAGGCGCGGACCACCTAGCTCATCACGTGCGACCAATCGGCGCATGACACGTGGAACACCTAGACTGCTAAGAGGTTTACTAGAATTTTATCACATCACATGGGGGTATTTTCATCAATTTGGTTGACGCGGCAGCAGTTGAATGGCGCGGGTTTTTGATGGTCCCAGTCTATGCGCATTCTACAGGCTAAAGTGGTAGAGATTTACATGATTCGATGGCTAACATTACAGTCGGTCGGAATCCAATGGCTGCGAGCAAATTCGGGTTTGAACAGGATTTCTCAAGTACCCTTAACACGATCAGACGGCATCCAGCGACCAGATCAAAAGATCCAACAGCCAGAATTTAATCTAGTGAGAACTGGGATGTTTAACAATAATTTTTGAGTGGTTTTTGAGCCATTTGATCATAGATCGACGGTCAGGAACATTTCTAGAAAATAATTTTGATCCAAACTTGGATTTGAGACCAATAAGGATTCAAAAATCTCCATTTTTCATCTATTTAAACCCTCTTCCTATGCCACAGCCAAAAGAGAGCCCCCTGGGGGGCGGGGGGGAATAGTTTTTCTAATTCTCTTTCTCTCTCTTCTCCTCTTCCCACTTTTTCCTTTCTTCTTTTCTTCTTTGTTTTCTTTTTATTTTTTTTTATTTTGGAGAATTTCATGATGCCACAAGCTACAAGGATCAAAATCATGTATGGCTAGAAGTCTCATGTCCAGGGAAGTAAGAGAAGTCTTCCAAGCATGAGAGTTTAAAATTTATGTTGGAAATATGTCCTAAAGTGAATCGTCAGTCTATTGATGGTTGTGCTACTTATTATACTTGTATATAAATTATTAAATAATAAATTTTTTTTTGATATTTTTCATCATAAATTCTATTATCTTCTAATGAACTCTTGTGTTGTGATGAAGTTCTTAGAACTATCTAGATTTGACAAAGAAGGATTTGTTATTTAGTCTTAAAATTGTTCACGATCAAAAGATACATTGTTACTTAGGACGATAATGTTTATCGAGTATAGGTCATTGTATGCCATATAGATTGGTTGTCCTCATAACCAAGGAGTGTTGAGACACTGGTATGGCATGCAAGTGAGATGTATGGATACATCTACACCGAATATGATAAACTTTGGAGATTTTCTTCTATCAAGATTAGTCTCGAAGGATATGGGTATAAGTGTCCCTTAGACCTGAGACCACCATGATGACTTATAAGCAACTCACTGTACTTAGGTATTGGGCTATTTGAATTTTTAATTCAGTGATAGAAGGTTACTGGGTGCAGTCAAGTACCTGGCTTATCGGTGTATGAGTCAAGATGGAATTGACCCCTCCAAGTATTGGAGCAAGTGTATCGCTGTATTTCAATTTAGCAAATCCTCGATTCGGATAGTCTATATGATGGATGCTAAATTTTGAAATACATTATGGATGAATTTTAGGATTAACAGTAAATCCTAAATCATCCTTTGAGCATCGAGATCAAGGGGATGAATTATATGGTAACCATATGCCACAGGTTCGTCGATGTTGCATTGCAATTATTCAATCTATCCGAATGTTGGATACCATTGCTAGATGGTCACATCGATTGGTACAGAAAATTAGTTTCTATGCTACCGACTTAGGATTTGAACCTATGGGGTCACATATAATAGGAGTTCCTACCTGATCTGATGACTGATATTGAGTCTTGATGATCTAAGATTCAGTGGTCAAGAGTCCCACTGGATTGGAACTCTATGATCAAGAGTTTCACTAGATTGGAACTCTGAGTCCTTCATGTCCGAGACTCTCTAATCGAGAGTCTTGATGATCTAAGACTCTATGGTCAAGAGTTCCACTAGATTGGAACTCTATGACCAAGAGTCCTAGTAGATTGAGACTCTGAGTCCTACTCATTCAAGACTCTCTGATCAAGAGTCTCATTAGTCTAGGACTCTATGATCGTGAATTCGATTCATTTGGAACACTAGGTTCAAGAGTCCCACTGGTTTGGGACTCTTCAGGAGTTTCATGTTGATGGAACTCTATTGCCTAGACACCCATCCGATTAGGACCCTATATTTATTGAAGGATTAATTAGAAATTTGATTATTGATTAGCTCAATTTGATTGAGCAATGTGGATTTAATCAAGTTTGATCGAATTGGATTCAATTGAATTTGACCCGATCGGGTCATGAGATGACCTAATCGCTAAGGGAGATTCTATCTTGATTTGGTCAGGATCTGAACCTAATTAATTTCTAATTTAATTAGAATTTTATTGATTTAGATTAAGTTTAATTTAGTTAGATTTAACCTAATCTAATTAATTTAAATTAATAAATTTGGTTGAAACCAATTTGGACCAAGTCAAATAAGATATGAATTCAAACTCTCCCTAGCACCCACCATATTTGACTTTTCCACCTTGACCCATGCCCTCCTCTGATTTTTGCATGAGATTTCTCAATAGAAATGAATGTATGCCCTTCCTCTCTTCTTCCTTTGACTTGGTCCAAGGGTTGGACCAGTTCAAACTAAGTTGAATTTTGAATTCAACTTGGCTGGTTTGAAATTTGAAAAACCTGATCTCTTCCTTATCTATTCTCTATGCCTACCTATCTTTTATCGCATATTTTTTTGGCAATTTTTGATTGAGGACGAGCAGAAAGAGAGTCCTTCTGCTTGTCACCCTCTTGGATGAGGCGTTGGAAAAGGATAAGACCCCATTTGAATTCAAATACTAGAAGTTGGTTGAAACTAGTTCAACCAATCCTAACCTATCCACTCCACATAGAATTTTTACTTATTTTTCATGCAATAAATTATGAGAATTTTTGTGCATGAAGCTCAAGGGGTATATTTTTGTGGTAAAAATTTGAAAGTAATTAGGCATTGGTTTTGGGCAAAAAAAATCTTGGAGTAAAGGTGAGCAGAGTCCTACAACACTTTATTTTTCCATCATGCCTCTATTCTCTTCTAATTTTTATATCTAAGGACACCTAATTTTTAGATATGATCTAAACAAGGTTTATAGATTCGAATGTCATCTTTCCATAAAAACTTATTTCATAGAAAAACTCCACACAAAGAGGATGTGAGAGGATTTTCAGTGCATCAAGGTTTTTGGGCGGAGTGAAATCCAAGACTTAGGAATTTGGGTTCGGGTGGAGAGATCGAGTGCTGTGAGCATCGGATCACCACCAAATTTAAAACACCACTTCATCATCCTTTTAAGAATATGTTTTGATTTTCTAGAGTATCTAAGAGATTAGAAAAAAGATGATCAATTGAATTGATCATGATCAGCCATTGAAGGCCCCAACAAGGAGCTAGCACTCCAGTGGGGTAGATCGGGATCAGGAGCTCCGTATGGACCAACCATAGAGGCCGAACATATGTATGGCTGTGGTGCAACACTAAAGCATTATTCAATAGATTCAGATTATGGTGATCAGCTATCTACGAAAAGATATTATGTTATGAACAGATAGATGTAGTAAAGAGTTTGCTTTATAGTTTTATTTTCAAATCTATATGAATGCATGCACATTGTATTTAGATCCTTAGTGTAGGGCTTAATATTTTGATATAATTAATAATTAATTAATTAGATTAATTAATTTTTTATTATATTTTAGCTATATTTAAATTTTTTTTTGAAAGTAGTACTGCAAATCCTGCACTGCTTCCTTCAAATGGTATTAGAGCGAGGTTCGCTAAACATGATATGCTTATATATTTTAGATTGATAATTTAGATTTGATCTAAATATTAGTCTAATAATTTAATTATTTAGATCTAAAAATTAAAATCAAGATCGCATGGATTGCAGGTTATCCTGTTGTAGGATTTAACCCCTATAGTAAAAAGGTTATCCTGGTACGTTGCTGATGTAAATCGTTAATCGTAAAATCTTAGATTTGATTTAATATTTTTATTATCTAATTATATTAGACTTTAATCTAATTTATGATTATGAATGCATAATTAGATAAAATTTGATTCATGATTTAGTATTATGTAGTGTACATAGTTTTAGATTAAATCCTATAACTAGTATTATTTGTGAATTAAACCGATTCAATTTTAAAGTGAGTCGACTCAATTGGTGAATAATACTAAGTTATATTCAAAAATTTAAAAAAATATTTTTAAAATGTTGAACCCTAATCCATAGCCCATAAACTTAATTAAAAAATTAAGTATAATGATTTAGTATCTAGAATTATGAATTAAGACTCTAAGTCATTAATCATAAAACATGGGTTATTGGATTAGTTGAATTAGGTTGATAAATTAGGTTAGACCTAAGGTTAGTTAAAGAGTGGACTGAATTAGAGTAATTATTCAAATCTAATTAAATATTAATTTAGATTAGGTCAAGGATCCTATAAACTCAGTTATAATAGTTGTAGTTGGTCAAGTTCATGTCTTTAATGAGAATCAAATGGACTTGATTCATGGCTACGCGATCGAATCCAAAATTACTAGGTTGATCAAATTAAAACTAATAAATCGAATAGTGTCTAAGGTAAGTTTGGCAGTTTGACCAATGATTTTTAATTGAGAGCTACTCGCACTGATTCGGTCTTTGACAAGTTAATGGCATATCCCTTCCACTGATCTTACTTACCTGACCATCTTGGTGAGTTAGATTTTGATTAGATCACTTGGTGATTTAGGCTTACCCATGTCAATTAGGTAAATTAGTCTGACTGATTTAGGTATTCCTAATGCCAGCTTAGATTAGATCCTTTTTGATCTGACTTGGTGAAGTCAGTGGAAGGATCAAAATTGGCTCGTTTTTCTTAAATATGTTAACTAAATCCTCAAAAATTATTAGGTTCTTAAAAATGAAATAGTTATATAGATAACTAAATCATAACCTCCCATCAAGTTGAGTGATAATGAGTTCATTAATTTGATAATCATTGGAGGCCCAAAGGCCTGGTGCTTATTGATTAATAAAATTATCATTCATAAAATGATGATTTAGTTAAGTCTTTCTAATAGTGGTTGGGTTGGCTGACCAAAGTCGGGCCTAATCACTTATTGGTTAGATAAGATCAAATGTGGTCATGTTAATAGTTGGACCTAATTGAACTTTTTCAGTGGAGGCCAAAGCCTACTGATTAGGTCTCTGGGATAAAATTGATATTACTAGAAATTATTTAGGGAAATAATTAGTTTTGAACCTATCCATTGGTACATATGGGTTGACCAACCAAAGTTGGGCTCATGTGTAGTCTATGTGGATTCTAGTACTCACTAAGAAATTAAAGTAATTCCTCGAATTGAAGGTAGAGGCTACCAATTTGCATAAAATAGTGAGAGAATCTTTAGACTAAAGTCCAAATCTTTAGAATAATTGATTCATATACTAATTAGGTTTGGTTTTTCTTATTATGCAGAAATGGCCACTAATCTGTCACTCCAGTTATTGTTAGACAATGACAAATTAATGAGACCCAACTACGATAGTTGATATCGTAAGTTGAGAATCATCCTGGAGCATGAGCGGATCCTTTATGTCGTAACGGATCCTGCACCCGAGGAGCCAGCTCCAAACACTAGGAAAGCGATCTGAAATATTTATCAAAAGTGGCTCAATGATTGCACTACCATTCAATGTATAATGCTGGCAGCAATGAACGACGAGTTCAGCCATAGGTTTGAAAACGTCCAGCCATAGGAGATGCTTCAAATATTGGACGACTCTTTTAGCACGCCTGACAACCTTGAAAGGCACAAAATAAGTTGTGCTATTTTTAATGCTCGGATGAGAGATGGAGCCTCAGTCATCGATCATGTATTGTACATGATCGAGATGATCGAGCATCTTAGCAAGTTGAGCTTTCTCTTGTACGAGCAGCTCGGTAAGGATGCGATCCTTAATTTCTTGCCCAAGTCCTTTCTCCCCTTCTTAACTCATTTTAGAATGATAAAGCCCACAGTCAACTACCACAGCTTGTTGGAATTGCTGTAGAACTTTGAGAAGGATCATCAACTCCATAAGGAGACGGTGAATGTAGTGGGAGGGTCTTCTTCTGATCATCGATCCTTTAAGAAAAGAAAGAAGAATAACAAGAAGAAGAATAAGAAGGTGCAGCCAAATATTAGGATGACTGCACAGGATTGAACCAAAAAGTGCAAGCCCAACCAGAGCCAAGCAGAGTGCTTCTTCGGTAAGAAGCAAGGGCACTAGAAGAAAAACTGTCCTCTGTATATTGCCTCCTTGGATCTGAACAGGCCGAGGAGGAAGCAAGTGGTTGCTGGGTAAGATAATTATATGATAACATCTTATAATTTTTTCTTATTTGATTCTACTATCTGGGTATTAGATATTGGAAGCTCTTATCATATTTGTAATTCTATGTAGGACTTGTAGGTCAGTAGGAGATTTGATCAAGACGAGAGGTTCCTAAACGTTGGAGATGGAATACAAGTTCCAATTCTAGCTTTAGAAATCATGAACCTTATAATCAATTCAAATAAAGTTATTCTTAATAAATATCATTTTTGTCTAACTTTCTTATTAAATGCCATTTTTGTAGGCCTTTTGGCCATGAATGATTTTGAAAAATCAATAAATTTTTTTTTTATAATATCATTTTGAATGGTGTTATAATTTTTATTGGATAATTGAATAACAAAATTTATTTACTTTCTATGTCTGTTAACATGGTTCAATCCTTCGGTAAATGTCTTAGAATTAGTGATGTGTCTGATGTATACCTTTGGCACTATTGGCTAGGTCATATTAACAAGAATAGAATTAACAAGTTAACTCAAGAAGAAATTCTTGAGGTTAGTGATTGTGAATAACTTCCAACCTGTGAGTCTTGTCTTCTTGGTAAGATGACCAAATCATCTTTTATTGAAAAAGGTGAATGAGCCATTGAACTCTTGAGTCTAGTATATTTGGATGTATATGGACCCATGAGCTCAAATGATAGAGGTGGATACTTCTACTTCATAACCTTCACAGATGACTTATCGATATACGGGTACGTCTATTTAATAAAGCATAAGTCGGAGTTGTTTGAAATGTTCAAACTATTTTGAAATGAGGTAGAAAAGCAAACTAGGAAGAATATTAAAACTCTTCGATCTGACCGAGGGGGTGAATATCTTTCCAATGAGTTTCTGACATATCTTGGAGAGAACATGATTCTCTCCCAATGGACTCCTCTTAGAACACCATAATATAATGGTGTGTCTGAAAGGAGAAATCGGACCCTTTTGGACATAATTCGATCCATGATGGGGTTTGCTGGTTTGCCGATCTTCCTATGGGAATATGTGCTCGAGTCAGCTTGTTACATTTTAAATAAGATTTTGAGTAAATCTATCAATAAAATACCATATGAGATATGGACAGGGTGTAAGCCAGTGCTTTCACACCTTAGGGTTTGGGGGTGTCCAGCTTACATCAAATATTTGATGACAGACAAGCTTGAACCTAGGTCTGATAAGTGTAGTTTTATAGATTACCCAAAAGAAATCCAAGGATACTACTTCTACCTTGCTGATGAGCAAAAAATATTTGTCAGTCTTAAGACAGTCCTTTTAGAAAAGAAGTTCCTTGGTGAAGGAACTAATGCCTCTAAGGTCGAACTTGCTGAAGTATGATAGGTGGAAGAATAGATACAAGTTATTGAACCTAAGCTGGATCTGATTAGATCAGATCCAGAACCCATTATAGATGCATCCTTAAGATGATCTGGTAGAGTACCACATCAACCAAAATGATACTATGGTTTTCTAATCCGAGATGGGGATCCTATCAAACTCGATGAGAACGATCAGAATCCGATCACCAATATGGATGCAATGCAGAGATCCAACTCTGAAAAATGATTTGAGGCCATGAAATCTAAAATGAAATCCATGAAGATCAATAATGTATGGACATTGATTGACCCACCCGAAGGAATAAAACCCATAGGGTGTAAGTGGGTCTTCAAAAAAAAAAGGGGCACAGATGGAAAGGTGGAGATCTATAAAGTCCATCTGATTGCCATGGGATATCATCAATGTTATGGTATTAACTATGATGAGATATTTTCTCCTATGGTAATGCTTAAATCTATTCGGATTATGCTTTCTATCGCTGTCCATCTGGATTATGAAATCTGACAGATGGATGTGAAAATGACTTTTTTGAATGAAGAGCTGGATGAAGAGGTATATATGATATAGCCTGAAGGATTCACATCCATAGATGAGTCTAAGGTGTGTAAGCTTCAAAGGTCCATTTATGGACTGAAGCAGGCATCTCAGAGCTGGAACATACGATTTGATAGAACAATCAAAACGTATGGCTTCATTAAGAACAAAGAGAAGCCCTACATATATAAGTGGGCTAATGGTTCAGCAATAATTTTCCTAGTATTGTATATGGATGACATTGTCTTAATAAAAAATGATATTCCTGCATTACAAGGAATAAAGATCTGGCTATCATCATAGTTCTCCATGAAAGATCTGAAAGAAGCTTCCTACATCCTAGGGATGAAGATCTATAGAGATAGATCTAAAAGATTGCTTGGATTATTTCAATCTACATACATTGACACTGTGCTGAAATAGTTTAGTATGAAGAATTTCAAGAAAGGCCATCTACCGATAGGTCATGGAATTTCTCTTTCAAAAAGGGATTGTCCGACAACACCTCTAGAAAGAGAGCATATGAGTAGAATACCATATGCTTCGATAGTGAATTCTATCATATATGTCATAATATGTACATGATCAGATGTGGCATACTCACTAGGGGAAGTGAGTAGATACCAATCTAATCCAGGAGAGAACCACCGAAAGATTGTTAAAACCATCTTGAAGTATTTTAGAAATACTAAGGACCAATGGCTTGTATATGATGAATCAGACTTGAAACTGGTGGAGTTCACAAACTTTAATTTTTAGTTTGATCATGATGATAGCAAGAGTGTGTCGAAATATATATTCACCCTTAATGCTGGGGCCGTCTGCTGGAAGAGTTCCAAGCAGCATACTGTGGTCGATTCAGTTTATGAGGCAGAGTATATCATTGCATCAAATGTTGTCAAAGAAGCGGTGTGGCTGAGAAAATTCATCACCGAGCTTGGAGTAGCACCCTTCCTTAATATTTCAGTTCTGCTCTATTGCAATAGCTCTGGAGCCATTGCTCAGGTGAAGGAACCTAAGGCACACCAGCGGATGAAGCATATTCTGTGTCGCTTCCACCTTGTTCAAAAAATTAGGGATCGAGATGATGTTGACCTTCAGAAGATCGATGGAAAGAAGAACCTGGCCAACCCATTCACTTATGCTATTATGGTGAAGGAGTTCAACGACTTCAAGTCAAAGATAGGTATTAGATACTGCACCAATTGGCTTTAGTCCAAATGAAAGATTGTTGAAAATATATCCCTAAGTCAACCATCAGTCTGTTGACGATTGTGCTACTTATTGTACTTATATATGAATTATTAAATAATAAAAGTTATTTTGATATTTTTCATCATAAATTCTATTTTTTTCTAATGAACTCTTGTGTTGTGATGAAGTTCTTAGGACTATCTAGATTTGACAAAGATGGATTTATCATTTAGTCATTAAATTATTTATGATCAAAAGATACGTTGTTACTTAGGATGACAGCGTTTATCAAGTATAGGTCATTGTGTGCCATATAGTTTGATTATCTTTGTAACCAAGAAGTGTTGAGACACTAGTATGGCATGCAAGTGAGATGTATGGGTACATCTACACTGAACGTGACCAACTTCGAAGCTTTTCTTCTATCAAGATTAGCCCCAAAGGATATGGATATAAGTGTTCCTTAGACCTGAGACCACTACGATGACTTGCAAGCAACTCACTGTACTTAGGTACCGGACTATATAAATTTTTAATTCAGTGATGGAAGGCTATTGCATGCAATCAAGTACTTAACTTGTCGGTGTGTGAGTCAAGATGGGATTGACCCCTCTAAGTGTTGCAGCAAGTGCATCGCTGTATTTCAATTTAGCAAATCCTCGATCGGGATAGTCCATATGATGGATGCTAAATTTTAAAATATACTGTGGATGAATTTTAGGATTGACAGTAAATCCTAAATCATCCTTTGAGCATCGAGGTCAAGGGGATGGATTATACGGTAACCATATACCATATGTTCATCGATGTTGTATTACAATTATTCGACCTATCTAGATGTTGGGTACCATTGCTAGATGGTCACATCGATTGGTATAGAAAATTAGTTTTTGTGCTATCAGCTTAAGATTCGAACCTATTGGGTCACACACAATAGGAGTTTTTATCTGATCTGATGGCTGATATTAAGTCTCGATGATCTAAGACTCGATGGTCAAGAGTCTCACTGGACTGAGACTCTATGATCAAGAGTTTCACTGGACTGAAACTCTAAGTCCTTCATGTCCAGGACTCTTTGATTGAGAGTCTCGATGATCTAGGACTCTATGGTCAAGAGTTCCACTAGATTGAAACTCTATGACCAAGAGTCCTAGTAGACTGAGACTCTGAGTCCTACTCATTTGAGACTCTCTGATCAAGAATTCCATTGGTCTGGGACTCTATGATCATGAGTTCAATTCGTTTGGGACAATGGATTCAAGAGTCCCACTAGTTTGGAATTCTTCAGGAGTTTTATGTTGATGGAACTCTGTTGCCCAGACATCCATCCGATTGAAACTCTATATTTATTAGAGGATTAATTAGTAATTTAATTATTGATTAGCTTAATTTGATTGAGTGATGTAGATTTGATCAAGTTTGATCAAATTGAATTTGATTGGATTTGATCCGATCAAGTCATGAGATGACCTAATCGCTTAGGGAGATTCGATCCTGATTTGATCAAGATCTGAACCTAATTAATTTATAATTTGATTAAAATTTTATTGGTTTAGATTAAGCCTAATTTGGTTGGATTTAACCTAATCTAATTGATTTAAATTAATGAATTTGGTTGAAACCAATTTGAATCAAGTCAAATAAGATTTGAATTCAAACTCTCCCTAGCGCCCACCATATTTGACTTTTCTACCTTGACCCATGCCCTCCTCTAATTTTTGCATTAGATTTCTTATGCAAAAATGAATGTATGCCCTTCCTCTCTTCTGCCTTTGACTTGGTCCAAGGGTTGGACCAGTTCAAACTAAGTTGAATTTTGAATTCAACTTGGTTGGTTTGAAATTTTGAAAACCTAATCTTTTCCTTATCTATTCTCCATGCCTACCTATCTTTGGTCGCACATTTTTTTGGCAATTTTTGATTGAGGGTGAGCAGAGGGAGAGTCCTTCTGCTCATCACCCTCTTGGATGAGGTGTTGGAAAAGGATAAGACCCCATTTGAATTCAAATACTAGAAGTTGGTTGAAACTTATTTAACCAATCTTAACCTATCCACTCCATACAGAATTTCTACTTATTTTTCATGCAATAAATTATGAGATTTTTTTTGCATGAATACTAAGGGGTTATCTTTTCATGGAAAAGATTTGAAAGTAATTGGGCATTGATTTTGAGCAAAAAAAAATCTTGGAGTGAAGGTGAGCAGAATCCTATAGCACTTTCCTTCATGCCTCTATTCTCTTCTAATTTTTGTATCTAAGGACACCTAATTTTTAGATATGATCTCAATAGGATTTATAGATTTGAAAGTCATATTTTTATAAAAACTTATTTCATGTAAAAACTCCATATAGAGAGGGCGTGAGAGGGTTTTCAGTGCATCAGGGTTTTTGGGCCGAGTAAAACCTAAGACTTGGGAATCTGGGTTCGAGTGGAGAGATCGAGTGCTGTGAGCATCGGATAGCCACCAAATTTGAATCACCACTTCATCATCCTCTGAAGCATATGTTTTGATTTTTTAAAGTATCTAAAAGATCAAAAAGAAGATGATCAATTGAATTGATCATGATCAGCCATTGAAGGCTCCGACGAGGAGCTAGCACTTCAATGGGGCTGATTGGGACCAGGAGCTCCATGTGGACCAACAATAGAGGTCGGATACATGTGCGACTATGGTGAGATACCATAGCATTATCTGGTGGATTCAGATTATGGTGATCAGCTACCCACGAAAGGATATTATATTCTGAACAGATAGATGTAGTAAAGAGTTTGCTGCATAGTTTTATTTTCAGATCTATATGAATGCATACATATTGTATTTAGATCCTTAGTATAGGGCTTAATATTTTGATATGATCAGTAATTAATTAATTAAATTAATTAATTTTTTATTATATTTTAGCTATTTTTGAAAAAAATTTTGCAAGTAGTACTGCAAATCCTGCACTGCTTCCTTCAATTTGAATCCTATTTCTCTTTTTATTGGACAATAAAGTTTCCTTATCTTTTACATGCCCTTCTTATTTTATGCTTTATTATCCTTATAATTTATAGCTAAAGAGATACATCATGATCGTGAAAAGATACGGTCTGTACTTAAGTTAGAATAAATTATAAGATTTATATTTTAATATTTAATTTCTTATAATTTATACCTAAGAAGATAGATCATGATCGTAGATAGATACGATTTATGCTCAGATTAGGATGAATTATAGAAATTAAATAAAAATTATATTTATGATCTTTGATTACATGATCTAAATAGTCTGTATTTGTGAGATGGATCATGATGGTGTTAGATATGGTCCATACTTGATAGAATAGATTATGTTAGAATTAGATCAAAGGAACATACACTTTATAAGATTGTATGTTAATAATAAAAGGATTGCATAGATTTGAATATTGAAAGATGGAACTGAATCCCTACACAATTTTCTCTATCTTTTCTTAATCTCAAAACCCTAATTAATTAATTACTTGCTTTCTTTTATTTAATTTGCTAAAATTTTAAATTAATTTTTTTAATCTACTTATTTAAATTTTTACTTTATAAATTAATTAAAATTTTATTTTTTTAATTAAATTGAATGCAACTTAGTCTTTAATTTTTAAGAAAATCGACACCCAACTCACCAACTATCTTACTAAGTAGTAAAATCGGGTTTAATCATTATTTGATGCTCTAATGATAAGCAATCAAGCAGGGGGCTTTTCTCAGTGGCCATTACATTACTGATAATATCATACTTGCCTAGGAGTTCATGCATGACCTACAGCGGGCCCCTATTTATCGGTGCTTGATGGCGATTAAGCTTGATATGGAGTGCTCATACGACCGCATGAGTTGGAGGTTTGTAAGGCTGACACTTCAGAAATTTGGCTTCCATGATAGGTGGATGGACTGGATCATGGACTGTGTGGAAAGCCTAAGTTTTGCCATCCTGATCAATGGCTCTTCGATCGAGTTCTTTCACTCGACTTATGGCCTTCGGCAAGGGTGTGCTCTCTCTCCCTCCTTATCTATTTATCTGATGTGCTGATGCCTTATCTCATGCCCTTTAGGTGGCAGTCTAGGGGGTGAGTTGGATGTTAAAAAATATATCCTAAAGTCAATCATCTAGATTATAGATGGTTGAGCTAAATATAATTATACTTAAATTATTAATAAATAAAATTATTATTTTGATATTTCATCACTCTTGTGCATCTTCCTATAATGAACTCTCATATGATGAAGTTCTTAGGACTATTTAGACTCGACAAAGGAGGATTTGTCATTTAGTCCTTAAAACCAGTTCACGACCAAATGATTCGTTGTTACCCAGAATGATAACGTATCGAGTATAGATCATTGGGTGCCATAAGTATTGGTTGTCCTCTTAACCAAGAAGTATGGAGATACTATTATGACATGTAGGTAAAGTGTAGGGGTATATTTCATTGAACGTGATCCAACTGTGGAGTTCTCTACTATCAAGAGTTACTCATGAAGGATATGGATATAAGTATCCCTTAGACCTGAGATCACCATGGTGACTTGCAAGCAACTCACTGCACTTAGGTATCGGACTATCTAAATTTCTAATTCAGTGATGGAAGGCTACTAGGTGCAGTCAAGTACTTATAAAGTTGGTGCATGAGTCAAGATAGGATTGACCCCTCCAAGTATTGGAGCAAGTGCATCACTATATTTTAATTTAACAAACCCTCGGCCAGGGTTGTCCATGTGATGGATACTGAATTTTGAAATACACAGTGGATGAATTTTAGGATTAGCAGTAAATCTTAGATCATCCTTTGAGCATCGAGGTTAAGGAGATGAATTATACAGTAATCATATGCCATAGGTTCGTCATTATTGCATTGCAACTTTTTGATCTATCCGAATGTTGGGTACACATAATAGGTTTGTCATTGTTAATTAGACTTAGGATTCAAACTTATGGGATCACACATAATAGGAGTTCCTACTTGATCTGATGGCTGGTCAAGAGTCCCAATGGTCTTGGACTCTATGGTCAAGAGTCCCACTAGATTGGAACTTTATGACCAGGAGTCCCATTGGACTGGGACTCTACCTTTATGGGTTTCACTGGACTGAAACTCAGAGTTCTACTTGTCTAGGATTCTCTGATTAAAAGTCTTACTAGTCTGGGACTCTATGATAGCAAGTTTCATTCATTTGGGACACTGGGTTCAAGAGTCCCACTGGTTTGGAACTCTTCCGGAGTTTCATATTAATGGAACTCTATTGCCCAAACACCCACCTAATTGAGACTCTATATTTTTTAGAAGATTAATTAGTAATTTGATTAAGTGATGAGAATTCGATCAAGTTTGATTAAATTTAATTTGATTTGGTTTGACCCGATCAGGTTATGAGATGATCTAATCGCTATGGAAGATTTGACCTTGATTTGATCAAGAGCTGGATCTAATTAATTTTTAATTTGATTAGGATTTTATTAGATTGGGTTAAGCCTAATTTAGTTGGATTTGACTTAGTCTAATTGGGTCTATATTAATTGGTTTAGTGGAAACCAATTTGGACCAAGCCAAATGAGATTTGAATTCAAACTCTCCCATGCGCCTACCATTTTTGACTTTTTCATGCCCTATCTGCATTTACGTGAGAGTTTCTCACATCCAAAAAAAATGTGCTCCTCCCCTCTTTTCTCTTTTTGACCTGGTCCAAGTGTTGGATCGGTTCAAACACAATTGAATTTTGAATTCAATTGATGGCTGTTTGGTTGAAACAACCTAACCTTCTCATCCTTATCTCTTCTCCATGCCCTCCTCCTTTTGTCGCACTTTTTCATGATTAATTTTTTAGAGTGGGTGAGTAGAAGGAGAGTCCTTCTGCTCATCACCCACTTTGGTGGGCGTTGGAAGTGGATAAGGTTTTCATTTGAATTTTGAATTCAAATGGAAACCACTTAACCTCTCCACGCATATTTGCCACTGTATCACCAATTTTTAAATGCAATTTTTTTCTGGCACGCATAGGAGAGAATGAGATATCTAAGAGGGGGCACAAAAGATTTCTTAGAGAGAGAAACCTGAGAGAGGTGCTAGTATGGGCATGGAGAAATCCAGAGAAGGAGAAAGTCTTTCATGCGACTACATTCCACTCACATGCCACTTCCTTAACTTTTTTTTTGTCACCCATCTAAAAAATATTTTAGAATAGATGTACGATAAAGGGAGAGGTTTTCTACCTATGAAAATTATTTCATGCTAAAATTCTAAAGAGAGAAGGCATGAGAGGATTTTCGGGTGTCAGGGGTTTTTTAAGTGTATGAAATCTTAGATTTAGGTTTCTGGGTTCGGGTGGAGAGATAGAGTACTGTGAGTGTCTGATTGCCACCAAACATCAAACATCACCTCATCATCTTTCATACTAAATGTTCTAATTTTTTGGAGTGTCTAGAAGATCAAGAGAAAGTTGATCGATTGGATCGATCGAGATCAGCCGTTGAAGGCTTCGAAGAGGAGCTAGCAATCCGGTGGAGCTGGTCGGGACTAGAAGCTTTGTATGGACCAACTATAGAGGCCGGACAAGTGTATAGCTATAGCATGACATCAGTGCATATTTCAATGGATTCAAATCATTGAGATCAGCTATCCATGCATAGGTATCGAGTTCTGAACTCAAATCGATCAGTAAATATGATTTGTTGTTCGATCGTATTTAAATTTTAAATTATATATTGGCATGTCTAGATCCTGAGTAGGATTTTCTGATTTAATCAATGCATGTGTAAGTTAATTTTAAATTAATCTAATGCTTTTACTATAATAATATTCAAAAAATATTTCAAAATGCATGCTAAAACCCTGCATGATTTTCTTCAATGGTATCAGAGCAAGGGTTTGCTTGACATGTTTTAATATATAATTAGAAAATAAAATGCTAGCATATATGATATGTTAATATGTTGATTAAAATTATTTCAATTAGAAAGTTAAACATGAATGTATTTAGATTAGATCTAAAAGATAGATTCATGGTTTAATTTTCATTATATTTTATTTTTTGTTATGAAAATAACAATAGGATTATTGTTTTTGAAATGAGCTAACTCATTTGTGAAATGAGTCAACCCATTTAATAAATAGAAAATAAAAATCTTTCAAAATTTAAAAATTATTTTTGAAATGCTGAACCCCAACCCATCAATCTAAAATTTAATTAAAAAAATTAATTATTATTTATAAAATCTAGAATTATGAATTAAAGATTCTAAGACATAGTCATAAGACTGTGGGTTAAAGGGTTAGATGAATTAGGTCCATTAATTAGATTAGACCTAAGGTTAGTTAAAGAATGAATTAATCTAGAGTAATTGATCAAATCTAACCAAGTATTGAATTAGATTAGATCAAGGATACTCTAGACTCAACTTCAATAGTTGTAGTTGAATGAGTCCATGTCTTTAATGGAGACCAAGATGGACTTGATTCATGGCTAAGTGGTCTAGCTCGAAATTACTAGGTTGATCAGATTAAACCTAATTAATCAGTTGGTATCTAAGGTAAGTTTGGCAATCTAGACTAGTGATTTTTAATTAGGAGCTACTCGTACTGATTCGATCTTTGATGAGTTAATGGCATATCCTTTCCACTGATCTCACTTACCTGACCGACATGATCGATTAGGATTTGATTAGATTACTTAGTGATTCGAGCTGACCCATGTTAGTAGGAATTAGTTTGACTAATTTTAATCAGTAAGACTGAATTAGGTGCCCATGGACCTAAATTGATCCTAGTCCTAACCTATTGACTTGATGAAGTCAGTGGGAGGATTTGACTTAGTGAAGTCAGTGGGAGAAATTAGTTTGTCTTCTTTTACATCACAAGTAATCCAAATCTTCTAAATTATTAGATCCTTAAAAATGACTAAGTTATGAAAATAACTGATTCATAGCCTTCCATTAAGATGAATAGTAATAAGTCCAATATTCTAGGTGGACATTGGAGGTGCTTTACACATAATGTTCATTTGGATGTTGGAATTACTGTACATCATATGATGATTAAGTCACACTCTCTTAATGGTGATCAGGTTGGCTAGAGCTTTTCTCAAGCCTGTTTATCATTGGTTTGATGCACCAAAGTCAATCATGTTAATGGTTGGACCTAACCAGATCTTTTTAATGGAGGCCATAGCCTACTGAATTGGCTTCTGAGGTAAAATCTAATTACTGAGAATTATTTAAAAAAATAATTGATTGTGAACCTACCTATAGATGCATGCGGGTTAGCCAGAGCTTTCCTCAGGCCCATCTGAAGTCTATATGGATTTTAGTACCCACTAAGGAGTTAGTGTAATTTCTCGAATTAGAGGTAGAGACTATCAATTCATTAAAAATAGTTAGAGGATCTTTAAACTAAAGTCCAAGTCTTTAGGATTAATTTATTCAAGTACTAATTAGGTTTCATGTTTTTCTTTCAGATAAATAGAATGGCTAGTGTAAGTCCACTCCATTCACTGTTGGATTGTGATAAGCATTTAGGATCTAAAAACAAGGAGTCTAGTGTTGACCCTAATCAGGCAAATCCGAAGAAGAATTGTCCTCTTGATCCAAATAGGTTGAATAGGAGAAATTAGCAAGTGGTTGTTGGTCAAGGCTGTTATATGATAATACCTTGCAATTTCTCCGTATGTGATACATCTACCTAGATATTAGATACCGAGAGTCTGATTCATATATGCAATTCATTACATGGACTTCAAATTGGTAGAAAGTTTGAGAATGATGATAGATTCCTTAATGTTGGGGATGGAAGTAAAGTTTCGATCCTAGCATTGAAAACTCTTGAGCTGTTTTATAAAAATAATAATGTTGTTTTAAGTGACTGTCACTATTATCTATTTTTTATGATGAACATAATATCTATTAAGCTTTTTAGCCCAGGATAGTTATTATTTATCAATAAAAGAAAATTATTATGATATCATTATGAATGGTATTACAGTAATGCAAGGATAATTAAGAAATATTATTTACATTTTATCACAGTCTATTAGTATAATGTACATGTCAAATAAACGTCCAAAACTAGATAATGTCACTAATGTTTATCTTTGGCACTATGGACTCGATCATATAAATAAGAATAGGATTAACAGGTTAGTCAAGGAGCATATCCTTAACATCCATGATTGTGAATCATTGAATATCTATGAGTTCTATCTTCTTGATAAGATGACAAAATAATTCTTTACTAAAAAAGGTGAACAGGCCTCTGAACTTCTAAGTTTAGTACATACTAATATATGTGGACCTATGAACATAAGTACTAGAGATGGGTATTACTATTTAATTATATTTACAGATGACCTATCTAGGTATGGTTATGTCTATCTTATGAATAGTAAATCCGATTCGTTTGAAATGTTCAAATGATATCAGAATGAGGTAGATTAATAACTTGAGAAGAGTATTAAAACTCTTTAGTCTGATTGAGAAGGTGAATACCTTTCCAATGACTTTTTGACATATCTAGGAGAGAATGGAATTCTCTCTCAATGGACCCCTTCTGGAACACCAGCATAATGGTGTATCTGAAAGGAGGAATCAAATCCTATTGGACATGGTTCATTCCATGATAGGATTTGCGAGTCTACCAATTTCATTCTGAGGGTATGCACTTTAGACTGTTTGTTTTGTTTCGAACAATATTTCGAGCAAGTCTGTCGTAAAGACTCCATATGAGATATGGACTGGGCATAGATCGATACTCTCTCACCTTAGGGTTTGGGGATGTCTGGCTTATGTAAAATGTTTGCAACCAGAAAAGCTTGGACCTAGGTCCGATAAGTGCTTATTCATAGGAAGCCCCAAGGAAACTAGGGGTTATTACTTCTATCTTGCTGAAGAACAACAGGTATTCATCAGCAATAGGACTGTCATTTTGGAAAAAAAGTTTTTTTATAGAAGGAATAGCTCACTACTAAAGAAAAGGGCTACGACAGCACATACTACAACAGCGATTTTTGAAACTATTGTAATAGAATCTACTGCAGCTATTAACCCTAACTGCTGCTATAGATCTAAGCTATGGCAGTAGTTAGGCTTAACTACTACCATAGGTTAGACCTATGGCAGCAATTAGGGTTAATCACTACCGTAGATTAAACTATGGCAGCAGTTCTTTGTAACTACTGCCGTAGGCTCAACCTATTGCAACGGCTAGTCATAACCGTTATGATATATTTTTTTATATTTTTATTCTAAATATTATATAATTTAAAAATTTAATATCTATCTTCATCGTTCATTATCTAAATAATTATCATTAGAGTATCGTCACAAAAGGCCATCTTGTTCTGATGGCTCTAGCTTCATCGATCAGAAAAAAATGGTTTTGATGACCACGAATGACGATGCGATGATCTAATAAATGGAGATCTTCGATGTATCCAAAAATCTATAATGATAATCTCGATGATATTTATAGCATACTATTAAAGATTCACTTCAATCATATATCATTATCATGATCAATTAGCATGAGATGATTTTGACCATTATATGAAGAAACGAGTGATCAAAGAACCAAACAACATTCGATTATGAGATAATTTTTTAGATAAATAATCTTAGCTACTATTTTAATAATTTTTATGATGGTGATCATAAAATTTAAATTATTTTTATAAGAATCATTCATGTTAAGCAGATCTTGCAAAAGTACGAGCATAATTATCAACAGAGTTTAAGAATGAGTATCAAGCGACGTATAGTTTTGAATCATTCTTAGATCCATGATTTAAATTTTATGATCACCACCATAAAAATTATTAAAATAATAGTCAAGATCATTTATCTAAAATATTATCTCATGGATGGACGTCGTCTGATTCTTTGATCACTCGTTTCTCATTTAATGGCCGAAATAACTCCATACTAAATTGACCATGATAACGATATCCGATTAAAGTGAAACTTTGATTGTATGCTACAAACATTATCAAGATCATCTTTGTAGATTTTTGAATACATCAGAGGTCTCCATCTATCAGATCATCGTATTGTCATTCATGATCATTGAAATCAAATTTTTTTGATCGATGAAGCTAGGACCATCGGATCAAGGCGGCCTTTCATGATGATACTCTAATGATAGTAATTTAGATAATGAATGATGAAGATGGATATTAAAATTTTAAATTATATAATATTTAGAGTAAAAATATAAAAAAATATATCATAGCGGTTATGACTAACTACTGTAATAGGTTGAGCTTACGGCAGCGGTTACAAAGAACTACTACCATAGTTTAATCTATGACAGTGATTAATAAAATTCACTATCATAGATCTATTCTCACTGATCGAGCTGGCTCGGATCCAAATCGGATTGGCTCGATTGTCAGCCAGATTAGCTCGACTCCAAATCAGACTGGCTCACTCAGAGAAATAGAATATTCATTTATTTATCTTGAGACTTGGATTGACTCAATTTCAATTTGGGTTGGCTCGAATTTTGATACCTATGGCAGCGGTTCCAAAACTGCTGCCATAGATTAGGTTATTTCTAGCTGTCCGCTCCCAAATTATTTTTTCTCTCTATTGATTGTTCTCTTTCTCTCTCTCCCTCCTCTCCACCATTGGTGAGACCTCACCCCTCATTTTCCTTTCTCGGCTGGTGCCTCCTCCTCCTCCACCTCCTATTGGCTCCCCGACCGGCACCGCCTCCACCCGTGCCTCCCCCTTCTTCTCCGACCGATGCCGCCACCTCCCCCTCCTTCCTTTCCTTCTCCTTCTTCCCTAGCCTAGGCCTGTGGCTCCTCCACCGGGCTGCCGCCCGCAACCCACCCTCCATCCCCCCTTCGGCTCCACCCGTAACTTACCCCCCCGGCCTTCCCATCATCGCACCACCCCCTTCCTCTTCTTCCTCGGCCTAGGCCCGTGGCTCCTTCGTCAAGCTACCACTCGCAACCCACCCCCTGCCCCCCCTCCAGCTTCGCCTGTAGCCCACCCCCTAGCCTCCCCATGACCGCACCACCCCTTCCCCTTCTTCCCTAGCCTAGGCCCATGGCTCCTCCATCGGGCTGCCACCCATAACCCACCCCCCCAGCCCCCCTTCGACTCCACCCGCAGTCGACCCTCCTGGCCTCCCCGTCACTGTGCCACCCCCTCCTCTTCCTTCCTCCCCCTCCTCCTCCACCGTCGGCTACGATCACCTCTCTTCCCTCAGCCTGACCGTCGCCCCGACCCCTCCCTGCTATCTCTCTCTCTCTCCTCTCTTCCCTCGACTTGAGTCCCCTCCTCCTCCTTGTTCCCCAACCAGCCCGACCGTCGACTTCGCCACCTCCTCTCTTCCCTCGGCCCGATCCCCCCTCCTTGCTATATCTCTTCCTTTCTTCTCTTTTTCTCTCTTTCCTCTTTTTCTTTCTCTCTCTTCTCTCTCTCTATCGCACTATCTATCTCGATCATTTCGTAGGTGATCTCTAGCATCGTCTTCTTCCTCTAGCACCGCTGTCGGTGATCCTCGGAGCTCTCTATGTGACCTCTCTCTATAGCCATAGGTATGATTTTTTTTAAAATTTCATAGTATTATTTATTTATCATTTATAATATTTATATTAATATTTAATTATAATTTTTATAATAAATATTATAAATATTTATTATAAAAATTATAATTATCTATCGATCGTGGATCGTGTCAGTGGATAAAAGAACTTCTGTCGGCTGGTTTTGGATTGTGTCGGTGGATTTTGAGTTGGGCCGTGCCATGTCGACAGTCGTGGATGGTCTTGGGCCATGCCGTGTTGGTGGCCTTGGGTCGTGCCTTATCGATGATCGTGGACGGCCCTTGGGCCATGCTGGCCGATAAGAAAATCTCCATCAGGAGGTTCTAGATTGTGTCGACGATCGTGGGTCGTGCTGATGGATAAGAAAACTCTTGCCAACTGTTTATATCTTGTTATTTTTATTTATTGCATTGCATAATGATAGACCCATCAATTGATTAGTGTACATAATCTTTGACATCCATATATTTATATATAATTATACGAATGGGATAATTATGTATAATGATCAATTAATTATCTTATTTGGATAGTTTGAAAATTATAAATAATTTTATAGGTAATTCTAGTAATCAAACGGTATGCTAAGAATTTTAAATAAAATTTTGGATAGTATTTTCTTTTTGTTCTCCTTACACGAGAGAACTAAGAAAAAATGCTACCAAAATTTCATTCAATCTTTGTTGTATATCATTTAATTACTGTAATAAACCAATAGAATTAATACAATTTTTGAATGGATAGCACTTATCTTTACCTATTAGTTGGTGATAGGATGTATTTATTGCATATTTAAAAATGATATTTAATATGAGTTCTACATATGATATTTATTTTAATTTCTATTTATGATGCATTTTTTATTTATAATATATATTTATTTATAATGCATTAGTATGTATTATAAGTTGCTTGCATGATTTAATTGTAGGATCATCAATTTTTATAATAGATAAGGAGTGGATGAAGTTTAGTAGGCTCTGGTCAGAATATAATGCTGAACTTCAAAAATTTTTTGATTTTGCTATAAAAAAATTTAGCGACCATGGACTTATCCAATGTCCTTGTAAAAGTGTATGGGTGGACCATAGTTATCTCGTTAAGATGTAAATGATCACTTCACTATTTATGGCTTTAAACTCAATTATGAAATTTGTTGGGATCAACATGGTGAGGGTAGGCCGCAAGAAGGTGATCAACATGATGGAAGAGTGGAACAAATGATTCATGATATTTTTTATTTATTGATCATAATGATGGTGCATCTACATCCATGCCTGATCCTATGGTTGGTGGAATGATAAATAATGAGGATGTGGAGAAGGTCTGCAAGTTGATGGAGGGTGCTAATGTTCCGTTGCATCCTGGGTGTGAAAAGATGGTGAAGCTTGAGTTCTTAATCTGGTTGTATCATGCAAAATGCTTCAATGAATTCAACAATAATGGAGTGAATGCATACTAGAGCTTTTGGAGGACATTCTTCTGGATGATGCACAAATTTTGAAGAATAATTATGAGGCATCAAAGATTATTGAATAGCTGGGCTTTATTTACATCAAGATACATGCATGTCCTAATGATTGCATGCTCTATTGGGAGGGGGATTTCAACCAAAATGAGTGCACGAGGTGTAGTGTATCAAGATGAAAATAGAATAAAGATGACACATTGACTAGTGTATCTCAAAAATTGAAGTGGTATTTTTTTTGATTTCGAGATTATAAAAGTTATTTATGTTGGTAAAGACATTGAAGGATATAAGATGGCATGAAAAGAACCGAACAAAAGATGATGCATTGAGGCATCCGGTCGATGAAGAGGCATTGCAGAAGTTTAATGAATTACATTCTGACTTCACATAAGAGATATGTAATGTGAGGTTGGGCTTATCGTACGATGGTTTCAATCCATTCAAATATATGAATATCGTCCATAGTGTATGGCCAGTATTTATTCATATTTATAACCTTCCACCATGGATGTGTATGAAAATATTCTTCGCTTTCATGATAGTGCTCATCCCTGGGCTGATGCCCAACTTTTCAGATCACGAGAAGGCTCGAGATGTCTAACTGAAGAAGATTAAAAAATTGTACTAGGGATACAAGATCAAGCTCCACAAAGAATGGCTCGAGCATCGATGAGACACTCTGGAGGAGCTTGTTCCTTGATATAGGACTGTTCTCCGAGTTAGTGGAAAGGGATGGTTAGACATTAGAGGAGCCAGGAGTTCGAGATTAAGTTTTTAACTTTTTAATTTTTTAATATATTTAAAATTATGTTTAAAATTTTTTTAAATACTTATTATTTATTTAAATACTTGTTAGGCTACTTTCCATCATAATTAAGAGAATCGGGCAGCTCAGGAGTACACGCACACTCTAAATCGTGAGTCTATGGTCAGTCATGTGCATAGAGAGGTAATGAATTTTGAATCATACTAGATAAATTAAATTAATATTTTTTTTTATATTTCTAATAAATTGATCCATTGTTATAGCTGATGAGAGATAGAGTGATGCCCAGCCATAGCGAGATCTTTCGATTTAGCCATATGGACAAGAAGGGTAGGTCGATGAATACCGTGATCGAGAAAATTTTTATAAGTAATAAATATATTAGTATATATTATCAGTATTTAGCATTTTTTATAAAATTTTATTTAAATTTATAATTATAGGAGTAGTTAGATACGTTCGCGAGCGAGGACTTGAATAGCTCTGGCCCCCATGACCATCTATCTCAGGTCTTGGGGCCTAAGAACTCTGGGAGGATCCAATGTAGGTTCGGACATATGCCGATGAGCTACTGATATGAGGTGAGCATCTCTTCACATGCTTTCAGTGTCATCAGTCAGAAGCAGTTTGAGGAGGCATTGGCGCAGACAGTTCAAGCTATGGCATGGGTAGATCAGGCTATGGTGCGGGTTGCTCATGTTGAGGAGTGCACATCTCATCTAGAAGGCATCTTGAGCATCATGGTGATAAGGCTCAGCACGCATTTTGAAGTAGACTTATGGGCCTTGGGGACATGTTGGTTGATGTTCCAGCTCTAGCTCCAACTCCTCAAGCTCTGGCTCCAGCTCCTCCAACTCATGCTCCATCTTTCAGTGACAACGACGATATTGATTTAGGAGACTTTTGATAAATTTTTTTAAAATATTATAAAAAAATTTATTCGATAATAAAATTTAAGTATTTTAGAAATATTTTTATATTTATAATATTTTTTTATATTTTTTATTATGTTATATATATCTCTATATTTATCAAATAAAATATATAAAAATAAAAAATTTTATATTTTTTATTATTTAAAAGCTACGACAGTGGTTGTAAAATCGCTGTCGTAGGCATGCTAAGCGAGGCAGCAAGTTACATGCCAACCACTGCCATTGAACTATGGTAGTGGTTTTGTAATCACTACCATAGGTTGAGATATGACAGTGGTTTCATAACTACTGCCATAGATCGAACCGCTACCATAGCTCGACTTATGATAGCGATTATGGAACCACTAGTAGTGATTTTCATAACCACTGTAATAACCACTGTCATAAACCTAGCGTGATGGTTGTAATGGCAATGGTTAGCTAACCGCTGTCATAACCTATGGCAGTGATTTTTTAGGCTATGACAGCGGTCACAAATTACTATCATAGTCTTGTTCTGTAGTAGTAGCTGCCTCTAATGTTGAACTTAATGAAGTTCGATAGGTAAAAGAACCGACATATTTTAGTGAATCTGTAGAACTGGATTTGATAAGATCAAACCTAGAGCCCATTGAAGAGGCACCAAAGAGATTCGGTAGAGCACTATGTCAGTCGGACAGATACTATAGTTTCTTAATTTAGGATGGTGATCCTATTGAACTCGATGAGAACAACGAGGATCCGATCACCTACATGGATGCTATGTAGAGGCCTAACTCTGATAAGTGGCTAGAAGCCATGAAGTCCATAAAAGTCAATAGTATATGGACACTGGTTGATCCACCTGAAGAGATAAAATTCATTGGGTGTAAGTAAATTTTCAAAAAAAAAATGGCACAGATGGAAAGGTGGAGACCTATAAGACCTGTCTGGTTGCGAAGCGATATTGTCAGCATTATGGTATTGAATATGATGAGATATTTTTTTTAGTGGCAATGCTCAAGTCCATTCAAATTATGCTTGTAATAGCAGCATACCTAGACTAAGAGATCTAGCAAATGGATGTGAAGATAGCTTTTCTTAGTGGAGAGCTGGATGAAGAGATGTATACGATACAGCCTGAGGGATTCACATCCATAGACGAATCCAAGGTGTGCAAGCTTCAGAGATCCATCTATGGATTGAAGTAGGCATCTTAGAGTTGGAACATGCATTTTGATAAGATTATCAGAACATATGACGTTGTTAAGAATGGAGAAGAACCTTACATATATAAATGGGCTAATGATTCTATAAATATATTTCTTATATTATATGTCGATGATATTCTCTTGATCGAAAATGACATTCCTGCTCTATAGAGAGTAAAGGTTTGGCTGTCGTCATAATTCTCCATGAAGAATTTGAGAGAAGCATCCTACATCCTAAGGATGAAGATCTATAGAGATAGATCTAAAAGATTGCTTGGATTATCTCAGTCCACATACATTGATACTGTGCTGAAAAAGTTCAGCATAAAGAATTTTAAGAAAGACTATCTTTCAATAAGCCATGAAATTTCTCTCTCGAAGAGAGATTATCCGACAACTTCTCAAGAAAGAGAGTATGAGTAGAATACCATATGCTTCTGTAGTAGATTCTATTATGTATACCATGATGTATACGAGATCAGATATGGTATACTCACTAGGGGTAGTGAGCAGATACCAGTATGATGCAGGTGAGAATCACTGGAAGATTGTGAAGATAATCCTGAAGTATTTGAGAAATACCAAGAATCAGTTGCTCATCTATGGAGATACTGACTTGAAACTTATGGGATACATTGATTTTAGTTTTTGGTCAGATCAAGATGATAGTAAGAGTGTATCAGATTATGTATTTATCCTGAATGGAGGAGTGGTCTGCTGGAAGAGTTCCAAGTAGCACATTATGGCCGATTCTATATGCGATTTGAAGTATGTCGTGACATCCGATGCTGTAAAGGAAGCTATGTGGCTACGAAAGTTCATCGATGAGCTAGAAGTGGCACCCTCCTTGGATGGTCAGATTCTGCTATATTGTGATAGCACTAGAGCCATAGCTCAAGCGAAGGAGTCGAAGGCACATTAGCGCACCAAGCATATTCTGCATCGCTACCATCTTGTATGAGAGATCGTGGAATGAGATGACATCAAGCTTCAAAAGATCAATAAAAAGGAGAACGTGGCCGACCCCTTTACTAAGGCTCTCAAAATCAAAGAGTCTGACAATCACAATGGAAGATGGGTATTCGATATTGCTCTGAGTGGCTTTAGTCTAAGTGGGAGTTATTAGAAAATATATCCTAAAGCCAAACATCTAGATTGTAAATGGTTGAGCTAAATATAATTATACTTAAATTATTAATAAATAAAATTATTATTTTAGTATTTCATCACTCTTGTGCATCTTCTTGTAATGAACTCTTATGTGATGAAGTTTTTAGGACTATTTAGACTCGATAAAGGAGGATTTATCATTTAGTCCTTAAAACAAGTTCTTGACTAAATGATTCGTTGTTACCCAGGATGACAACGCATCGAGGGTAGGTCATTGTGTGCCATAAGTATTGGTTGTCCTCTTAACCAAGAAATATGGAGATACTGTTATGGCATGCAGGTAAAGTGTAGAGATACATTTCATTGAATGTGATCCAACTACGGAGCTCTCTACTGTCAAAAGTTGCTCGCGAAGGATATGGATATAAGTGTCTCTTAGACCTGAGATCACCATGATGACTTGCAAGCAACTTATTGCACTTAGGTACTAAACTATCTGAATTTCTAATTCAGTGATGGAAGGCTACTAGGTGCAGTCAAGTACTTATGAAGTCAGTGTATGAGTTAAGATGGGATTGACCCCTCTAAGTGTTGGAGTGTGCATCATTGTATTTTAATTTAGCAAACTCTCAGTCGGGATGGTCCATGTGATGGACACTAAATTTTGAAATAATATATGGATGAATTTTAGAATTGACAGTAAATTCTAGATCGTCCTTTGAGCATTGAGGTCAAGAGGATGAATTATATGGTGACCATATGCCATAGGTTCGTCATTGTTGTATTGCGACTTTTCGACCTATCCGAACGTCGGGTACCATTACTAGATGGTCACATCGATTAGTATAAAAAATTGATTCCTATGCTATCGACTTAGAATTTGAACCTATGGGATCACACACAATAGGAGTTGCTACCTAATCTGATGGCTGATCAAGAGTATCAATTGTCTAGGACTTTATGGTCAAGAGTCTCATTGGATTGGGACTCTATAACCAGGAGTCCCATTAGACTAGGACTCTACCTTTGTAGGTTCCACTAGACTGAAACTTAGAGTCCTACTTGTTTGAGACTCTCTGATCAAGAGTTTCACTAGTCTGGGACTCTATAATCATGAGTTTCATTCATTTGGGACATTGGGTTCAAGAGTCCCACTGATTTGTAACTCTTCAGGAGTTTCATGTTGATGAAACTCTATTGCCCAGACATCCATCTAATTAAGACTCTATATTTTTTGAAGGATTTATTAGTAATTTGATTGCTGATTAGCTTAATTTGATTGTGCAATGAGTATTCGATCAAGTTTGATTTAATTTGATTTGACCCGATTAGGTCATGAGATGATCTAATTGCTATGAGAGATTTGACCCTAATTTGATCAGGGACTAGATCTAATTAATTTCTAATTTGATTAAAATTTTATTGGATTGGGTTAAGCCTAATTTAGTTGGGTTTGACTTAGTCTAATTGGGTTTATATTAATTGGTTTAGTGGAAACCAATTTGGACCAAGTCAAATGAGATTTGAATTCAAACTCTCCCATGCACCTACCATTTTTGACTTTTACATGCTCCATCTGCATTTACATAAGAGTTTCTCATATCCAAAAAAAATGTGCACCTCCCCTCATTTCTCTTTTTGACCTGGTCTAAGTGTTGGATCAGTTCAAACACAATTGAATTATGCATTCAATTGATGGTTGTTTGGTTGAAACAATCTAACCTTCTCATCCTTATCTCTTCTCCGTGTCCTCCTCCTTTTGTCTCACTTTTTTGTGAATAATTTTTTAGAGTGGGTGAGTAGAAGGAGAGTCCTTCTACTCATCCCCACTTTGGTGGGCGCTGGAAGTGGATAAGGTTTCCATTTGAATTTTGAATTTAGATGGAAACCACTTAACCTCTCCATGCCTTTTTGCCACTGTATCGCCCATTTTTAAATGGAATTTTTTCCTGGCGTGCATGGGAGAGCATGAGGTATCTAAGAGGGAGTGCAAGAGGTAGACTGTACACAAGCCCAACTTTAGTTAGCCCACCTATGTACATCTAAGGATAGGTTCATAACCAATTATTTCTTCAAATAATTTTTAGTAATTAAATTTTGCCCCAGGCCCTAATCAGTTGGCTTTGGCCTTCTTAGAAAAGGGTCTAGTTAGGCCAACCATTAACATGACCATACTTGGTCCATCAAACTAATGAATGATCAGGCTCAACTTTGGTTGGCCCACCTAACCACCATTTAGAAAGATGTATCCAAGAGATCATATAATGAATGATAATTTCATCAATCGATAAGCACCAAGCCTTTGGGTCTCCAATGATTATCTAACTGATGGATCCATTATCATCCACTTCAATAAGAGGCTATAATCTAGTTGTCATATAACTATTTTATTTTAGGAACCAAATAATTTTAGAGGATTTATTTATAGAAGTGAGTAGGTCAAATTAACCAGCTTGTCATAATTCTTCCACTGGCTTCACTAAGTTAGCTTAAGGGAGACCACTAATAGGCTAGTCTGGGAGCATCAAAATCAGTCATAGTAATTTACTTAGCTGACATGGGTCAACTCAAATTATCAAGTAATCCGATCAAAACTCAATCTCACCAAGAAGGCCAAGTAAGTGAGATCGGTGAAAGGGTCTACCAAAGCTTGCCTTAGACACCATAAAAAATGATCAGATAAGCGGACTGTCAATTAAAAACCATCGATCGTATATGCCAAACTTACCTTAGACACCAACTAGTTTAATTAGTCTTGATTAGATCAACCTAATAGTTTAAGCTAGACCTCTTAGCCAAGAATCAAGTCTATTTGGTTTTTGTTAAAGATATGAACTTGACCAACTACAACTACTATAATTGATCTAGAGAATCCTTAACCTAATCTAAGATAACAATTGATTAGATTTAGTCAATTCTCTAATTAAGTCCATTCTTTAATCTAACCTTAGGTCTAACCCAATTAGTGGACCTAATCCCCACTAACCTATTAACCCAATGTGTTATAATTCGTGTCATAGGATCTTCAATTTATAATTCTAGAACTTAATCAAATAACTTCTTAATTCTTAATTAAGTTTTGGGCTGAGGGTTGGGTTTTGGCTTTCCGAAAATGATTTTCATGTTTGTAAAATATTTTTACAACATGGTTCTATCAACCAAGTTGCATGTTTGATTCATAATCAATATGCAAGTAAAATGAACATAAAACTACTTTAGATCTAATCTAAATATGTTTATGTAATTGAAATAGTTTCAATAATAATCAATTATAAATCTTCCTAGATCAAATCTAACATATTTATGATGATTAAAAGTAGATTAAAATATTTTTAATCAAATCATAAAATCTCTTAGATCTAATCTAAAATTTTATGATCAATATTTTAGATCAGCATGTACTAGGATAATCTATCCACTTTAAGGGTTTAGGGCTGATTGATTTTTTTCATTTTAGGGATTTTAAGGCTTGACACAGGAATCAAGTCAATTCTAACTAGTCGATCCAAAATTCTTCTCTATGAAGAAAGTGAAGAACTCACTTTATTTTATATATTTTATTATTATTTTTTTAAAATTTTTTTTTAAAAAAAGAGAAGAGAAAGAAGAATTAGTTAAGATTGTTTTTTGATTTTTCAAACATTTATAAAGCAAATATCTATCCTAAGTTATCCTAATTCTAGATAGCTTCTAACTGCCAAGATTGCCTTCGAGCACTCCAAGTTTGAAATTGACTAATCAAATTGGCCAGGTAAGTGTAAGGTTGGTGGGAGTCCCCCATTGCTTTTCTTAGACACCAATTAGATTGGTCAGGTAAACGAATAGAATCAATTAAAAATCATCTTCCTTTGGGCCAGTCATCCCACAAACCACTTTTCTAGACACTGACAAGCCAACCAACTTAAATTCGATCCAACTCTTGGGTTCCCTTGACCTAATGAGCTCGGATGTTCCTAGGATTGACGTCTAATTGATTTTATTTAAGTCTTAGGGTTAATGCAAATGAGGAAAATTATTTGTGGGCTAAGAAAGGATAATGACATCCCCACCTTATCTTGTTTAGATTTGTATCCTTAAAGTAGTTTAGATATGCTTATGCACAACCAATAAGAACAAACAAGTTTAAATAAAAAATAATACTGAACCAAGATCAAATTAGTAAGCTGCAAGAAAAAGAAAATGATTAGGTTATATACTTGGTTTCTAGTACTCAATAATTTTCTATAAAATAAGAAAAAAAAATTAGAAAGATTAGACTAAAATTAAACTAAAAGCATGAAAAATAAGAATTTAGAACATAATTTAAAATATGTCAATTCTTCGACAACGGTACCAAAAACTTGATGTATCTTAAATTAACTGCAAGCACACGATGTGCAAAGTAGCACGTCCAGTGAGTATGGGTCGATCCCATGAGGAATTGGGTTTGAATTATGTTCAAATCCTTACTCAGGCGAGCTTTAATAAAAAGTTTTATTGGTTGTTACTTACTACTAAATAGTAAATTAATCATAGAGAATAATAATTTAAAGATCTAGGATTTTTGAATCCACTAGATCAATGACTTAGAAATTTTTTTTAAGATTTCTCTTATGATGTCCCTTGTGTAGGAACCAGATCTAGGGTTTTAGGATTAGATCTTGAAACTTTTTCAAGATCAGGCAGTAAAAGATTAAAATCAATCAAAATTAATCTAAAATATCCTAGATATAAGATCTTATTATATAATTATTTATGATATTTAAATTAAAATTAAAAATTAAATAAAAAAGAAAAAGTTAATCATATCAATCTAGAAAAGTTAATCATATCAATCTAGATCTATACTACATTTGATGCAGCTATAAAATAATAGATCGGATCTGTTACCTGAGTAAGTTAGATATTCTAACTTGCTGATTCAAACTTGAGAATGAAGTCATGAGCTGCACATGCATCCGGCCTCTAGGAGTTGTTCACACGAGCCCACAAATACGATCAGAGATCTTGATGTAGGAAATCAGCCCAGTATGCTAGCACTGTGCTGATCTCTCTTCGATGGTTGATCCGATGCTTTCTTCTTTGAAACTTAAACACTCTAAAATACCAAAAGGAAGAGAAGAAGATTTGTGATGCTGAGACAACTCTCAAAAGCTCACAAGAAAAAGGAGGAAGAGATCTGAAACAAGAAACCCTAGAAGAAGGCCCTCTTCTTCTTCTTTGTTCTTTTTCTAGACACCTTGATTTGTGCTTTTAATATCTTCATGATCCAGATGAATTTTTCTCTAATTTATCTACACCAAAGAGATCTCTCAAATGTCTACAATCCACAAAAATTTTAGCAAAATTTTTTTTTTAAATAAAGAGATATGCAGAGTCTAAGTTAGGTCAAAAACTTAGACTAGGAAGGATCAAATAAGGAAAGTTGTTGAGGCGCCCAACTCTTGGGAGACCCACCTTTTTTTTCTGCCATGGACCCACAAGGGAGGACACAATTAAACCCAAAAAAAATATGTGAGTGAGAGAGAGAAATAAGGGAGGTGGCAGCATGAAGGAAAGGAGGACTTTTAGTTGACTAGGAATTCTATCTCACAGAATCCTAAGCAAAATCAACTTTCCCTTTTGACTTGATAATAAGTACCATAAATTCACCAATAAAAATATTAATTTATTAATTAATTCATATTAATTTTTAATAATTATTAATTAATTGATACATATTTTTAAGAAATTCATATTTTTATTAACTAAAAAATTGATTAAAAAATAGTAAAAATTAAAAAATAAAATTTTATTATCAAAGGAAAGAGCTCATTTTTTTGATCATAATAAAATAATTTTGAAATAAAATGGAGCTAAAATGAAGAAGATATGAATTTCTAAAAATAAAATAAATAAAAATTAAATAAAAAAAGAAAAATGGCTCAGTCGGCTCTGCAAGTCAAGCCACCAAGCCAAGCCAAGCCGTCAAAGCCGACTCAGCTATAGAAGCCACCAGTTGGTCCATGATCCAGGCGTGGACCATCAATTCAGCAGAATCCAGTGAATCACGGAGCAACACATGGTGGACCTAGACCCTTAAAGGGTTCATAGAAAATCTATCACAGCTCATAGGGCATTTTAGACTTTTCACTCAATGATAGGAGATGCTGATTCGTTGTGGTGTACGGTGCAGTCGATCCACGCGGTCCATAGCTATAGTAATTGCGCGATCCAACGACCTATGTTCGATCCGATGGAAATTTGATGGCCCACAATAAATCCTTCTTTGATTCGAATAGTGCTCCGCGATCTGGCATGATCCAATGGCCAGAAATCTAGTCGGTGAAGATCCAATGATCTAGGAAGCTCCCGACTTGATTAAAACATCCCGATTAACTCAATCGAATGGCTAGAATTTAATCTGATCTGGGCTGATATACATCCAATTTTGATGATTTTTGGTCCGTTGGATTTCTATCAACGGTTAGATTTCATCCAGAGTAGCAGAATTCATTTAGGACTCTTTTTAATCTAATTTTTACTTGAATTTCTTCATATTTTGATGAACAAAGAGCTTCTTAGTCCCATATTGCCTAGAAGAAAACTCTCCAGTCCTTCTAGCTCTATAAATAAGACCCCAGGCCTCCAGAGTTCATTATCTTCAATCAAGGTGAAGCTTTGGTATAGGATAGAGCCACGTTTTGGATTAGAAGCTTCAAAGCAACGGGTGTCGAGAAGAAGGGCTGGGCTTCTATACCATCTTTCTGCCAATGCCGATCCAAGATCAGAGATTAGGCTATTTTATTTTATTTTCTTTTCTTTTTATGTATTTAAATTTTAAAATTTTAATTAATGAAAATTTTATTTTTTGCACTTTAATTTTAGCTCTTTATTTTTGTTGTAATTTAATTTCTACACTTTAATTATTATTTTTTATTTTATTACAAATAGATGCTAAGATCTAATTGGTAGATTTTAATACCAAATTTAAATTTCTGCATCTTTTAAATTTTGCTTTTAATTTTCCGACTTCATTTTTTATTTCAAAACTCAAATTCTTTTCTTTTTTTTTCAAAAATTAAAGATTTCAAATCTAAAATCACTACCTTCCCTGTGGATTCGATCCGACTCACTACTATCTATGTATTTTTAATTATTTAAGAAGTTAGATTAAATTGATAAATACGATGTCTTAACGACAACATCGCATTCTTATAAAATTTTTGACGCCATTGCCAGAGAAGGCATGAACATTAAATTTTTGACCTCTTTAATTTTTTGTAAATTAATTATAATTTTTTTTAAAATATTGCTTACTAACTTTTTATTTATTTATTTTGCAAAAAAAAAGAAAAAAAAGGAAAAAGGAAGAAAGCATCTAATCTTGGTGAGATCAATCCTAACTCTAGTCCTCTTTTCTTTTTATTTATTTATTTTATTTTTAAATTAATTTAAAAAATATTCATTTAAATCTAATTAAAAGTCTCATGATAAGATTAGAAATTCTAACTATTTAGAGCATGCATCATATTAGTTTTATTTTTATTTTTATTTTTTTTGGTGATTGTTGGAGGCAAGGTAAGCATTTCAGAATTCAATTAGTTGCATGCATCTAGTTTAAATTACATAGAATCCTTTAATTAAAATTTTTTTTGCATATCATATTAAATCAAATTAAGGGCAACACCTAATTAAATAAGATAAGATGGGGATTTGATCACCCTTCCTTAGCCCATAAATAACCAACCAGCATCCTACATTGACCTAAGCCTTTAATTTTAAAATTAATTAGACATCAGCCCTAGGAGCTCTAGCTCAATAGGATAAGAAACTCTAAGAGTTGAACCAAGTTAAGGTTAGTCAATTTGACTGATGTCTAGGAAAGTGGTTCAGGAATGACTGGATCCGAAGGAAGGTGGTTTCTAATTGGTTTTGTTAGCTTATCTGGCCAAGCATAATTAGTGTCTAAGGCAAGCAATGGGGGGACTCCCACCGATCTTACACTTACTTGACCAGTTGATTGGCTATCCTACACTTGGAGTGCTCGAAGGCTGACTTGGAATAGTTAGGAGTTGTTTAGATCTAGGCTGATCTTAGGTTAGGATTAATTTATTTAAAATTTATTTGAAAATAAAAATTTTTACTTTAGATATTGTCAATCTCTATTGCCCTGACATAAGGTTGCCCTGGCATAATGGGAAGTTATGTTGCATGGTTGTCCTAGGGTATGAAAAGGTTGAATTAACTTAGAACTTAAAAAAAGAGTTTAAAAAAATAAAATAAAATAAAAAAAGATTGAGGACATTGAGAATATAGTGAATTCTCCAACACTCGTATGGGGAAGGATTTCAGGTCGACTAGTCAAAATGGATTTAGTTCCTATTTCAAATCCTGCAACCTCAACATCCACAATGAATTTAGCAAATCAACCTCAGCCTCAAACCCTTAAGGACTTATGTTATTCAGTTGGTTTCGTCCAACCCTCTTGTATCAGGTTGCCCCAATCCATAGCAAACAACTTTGAAATTAAACCTTAAATCATTAACATGCTTCCAAAATTTACGAAAATAAAGGATGCATATATATTCATTAGGAAATTTGAAGAGGTTTGTGCAACCATGAAACTACAACAATTGTCAGAGGATGAAATCAAACTAAGATTAATCAATTTTGCCCTTAAGGATAATGCCAAAAGGTAGCTTTATAGTCTTCCAAATCAATCTATCACGACCTAGGAGGGCTTTATGAGAATATTCTTAAAAAATATTTTCCTCATCATAAAATAGCTAGAATTAGAAATGAAATAAATCAATTCTATCAACTAGCTAGTGAATCAATTTAGAAATACTTCGATCGATTCAAGAATCTCTTGACCCAATGCCCAAACCATGGAATAGAAACTTGGAGGTTATGCCAAATAATTTATGAAGGGTTAGATTCAAATTTTTGAACAATGCTAGAGTTCATGTGCCAGGGACAATTTATGTACAAAGAACCAAATGAAGCCTGGCAATTTTTAAAAGATCTAGCCAAGAAAAGTTTACAATGGGAAACAACTAGGGAACCAAAAAAATTCACACCTTCAAGAGGTAGAATATACCAAATTCAAATCTCCCTAGCTGTAGAAGCCAAAATTGCAACTTTGATATGTAGGTTAGAGGCCTTAGAACTTCAAAGACTAGCTAGTGTGAACCAAGTGTCTGCACCCATGTATAATGGGTGCAATGCACCAAACCATGTCCTTGAGAAATGTCCCCTCCCAATGAACCAATTAGATAATGGATGTGCACAAGTGAATGCCACATATCAGAGATCATTGAATAATCCCTATGCATCCACTTACAATCTAGGTTGGAGGAATCATCCAAATTTTTCATGGTTACAAAATCCAAATGTAGGCGGTCCAAGTTTCAATCAGTAGAACCCAAGGCCTAATCCTGTGATAAACACCCTACCACCACTAAGCTTTAATATTAATGAAAAAAAAAATAGTTCTTTAAAGAAAAGCCTGAAAATCTTAGCCAAATCTAATGCTGACACCAATGCTACCTTAAGCAATTTCATGCAAACCATGGGTCAAATTCTGAATTCAAATTCTCAAGCCATAACCTGCTTAGAAATTGGTCAGCTGGCATCTACCATAAGTGAATGTGAATGAGGTAGGCTACCTAGCCAACCTGAACCCAACCCCAAGAATCAAAATGGTAGACCATTCCAAGGAAACCAGGTTAATCAAGTTAATGCTATTCATTCCTTGAGATCAGAAAAATAAGTGGATAATAAGGTAAATAAACTTGACACTAGAGAAGATTTGAGTGCTGAGTCTGTTGAGCCTCCCACTAAACCATTCATAGAAATGACTAAACCATCATCCGAGTCATCAAAAGAAGAGGCACCCAAGGTAGAGTTGAAACCTAAGCACCTCAAGTATGTATATTTAGGTCCAGAGAAAATCTTGCCTGTAATTATTGCATCAGACCTAAATCCTAACCAAGAGAAGGAATTATTAGTGATCTTAAGAGAAAACCAAAAAGCAATAGGCTGGACCATGGCAGACATTAAAGGAATAAGCCCTTCCATAGTTCAAAATAAAAATTTAGAGGAATTGGTTAGTACTGAGACTAACCACATAGAAGAATCCAAGCCAAAAATTAGTACCGATGCTAGTTCTAGTTTAAATGAGATAAAAAAAGAAAAAAAGAGAATAGATGATTTATCCAAGACTTATAAACCTAATGTCCTATTTCTTTCAACCCTAGAAGCCGATTCTTCTTACAAAAATCAAGAGGCATGTAATGAAGTATCAATGAAATTATTTAAGCAAGATTATATTAATTTATCTTCAGAATTAAAACTGCCTTTAGACATCCTTCCAGCATCCATTGAATCAAACTTAACTCCTAAAACTCCATTCATGAGCATCTTAGAAAAATAAATAGGAGAAATTCTTAATAAACATGGGTCTGAGAATGGGGTCACAAATTATGTTCTCCTAATTAATAATGAATATATCAATAATAGGATTATAAATCAACTTTCTGAGATTGGCAATCCAAAATCATTGAAATTTGTCAATCCAGTATTTGACATAGGATAGTAAGCTGCATTGTGTCTGGCTGAAGATGGTAAACTAACCGCTTGTTGGGAGGCAATCCAATATTTAGTTTTTTTTAATTTAATTTATCTTTTTATTTGATTTTCTTATGATAATTTGAATAAGCTGGGGGGAGAGCTTAAATTTTCAAAGGCATGTGCTAGACCAAAAATATAGTCAGGTGTATTCTTTCATGTTCTTTATTACATTCTTTATTTTTTCTTCTCTATTGAGGATAATATCGATTAAGTTGGAGGGAAGAAAAATAAAAATTTTAAAATTTTAAGTCCTCGAAAAAGTTAGTATTTAGTATTTAGACACCTGATTATGCTTAAGAATTGAATTAAACTAAGCATTTTTAAAAGAAAATTGATGCACAGATCAAAGAATCTGTGAGATATTGAGGGATCAAGTATTAAAAAAATTCAATAAAGAATTAAGTCTAGAACATAAAAAGTTTTTCTTTGGAGCATTTCTAATTTTTTCTACTAGCATCAAAGAAAAGTCTACTTTTTATAGGCTTGTGTAGGGTAACTATACGTTTCTTCATATAAAAAATTAAATAAAATAGTTTTCATATAAAAAATTAAATAAAATAGTTTTCAAGTACTTCTCATTGAATAACTGAGCCTCTTTGCCTAAGCAAGCATTGAGTTTCACGTCAAAAGGTGGGAAGGGCAAAGAAGCTCATTGTAAAGTTAGTCTTAACTCGCAGCCTGTTTGATTCGAACTAGTAAGCCCGAGGGGTATTCTATACCTAGTACCCTAAAATCAATTGATTTGAAAGTCATTGGCTTAAGACTCGCTACATGGATCAAATAGAAAGCTTAAGGAGTTAAGACACTCAATAGTGGTACAATGTTAAAAAAAAAAAATATTAGTTTTCCACCGAGTAATCGGATCCCATTGCCTAAGTAAGCAATGATATTCACATAAAAAAAATGGGCAATGTAAAAATAAAAATCAATAAATAAAGGGTGGAAGTAGCAATACACTTGCCTATATGAAAGTTTAGACAAATCAGAGATAAAGCTGGGATAATTTAGAAAAAATTTAGAAAAATTTAATATTTTTTACTTAATTTTTTTATTGATAAGTATTAATACCCTAATGATATGTCTCACTTAAGCTCTACTGAATATCAATGGTCATTTTGAAAATTGCTTAGATAAAATTCAAAACTCTAAAGTTAAAAGGTATTTAAAACTAAATTCTTTCTTTATTGGAGGACGAGCAAAGCTTAAGTTGAAGGATGTGATAAGTATCATAAATTCATTAATAAAAATATTAATTTATTAATTAATTTTTAAGAATTATTAATTAATTGATATATATTTTTAAGAAATTCATATTTTTATTAATTATGAAATTAATTAAAAATAATAAAAATTAAAAAATAAAATTTTATTATCAAAGGAAAGAGCTCATTTTTTTGATTACAATGAAATATGTTTGAAGCAAAACGAAGCTAAAATGGAGAAGATATGAATTTCTAAAAATAAAATAAATAAAAATTAAATAAAAAAAATGGCTCAGCCAGCTCTGCAAGCCAAGCCAAGCCGTCAAAGCTGACTTAGCCACAGAAGTTGCCAGTCGGTCCATGATCCAAATGTGGATCGCCAGCTCAACAGAATCTGGTGAATCATGGAGTGACACGTGGTGGACCTAGACCCTTAAAGGGTTCATAGAAAATCTATCATGGCTCATAGGGCATTTTGGACTTTTCACTTGGTGACAGGAGACGCTGATTCATTATGGTGTATGGTGCAGTCGGTCCACGCGGTCCATAGCTATAGTAATTGCATGATCCAATGACTTGTGTTCGATCCGGTGGAAATCCGACGGTCCACGACAAATTCTTCTTTGATTCGAATAGTGCTCAGCAATCTGGCATGATCCGATGGCCAGAAAACTAGTCGATGAAGATCCAATGATCCAGGAAGCTCCCGACTTGATTAAAACATCCTGATTAACTCAATAAGATGGCCAGAATTTAATCCATCTGGGCTGATACACATCTAATTTTGACGATTTTTGGTCCGTTGGATTCCGAACAATGGTTAGATTTCATTCAGAGTAGTAGAATTCATCCAGGACTCTTTTTAATTTAATTTTTACTCAAATTTCTTCATATTTTGATGATCAAAGAGCTCCTTAGTCCCACATTGCCTAGAAGAAAACTCTCCAGCCCTTCTAGTTCTATAAATAAGACCTCAGGCCTCCAGAGTTTATTGTCTTCGATCAAGGTGAAGCTCTGGTATAGGATAGAGCCATGTTTTAGATCAAAAGCTTCAAAACAATGGGTGTCGAGAAGAAGGGCTGGGCTTGTACACCATCTTTCTGCCAATGCCGATCCAAGATCAGATATCAGGCTATTTTTTTTTCATGTATTTAAATTTTGAAATTTTAATTAATAAAAATTTTATTTTTTATACTTTAATTTTAGCTCTTTATTTTTGTTGTAATTTAATTTCTATACTTTAATTATTACTTTTTATTTTATTGTAAATAGATGCTAAGATCTAACTAGTAGATCTTAGTACCAAGTTTAAATTTCTGCATCTTTTAATTTTTGCTTTTAATTTTCCGACTTCACTTTTGATTTCAAAACTCAAATTCTTTTTTTTTTCAAAAATCAAAGATTTCAAATCTAAAATCACTACCTTTTCTATGGATTCAATCTGACTCACTGCTATCTACATATTTTTAATTATTTTAAGAAGTCAGATTAAATTGATAAACTTGATGTCTTAACGACAACATCGCGTTCTTATCACTTGGTCATGCAACAAACTTTTATATGAGAAATAGAAGAGAGAAAGGGGGCATGAGATGCCTTTGGGCATGGAGAATTTCACATAAAAACATAAAGAGAAAGGGGTGGAGCGTGAGGATTAGGTTGAAGGAGAAATCCTAATTTTCTAGATTAGGTTCGTTCAGATCTGATCGGATCAAGAGAGATATTTCAAAAATTTTTCTCATGTATCTAAATTAGATCTAAGATATTTCAAATTTAATTTTATAGATCTAATGAATAAAAATAAAAATAAATTAAATTTGATTTAATTATACCTTGATGCTGGGTAATCAGATTATCCTTTGATGATTCTATTGATTGCCTGAGGTTCTGAATCTAGCCATGCAAGTGCCTGATCTCTATCAATATCAACTCAGACTGGATCTCAAGATCTTCTCCTTCTTTATCACTTCTCCAAAAATTAGATCTGGATCTGATTTGGAGGATCTTCAAAACTCCTTTCAAATATCTGCTGTCGTCTCTGCAGCAGTGCTGCCTTCTTCCTTTCTCGTCAGCTTTTTCTTGCTTGGATCGCACCAAACTGAAGCCCAACTTTTCTTGGGCATGGAGAGGAGAGAGAGGATCAGAAGATGGCATGGATGAGGAAGAGGGGCAACCTTAGGGTATGGGCTAAGAGAGAACTCTATCAAAGTTGGGCATAGATAGGATTTATATAGACCCTACTGCGCCATGCAGTGCCACATCATCCCGACCAATTGCATTGCTTTATGCAATTAGATTTAAATCTGATTGATGGGATGACATCACCTAACCCAATCAGATGAGAGCCCCACTAATTCATCCTTAGATGGCACCTAAGACTGGTCAAAGTCTATAGCTAGGGGTCACCTAAGTAGAATCTAAGAAGCAACCTGGAGTCCCATCCGTATGAGACTCCAGGCATCCCTATCCATGGATGCACGCATCCCTAGGCATGCACCCCTTCCTTTGCAAAATCTAGTAAGGGGACAAGCCCCTATCTGCTCTCCAATAGGTGCATGACACATAGGCAGATGTCCAAGGGTCAAAGGTCAATGTTTGACCAAAGTCAAAAGACAAGAATTAGCAGGTGATGGAAAATGGCAGGTGTTGTCTCAAATTTATCTCATAAATTAAGACAACCCTTTTCTGACCTGAACAAGCTTCAATTAGATCAAGTAAAGGTACATGAGTGAGCACAAACTCATTTGGCTCAGTCGAGACAACTTTTAATGATAGTAGAAGGAGAATGTTAGGCTTAATCGTGTGCTAGCACGATTTTCTTGAACCTAATTGAATCTAATTCAAATCAATTGAACTAGATTAATCCAATTGATGATATCCAGATCCAAACCTTTGTTTGTGTGACCCAGTTAGGTTCAGTTCTGTATGGTAATGGGATATGTCACGATCTCTATCATCGACATCATCGAAACTCCTTTCGATGGATCAGAACTCTTCTAATTCAGACAACTAGAATGATCGATCATCTAAATCATTCTAATTGCTCCCAAAATCCACCAGTGACACCTAGCAGTATATGGTGGCAACCCATCAAAACTAAAAATGAACCTCTTGGTGCAGCTACTTGTGTGATTAAGTTCTTCTATCTTCAGCTCGATCAGATTAGGGTTAAGGTGAACTCATCAAACCCTAATTTCTATCATATGATTTAATCATTCGATTCAAGTCTGATGTGAAAACCTTAATAGAAACTCTTTCTATTATTTCACTCTGCCATGGCCATGGGCTTATGGACTTGATTCTCATGATCATCATAGGGCTGCTCCTCATCCACTGAGGTAGATAGATTCTTTCTTGGTGCAATCCAATTCCTACAATGAACATTGCTATAGCCAACATACACCTCAGGGTTCCAATGGCTAGGAGACCGAGTCATGGTGTAGTCAAACTATAACACCCTCAAGGTGAACTGTCGATGCACCTCAGGTCAAAGAACCAGACACACCACTGTAGCTTCGAGTCAGTCATCGACGAGAAGGTAGACTTTCTTATGATTGCTCAAGGTGGTCACGCTCAGTGCCCTCGTTCTCTAACAAGTACCTATACTCTCGCTTCGGTGTCTCTACATCGTAGACTCAAGACTCATCTACTATAAAGAAGCGATTGTACACCAACCTTCCAGATCAATCACCATCCTCATGATGATCCTACGGTCAGGAGCATTTTATGAGTTAATAATGAAAATTCATGTCTTAAATTTTCAACTCTTGAAAATATGAATTATCATTACCATTAACTCAAGGGATGTATCACAGACACTAAATACACATATGTGATAGAAAATAATTTATTTTATTATTTATAGTCAAAATTATAATTTTGCCCCTAGAAGTGTATTACAAGTGTCAGCCAATTCTGGCTTCTAGGGCACACATATCTAACAAACTCCCACTTGACCTAAAGGCCAATTGGCTATAAATCTAAGTCCCATCTTCTCAAGGTGGGCTTCGATCTTCTGCTGGCCCAACGGCTTTGTAAGTGGGTCTGCCGCATTGTCTGTGGAGTTGACTCTCTTGACCTCGACGTAACCCTTCTCGAGGTAATCACGGATGAGGTGGTATCGCCGCTCAATGTGCTTGAATTTTTGGTGAGACCTCGGCTCCTTAGCAAGGGCTATGGCGCCATTATTGTCGTAGTACAGAGGAATGGCATCTGATGGCATTACTCTAATTTCTGCAGCAAACTTCTTTGTACCAGAATGCTTCCTTCGCAGCATCTGATGCAGCGATATATTCTGCTTCCATGGTGGAATCTGCTATCACTGGTTTGCTTGAAACTCTTCCAGCTGACAGCACCACCATTGCACACAAACAGACTCCCAGATGTCGACTTTCGATCATCTATATCGGACATGAAAATCCGAGTCTGTGTATCCCTGGAACTTGGAGTTCTCCATTACCAAAGACCAACATCATATCCTTAGTTCTTCTCAAGTACTTAAGGATACATTTCACAGAAGTCCAGTGTTCTTCACCTAGATTTGACTGATATCTGCTTGTGACACTCACAGCATGGGCTATATCAGGTCGTGTACATAGCATGGCATACATGAGGCTCCCTATTGCAGAAGCATAAGGGATCTTGCTCATGCATTCTATTTCCTCAGGTGTGCTAGGGCACATCTTCTTGGAAAGATGAATACCATGTCTGAAGGGTATTAATCCCCTCTTAGAGTTTTCCATACTAAACCTCTTTAGTACTTCCTCTATGTACATCTTCTGTGAAAGTCCTAGCATCCTATTCGGTCTATCCCTATAGACCTTAATTCCTAGAATAAAGGATGCTTCACCTAGGTCTTTCATGGAGAATTCCTTGGACAACCATATTTTGACTGTCGTCAACATGGGAATATCATTCCCAATAAGGAGGATGTCATCCACGTACAATACGAGGAAGACAACAGCGCTCCCACTGACCTTTTTGAAGACACATGGTTCCTCTTCATTTTTGATGAAACCAAATATTTTGATCACATCATTGAAAATGAGTATTCCAGCTCCGAGATGCTTGCTTAAGTCCATATATGGACCTTTGCAGCTTGCAAACCTTGTGATCAGTATCACTGGATGTGAAACCTAGCGGCTGTTCCATATAGATATCTTCCTCAAGATATCCATTTAAGAATGCCATTTTCACATCCATTTGCCATATTTCATAATCAAAATAGGCTGCAACAGCAAGCAATGTGCGGATGGATTTTAGCATAGCCACTGACGAAAAGGTATCCTGATAGTCAATGCCTTTGCATTGACTATAATCTTTTGCCACTAATCTAGCTTTGAATGTCTCCACATTTTCATCTATACTAATCTTTCTCTTGTAGATCCATTTACACCTAATAGGTACTATACCTTCTAGAGAATCTACCGAGGTCTAGACTTGGTTTGAGTGCATCGAGTCAATTTTTGACTTCATTACCTCTAACCATTTCTCAGAGTCGATATCTGATATCGCCTCGTTATAGATTTTGGGATCATCACCATGAACCCCATTACCTACGAGAAATATTTTTTCTATTTTCTCTAAAATAGTACCTAAGTACCTCTTAGGGGGATGGGAAATCCTTTTCGATCTATGAGGTGGAGGAGGTAGTGATTGGATTGGCTTAACCTGATTTGGTTCCATTTGATAAATATTAACCATCTCTAATCGAAAGGTCAACAAAGATCACATTTATCATAAACAATGGACAATGGTGATAATTATTCAAAATGACATCTTTTGAAAATAAGCTTAACAATTTCTAAAGCTAGGATTGGAACAAGACTTCCATCCCTAATGTTCAAGTATCTCTCACCATTTTCAAACATTCTACTTTCCAATAGTCCTTGCAACAAATTGCATAAGACCATCGGTATCTAATACCCAAGTAGTAGAATTACATATAGAGAAATTTTAAGGTATTATCATATAACATCCTTAATGAGCAACTCTTACTCCTTTCTCTTGTTCAGCCTATTATGGTCAAGGAAAGCACAATAATTCTTTTTCATGATCCAACTCTAACAGTAGAAGCATATGCCTGATTTGGTCAATTTTGGAAATTATTTACGAACCCCAATACACTGACTACCTTTCAAGTTTTGCTTTATCAAATAATTTGTTAGATATATGTGCCCTAGAAGCCAGAATTGGCTGACACTTGTAATACACTTCTAGGGGCAAAATTATAATTTTGACTATAATCAATAAAATGGGTTATTTTCTATCACATATGTGTATTTAGTGTCTGTGATACATCCTTTGAGTTAATGGTAATGATAATTCATATTTTCAAGAGTTGAAAATTTAAGACATGAATAATCATTATTAACTCATAAAATGCTCCCGACCATAGGATCATCACGAGGATGGTGATTGATCCGGAAGGTTGGTGTACAATCGCTTCTCTTTAGTAGATGAGTCTTGAGTCTACGGTGTGGAGACACCGGAGCGAGAGTACAGGTACTCGTTAGAGAACGAGGGCACTGAGCGTGACCACCTCGAGTAGTCATTAGGGAGTCTACCTTCTCGTCAATGACTGACTCGATGCTGCAGTAGTGTGTCTGGTTCTTTGACCTGAGATGCATCGGCAGTTCACCTTGAGGGTGTTATAGTTTGACTACACCATTACTCGGTCTCCTAGCCATATGGAACCCTGAGGTGTATGTTGGCTATAGACATGTTCATTGTAGGAACTGGATTGCATCAAGATGGAATCTATCTACCTCGGTGGTAGAGGAGCAGCCCTATGATGATCATGAGAATCAAGTCCAGAAGTCCATGGCCATGGTAGAGTGAAATAATAGAAAGAGTTTCTATTTAGATTTTCACATTGGACTCGAATCGAATGATTACATCATATGACAGAGACTAGGGTTTGACGAGTTCACCTTAACCCTAATCTGATCGGGGCTCAAGATAGAAGAACTTAATCACACAGGTAGCTGCACCAAGAGGTTCGCATTCAGCTCTGATGGGTTGCCACCATATACTGCTAGGTGTCACTGGTGGATTTTGGGAGCAATTAGAATGATTTAGATGATCGATCATTCTAGCTGTTCGAATCAGAAGAGTTCTGATCCATCGAAAGGAGTTTCGATGATGTCGATGATAGAGATCATGACATATCCCATTACCATACAGAACTGAACCTAACTGGGTCACACAAACAAGGGTTTGAATCTGGTGATCATCAATTGAACTGATCTAGTTCAATTGATCTGAATGAGATTCAATTAGGTTCAAGGAAATCGTGCTAGCACTCGATTGAACCTAACGTTCTTCTTTTGCTATCATAAATAAGTTGTCCTGTCTGAGCCAAAGGAGTTTGTGCTCAATCAGAGGCCTTCATATGGTCTGACTGGAGGTTGTCCAAGTCAGAAAAGGTTGTCTTATTTTGTAAGACATTACCTGCCATTTTTGGTCACCTGCCATTTCTTGTTCTTTGACTTTGGTCAAAAGTCTACCTTTGACTGGTCAAACGTTGACCATTGACACTTTGACTTTTGAACACATGTCATGCACCTATTGGAGAGCTGGTGGGGGCCTGTCCCCCTGCCAGAACCTGGCAAGGAGAAGGGCGCACGCCACCCTAGGCGTGTGCCCAAGTTGGAGGCGCCTAGGAGTCCTTGTTGGACAAGGACTCCATCTCCTTTTTGGATTCCAATTAGAGTTCTTCTAAGAACCAACTTTGACTGGTCTTAGGCACCCTCTAAGGAGGAATCCAGGGGACTCTATTCCCACCAATCAGATTTAGATCTGATTTCACAAAGGGTTGTGATTGGTTGGGAAGAAGAGGAGTTGGATCACAGAGTCTATAAATAAGACCCTGCGCCCAA